>JAJJMC010010030.1:3503336-3531818 GCA_023531435.1 Papaver californicum | reverse complement strand
TACAAGAGTTTGATTGGTTGTTTAGTTGAAGAGATTTTTTGTCTAAAAAATCACCAACAACACCTAATTCACGTAAAGAACCCATCAACTACCAGCTACAACTCAACTCGAGTTTTTACATCAACCACAAATTCAAGCTTACAGAATCAACAACTCTAGCTCTATCTCTCTCGAGTCGATGTCAATAACCAACATCTCGATCTTCACATTTAATGGCTTCAAAACCCCAGTTCTCGAAACTGCTAGCCTTTTCTGCCAGTAAACTTCTTCAACTTCAACCTTCTATCGACTGCCATGAACCAACAAACTTTCTCCATTTCGAAATTGACAGCAACCACACACTCATCTCGTCCAACAACTCTATCATCAACTGCCGGATTTCATCATATCACTGTCACCTTCAACGGCAGTTCAATTTCTCCTTATTGCTTCATTCCATTCTCATTACTGCTATCATCGATAGCCTCATTCAATCATCACTCATATTGCTGGCAACAATCACCGAAATCATCTCCAACCCATTTCTCCTCTCGTCACTAGCAGCAACGTTCACTACCAACAAAACTCATCGTCACTGCCTCCAGCAACCACCATCGATAATCATAGAGTCACCACCATCGCTGCCATCACTCATCTCACTGTTCAACTGCCTTTTACTAACAAAAAACTCGAACCTATGTTTCAAAATCTTCTCGGCCTGATTGCCATCACCAGTCAGCACCATTACCCACTCATCCAACATCCGCAACAGCGTCAATGGAAATAAAACTTGGACATGGGGGAGAACCCTAATTGCCTTTATGAATTTGGGGAAGAAGATGGAAGCCCTTAACACCCCGTGTAGTTAGGAGAATTGAAATCCTAGGAATTCAACTATGGGGTAATCCAATTCTTGGAATTGAATTCCAAGGAATTGAATTCAAATCTAAAACATTAGCGTTTGGTTGAGGTAATTCAATTACTTTTGTTTTTACTTCGGAATCCAATTCCATTGCACTATTGGAATGGTGTAATAAAAACCTATTATTTTGGAGGGAATCGGATTCCTAGGAATCGAAAAATCTTAATTACATAGAGTTAATTTGTGTCGTTCAGTTCAAGTAATTGGGCGCATTCCCTAGAAATTGGATTACCTAGCCTTCATTTCCTTGAAACGAACATGGTGTTATAATTCATTTGGTTTTGCTATAACTTTTCAAATTAATAGCAGCCCCTGAGTGGAAACGTAGGCGCCCTTAGTAATTTCTGAATTGTCAGTTCCGGGGAACCGACAAGTATAAATCCTTCTTTCGCATATAACTTTCTTATACGAAGTCAGAATGACTTCATTCTTTCGCCGTTGGCTTCGTTTCTTCGTTCTCTACGAGATGGTGACAAGAAGTCCTTGATTTGAACAAGTTCCACCTGGTCTTTGACCCTCTTCCTTTATAACACTTCTTTCCTTGCACAATCTAACACTTTGTAGCTCTTTTTGGATGATTCACCTAATAAAAGACATAAACTACAAAAGAAAACGTAATATACAATAATTCACAAGAAATCTAGAAAATACTAGCATGAAATTGACACTCAAAATATGTAAAATATGCACTTATCATGGATCACCTTGCCTAATTCCTCTAGAAGGAAGGAATTCCTCACAAGGTGATCCGTTTAACATAGCATACATTAATGTAATACTGATACATTGAAATATCATGTTTCACCAATCATCAGCAAAACCAAAACTCTTGAAGACTTTAATTAGAAATTTCCACTCTACTCTATCAATGCCTTGGCATATCCAGCTTAAGAGTCAACCATTTACCAATACCCCTTTTCTTCATAGAATGAATTATTTTATGAGTAATAACTGTATTGTCATTAATCAATCTTCTAGAAACATATGTTGTATGATAAGGTGAGATTATCCTCTCTAAAAGCGGTTTCATTCTGGTCACCATGATTTTGTAGATAATCTTGTAAGAAGTGTTGCAGAGTCCAATGAATCAACTGGACTTGTAGGTTTTTCCTTCTTAGGGATCAAAGAAATATAGGTCTTGTTCAAGTGTTTGAGGAGAAGTTTTGAGTGAAAGAATTGCTTAACCATTTGACGAACTTCATTTCCCATTGTTTTCCACTAATATTTGTAAAAGCTAGTTGGGAATCCTTCAGGTCCTCGAGTATACCAACTCTCCATTCCTTTTACAATTTGAAAAATCTCTTCATTGGTAGGAATTGGACTTATAATGGTACATACATCTTGAAAGTGATTGGTAAGGAGCTTAGACAAATCTTCTCTAGTACTCTTCCACGTACCATCTTTATCCAACAAAGCATCAATGTTATTTTTAGCCCTTTGCCTATTGGTGATAGTATGAAAATAGTTTGTATAATTATCCATCTCTTTGATAACCCCTATCATTAGTTCATTCTGAATCTTGTGCCATCTGTTAAGTTCACCATTTAACACAAAAACCTTTTACTGACAGGAGGTGAATGAGTCTGAATCTAGATATTTCCAAATTTCTTGCTGCAGAGAATTGATTCTTTGATTGATATCACCAACGTGAGTTTTATTCCATTTGGAAAGAGCAGTTCTAGTAAAATGAAGCTTCTTAGAGAATTTAAAAACAAGAGATCCATTAATAGAAGTATTCCAAGCTTTAATAATTTCACTAGTACAAGTATTTTCATTTAATCGTGTAAAATTTTTTTTAAAAGGAATCTACATATTAGATTGAGAGTAATTTCTGCCTAAAAAGATTGGGCTATCATCACTTCCAACTTGGGTTAAATGCAAGAGTTTAGATTCAGGAAAAGCAGTGTTCCAAATATCATTAACCAGAGCCATATCTATCCTAGACTTTTTTCAACCAGTACCTAGATTGTTATTAACCTAAGTATGACCGTTCCCAATGAAACCTAAATCCTCAAAATCCACATAAACAAAATAAAATTAATTCTATTAGCAGCAGAAAAAGAAACACAATGATTACTATCTACTAAATGGATATTTAAATCACCAAGAAACACCCAAGGTTAATAAACAAATTTACTTGGGTCTTCGATAAAATTTCATTGTTTTTTTTTTCAGGCAACACAAAGTAACCATACATACATGTCAAAAGTCATTCAGGCTTACTAGAGTCAGCCTGAACTAAGGCATGAATCATGTAGTTATCAACCCAAGTAATATCACAAGAATGTCGATTTTTTTAGTAAAAGAACTAAACCTCCCGACAAACCTATTTGATTCAAAATTTCATAATTAAAATACTGGAATTGTGTTAAACAAGGAATATCTTTGACTTTTCAAGCTTAGTTTCACGAAGAACTTTAATATTAGGACTTTAGTTCTGATCAAATCCTTAAGATGGTTTCTAGTGTTAAGATTTTCAAATCCTTGGACATTCTAAGATAAAATCCTCATATTGTATATATAAGAGAACTTATGGATGCAAACAGAAAAGGTTCAACCTAAATGAGTATAAACATATATAAATAATTGATAAAAAGGTTAAGGAGGAGATTTACCCGATGCTGCTGAGTATTTCCACCAAAGACCGCATGTTCTTGATTGGGATCATGTTCTATCACTTGAGATTCTGAATATTGCTCAACCACTTCTTTTCCGGATTCAATCTGTCTAGTATTTACTCCCTCTCCAGCTAAACTCTCGATTTCAGAATTGGGATTAATGGAAAGGCTAAGAAAAGATTGATTTGGATTGACGGCAATCTAAAAAAGAGGATTTGAAGTAGTTTCAATGTTTTGGATCTGATTAGGAAATTCGATACGGTCTCTTATCTTATTATAATGGGACATGGAACCAGAACCAAGTTGAAAGGTTCCAACTTGAAGTGTCTTAATAACATTATTACTAGAAGAACTAGCCATTTTCCCTAGTTGCTTTTTGAAAACACCAATATGATTCAGATTAAAATGAACATCCTTAATGAATTGCTTGTTCTTGAGCGCATTGATTTAATCTTGTAGCTGGCTCTCATGAGGAACAAATCCAAACTGATCAATCAATAACTGCTCCTCCACATACTTGCAATGCTCTTCTTAGTGATTAATAATAAAACACTTCTTAGATAAATGCTTTTGCTACTTCTCATAGTAAAACTCCATCCAAATTTCTTCACCAGCAGTTTTAGTTTGCCAAAATCCTCTAACTAGAAGAGATGATGATGTATCCATCGCCATTTTCAATTTCACAACCTTTTCTTTTACCGGATTTCCAATAGAAGGGACCATATCAATGTAAGTACCAAGTGGTTCAACAATATCCTTAATAACATATGGGAACAGAAAAGTGAAATCTAGATTGTAGAGTCTAATCTAGAATCTCTAAAAGTTAACCGTATGACGTTTAGGATCTATAGGGTCCCGTTTCTCCATGAATATCAGGTAACCTTGAACACACCATGGCTCGTTTTCAAATATATCATCATAGTCTTCATTCGGGGTACATTTGATAATAAAAGAATTTTGAACAACTAACTTGAGTTGGAATTGATTTCTTGGCCAAAGCTTCTAAAGTTCTGTTTCAATATCGCGTGATGTTTGGGTGAGTAAATCCTACCCAAGAAAGAGTAAGTTCATTATAGCGTCCACAGGTGTGCGATCAGAGTAAACGATCAAAGACTAAGAATTTTAGTCTTTGGTCCGGCCCAAGAATAGTTGTGTATAGTCGGGCGGTGTCTTAGTAATTCGTCTGTTGTTGAGCGATATTCCAGCGTAGCGCTTAGAAACACGAGCGAAATCCTAGGATAACGCTTGCTCGAGACGGTATTCCAGCGTAACGCTTAAAATGGGGCGGAGTCCTAAAGTAACGCCTGGTATTAGACGGTATCCTAGGATCACGCTCGAGAGTCGGACGGTATCCCAGAATCACGCCTGATGGGGCAGTGCACCAGCATTACGCCTCATCGATTGTGTACATGTGCGAGTGAAATGTGTGCGGTAAAACACGGCCGTTTCCCTAGAAGCCCGCCTAGAAATCCAAGCGGACTCTTAGCATCCCGCTTGGTTAAATTGGTGTCTTAATTAGTCTAGTTAAACATAGTAAAACATTACTAAAGCTTGATTAATTAGTCTAGTTAGAGTACTTAATTTAGTGCACTTAATTACAGAACCATCTAAATTTAGTTAGGGTACTTAATTTAGTGTAATTAGTCTAATTAGTCTGTTACGGTACTTAATTTAGTGTAGTTACGGTACTTGATTAATTAGTCTAGTATACTTAATTGGATTACTCCTACATTAGCTTATTGTTTGTTTATTAGTGTACTTAATTTAGTATGCTTAATTTACTTTGAACTAAGCGGAGCCTTAGCATTACGCTCCATGTTGGGCGGAGCCTTAACATTACGTTTGAACCAAGCGGTATCTTAGCGTAACGCTCGATGTGGGGCATGATTCTAGAGCTTCATTTCATCAGACGAACCTCTAGAATAACGCTTGATCAGGCGAACTACTAACTTACCGTCCGTGTTTCTGAGCGTTGTCCCAGAATAACGCTTGGCTCTGGGCGAATTCCTGTGACGCCGCTTAGCATCAAGCGGTACACTACGATCCCGCTAGACTATAACGACTATCCACTATAATTTTAACTACTTCTAATCAGCTACAGTGGATTATTTCGACTATCCACTATAATTAGTCGTTCCAGTACGCTTCGAAAACACGGACTAAAGATCAGTTTTAATCTTTACTCCCCCATTTGATTGCGCCTGTGGACGCTCTTAGTATGCATTTTCTCTAAGAGCAGTTGAAGAAATGTTTCCTTCTAGGAATATTGTGAGGATTAATCAAACTTGAGTGGTTCATTTGACTGGTTAAACAATCAATGGAAACTTGGTTTGGTTGAGGAGAAGAAGGGCGTCTATTACTTGTGTAACTCATAACGGGAAAATTGAGGTAGAGATGAATGATAATTATAGGAGAAACTTAAGGCTTGACTTATAGTGATTGACATCCATAGGGTAAGAAAATATAATACCATAAGAGAGCAGCCATTACGGCTGTAATTGATGGAGAATAATTTTCTTGCCATATAATTAGCACAAAAGGGCTATGTCAAGGTAAGTTCTACACGATGCAAATACTGATACAACAATATTTGAGTTTAAGGCAGAAACGTTATTACTTTCTTGTGATCTCTGATATCAAACAACAAGCCGGCTATTTATAGACCATGATGGGTAGAATATTAAATAGACACACATCACATGTGTTGCCATAATATTTTGCATGCACTAGTCTTATCTTTACATGGGATAATATAGAAACCAATTGAAGTTATCTTGGTGAAGTCCGTGGATTATTCACCAAAAAGCTTCGACACGTCACATTCACTCTTGGATGATCTATTGTTTTAAAAAGCTATCTCGTAAACTTTACCGGTAAAATCTTATAGATGAAAAAATATAGCATCTACTAATTATAGTTATTCATAAGTCGAGAGATATAAATGAACTAATAACCCGAGTATTCAAGAGCTATGAGCTCATAAGAATCATAAATAAGTCAGCTCACAACGTACGAATGAGTTGGCGGGAAACCAAGGTGCGAATGGATGAGACCCAATTTTCAAGTGGTCTTCACATGAAATTAATTAGACCCACCAATCATGTGTTTAGAGGCTGAGTCTTCTAATCCATACTTTTATATATAGCCTACTGGACATTGTAACCAATCATGATTTCTAATGGAATCACAATTACACTTCTACTTTCTCTCTTTTCTTTTTTGATCTTTCTCTTACTCTCCAAGTTATTGTTGTACATTTCTAGAGATTCTGAATATTTAGATGAATATTAAGTTTTATTTTTGAAGTTCTGATAATCAACTGATCAATAATCCTGATCAATATCTTGTAAAGGTAAATCAAGAGTTATCTTCATTGGCGCTGGAAACAACTTTAGACTTCATGTTTGTAGGATTTTGAACTTGTTTTTAAGCATAATTTTTAAGAATCTTAAGTAAATTTATAATCCCTATAACTTTCATCATGTTTTGATAAGATTTTCATCAGTTTCTGTAATGATTTTGAATTTTTAGATCATCTACGCTTCTGATCAATGATTTCTCCGATACATTGTTCATACATGCTTATTTTTACTAGAAATTCATAATTGATATGGAAATTTTAGTAGATAAGAGTAGTTTCATAAAATTGAACTCGATTTAATCATTATATTGTTCGATCACAAATTGGAGTAACTATGATGAGTTCTTTAATTGATCGAGGAAGATAAGCTTTATATGCATCTCAATAAGTTTTTTTTTTGATGATTACAATGCATATTCAACATATTACGAATATCAAGGAAGTTTCTTAGATGTTTATCATCATTCATATCTTTAATATGATTTTCTTGATATTTTTCTTCACAATCTTGCCTCAATCATCGTAGATCTAATATATTATGCATAAAAATATTGTTATCTTTCTTTAAAATATCTCTTATCATGTTTGTTTCAAGTTTTTCATCTTAAATATGTAAAATCTGATTTCTAATGAACTAAGGTCGTAGAATGTAGATCTAATATTTCATCAAGACGAACCTATTTCAATTTTATGAACTTGATTTGTTATTTTGATAATCAGATCAATTCTAATCAAGTATTTACAAACCTTAGGTATATTATGGTGAAAGAAATGCTAATTAACATTTATCTTTCTTGTGAAACAACATCTATGCCACCGACATGACTACCAAACGAACTAGAGTTATATCGTCGTTAAGGATATCAAATTCTTTCAACAGATAACCAGTCGAGAACAATACATTTCAACAACAAAATCCAGCAACTGATTTAAGGATGAATCCATCACAAACATAAGCTACAACACCTGAAATGACACCAACAATGTCAAAAGTAAATATTTTAACTACACTAGCTTAAACTGTAGAAACTACTGTTTATCCGCAACACACAACTCTACTGAGCCTTACTCCTTCAATAGTAATTGGACTCGATGGAGTTCCTAGTGGAACGAATCGAACAATAAATAGAAGATTAACTCAACATCCACCTTTACCATCTTCACATGTTGTCCAAATTCCTCATAATTTTTTTCTGGATCTTTTTAAATCTATCATCTTTTTAGCCGAGAAGGTTACTCATCTTGAAGTACCATCTCAGGTACATCCTATACCTCCAATCAATTTTCAACAACCAGTTGCAATAATCATCCTTCATTCAACACCAAGCCTACCAAATTACCCCCAAGATCAATTGATAAATCAATTCAGGAACGTACACACTATTTCTACTTTACCTTTAAATCCTCCGAGACATATTTAGTCTGATCCACGACTCTCTCATCCTCACAGGTGGAGTTGTTTCTTCGTCCAGTTGTGGCCATAACCTAAAATACAAGTGTTTTGGGTGAAAAAACAAATATACTATACAAAGTACTTTCTTTAGGTTCGAAAAATCAAGATCGTACAAGACGATCCTAGACCAAGAAATGGTCGTTCACGTCTTTTTTCCGGTCACAAAGATGAAGATGATGGGTTGATCTTAGGGGAGGAAAGCAAAAAAGGTTGAAAAATCACTGTGTGATGAAATTTGCAGTGTGTAGTTGTTGAACTATGATGAAGGCTGGATTTATGACTGTAAAACTGATAATCTTTGTCAGATCTCTGTTCTGAATAGATGGAACCATCTATTTATAGTCTTATGAATGCACATTGATTTCTTGTAAGTTATGAAGAGATGAGAGAAGTGATGATCGAGGTGGTTGTGGTGAAGTCATGTCCGCTATGTCAGGAAGACTATACAACCACTACTCCCTCATTTTCTCAACTGCTCTTAACCGTCCCTGTCACGGACCGGAAAATTTCTGCCTCCGGCGCGCTGCGTTGGGCAGGCCAAAACTCCCCGATGCGTGATTTAAAAGAGTGTAACCCGACCTTAAAGCCTAACTTCTCGCTGGAAATTGCAGGTAAATTTTTGCTTTCCAAGCCTACCTTGTAAGCATTATACTCGAAACGTAGTTCCCACATCATTCAAGCTACGTTTATATCGTTCCAGGCATATTTGCCTTTCCAAACATGCTTTGCAAGCATGGTACTCAAACCGTAGTCTCCATATCGTTCCAACACACCCTTGACATACAAAGGGTGCAAGGACATTAAATACCATGGTGAATGCCTTTGACTAGCATACTATTCCAACTTACCCTCATTAATGAATTCAACGGTTAACGGTTCCAGCATGAACGAAAGAAAGAAAGGGGTTGAAGGCTATACAGGCTAATGGGGATGCCTTTGGCAAGCATAACATAATTTCGCTTTATTATCTAGGCCTAACTCATGCCTTGGGAAAAACACCTAGGCTATTTCAAGCCTAAGCTTTCGCTTCATCAATTTTACTTTGACCATACGCTGGAGCCTGCACTTATCTTGTTCTTGCAAAGAGTTCAACATCCAGGCACATGCCATTCCATGACGCGACGGTTCCAAGGAAGTATGAACAATCCATCAAATGGAATTGCAACACATCATGGAGTGTGGCAACAATCATCTCTTGCTTAGCATTGCCGAGCCAGATGATATGAGTTACCATAATGTCGCAATCATCTCCCAAATTAGATGATATGAGCGACAAGGTGCTTCACCTCAATGCATTGCATTCCGGCTGCCTACGTACCCAACCCGTACCTTGATGGGATCAAGCATGACCGTAGTTCATCAAAGGGTCAATACGAAAGGGACAAGCAACTTAAGCCTATTAAGGCAAAGCCAACTTCGATTCCAACTTCATCGCAAGGCCAAAGGCCAAGCAAAGCCTAGTCCGTGTAGGCCAAAGGGATTTCGCAAGGTATGCACTAGCTTGTGCATAACTAACGTTATTTATTATGCAAATATGAATTATCAAGTACGTAACATGATCGAAAGATGCTTTCGCATAATTCAAGCTTCATCGGTTAAGCTACAAGCATATTGATGCTTATCCATCAAGTATGCTCCAACGTATTGGCTACTTCGCATATCTATATGTGCATTAGCGCTCATGTACATTCCAACAAAGCTCCCTCCATATATATGTTGTATTCGCATTTCTACAAACAAATATTAAAAAGGTAGGGGTCATCTATCGACTGCAAGGCCGCAAATGAAGATTTCTTGCCAAAGCCAAGCGAAGCATTCTCGGGTAAGCTACAATTAAACACGTTGATGAGCATCAAGTATGCTCTATCGTATAAGCTACATCGCATTTATATGTGCATTACCGCTCATGCACATTCAAGCAAAGCTCCCTCCCTATATATGTTTTATTTGCATTTCCACAAATAAATATTTGAAAGGTAAGGGTCATCCATCGACTGCAAGGCCGAAAATGAATATTTCTTGCCAAAGCCGAGCATTCTTGGCTCGGTGATGCATTCTCGATAATGCATCAGGCATAATAGTTCCTTAACACTATGATGCATTTATCGAATAGCGACATTGGCTCGGTGATGCATTGAATCATGCATCACGGCATAATAGTGCCTTAGCACTATGATGCTCCAACTTATGCAACTTCGGCTTAGTGATGCATTGGATCATGCATCACGGCATAGTAGTGCCTTAGCACTACGATGCTCTCACTTAGGCAACTTCGGCTCGGTGATGCATTGGGTCATGCATCACGGCATAATACTGCATTTGCACTATGATGCTCCAACTTATGCAACTTCGGCTCGATGATGCATTGGATCATGCATCACGGCATAGTAGTGCCTTAGCACTACGATTCTCTCAGTTATGCAACTTCGGCTCGGTGATGCATTGGGTCATGCATCACGGCATAATAGTGCATTTGTACTATGATATTCCAACTTATGCAACTTCGGCTTAGTGACGCATTGGATCATGCATCACGGCATAGTAGTGCCTTAGCAATACGATGCTCTCACTTACGCAACTTCGGCTCGGTGATGCATTGGTTCATGCATCACGGCATAATAGTGCATTTGTACTATGATGCCTCCTCGGATACGCATCACGCGTAGTAGGGCCTTAACACTATAATTCTAGGTCAAGGCATCCACACCCTAATGTACATCTGGGTAAGCTTTATAAGCTTAGGATGAAGCTTCAACCCAGGCCATGACGCATCCTCGAGTAAGCGCCATGCAAAAATTGCGCTTGTTACATTCTTACCACCTTCAAAAAAATTTGTTTTCCAAGCCTACCCGAACATCATTCAAGCTACGTTTATACCGTTCCAGGCATATTTGCCTTTTCAAATATGCTTTGCAAGCATGGTACTCAAACAGTAGTCTCCATATCGTTCCAACACACCCTTGACCTACAAAGGGTGCAAGGCCATTAGAGCCATGGTGAATGCATTTGACTAGCATACAATTCCAACTTACCCTCATTATACCAAGGGTTGAAGGCTATACAAGCTAATAGGGATGCCTTTGGTAAGCATCACTTAATTTCGCTTTATTGTCTAGGCCTAACTCATGCCTTGGACCAACACCTAGGTTATTTCAAGCCTAAGCTTTCGCTTCATCAATTTTACTTCGGCCATGCGTTGGAGCCTGCACTTATCTTGTTCTTGCCAAGAGTGCAACATCCAGGCACATGCCATTCCATGCCGCGACGGTTCCAAGGAAGTATGAACAATCCATCAAATGGAATTGCAAATACCTCATCAAGTTTGGCAACAATCATCTCTTGCTTAGTATTGCCGAGCCAGATGATATGAGTTACCATAATATCGCAATCATCTCCCAAATTAGATGATATGAGCGACAAGGTGTTGCACCTAAATGCATTGTATTGCGGCTGCCTACATACCCAACCCGTACCTTGATGGGATCAAGCATGACCGTAGTTCATTAAAGGGTCAATTCGAAAGGGACAAGCAACTTAATCCTATTAAGGCAAAACCAATTTCGATTCCAACTTCATCGCAAGGCCAAACGCCAAGAAAAGCCTAGTCCGTGTAGGACAAAGGGATTTCGCAAGGTATGCACTAGCTTGTGCATAAATACCGCTATTTATGATGCAAATATGCATTATCAAGTACGTAACACGATCGAAAGATGCTTTCGCATAATTCAAGCTTCATCGGTTAAGCTACAAGCATATTGATGCTTATACATCAAGTATGCTCCAACGTATTGGCCACTTCGCATATCTATATGTGCATTACCGCTCATGCACATTCCAACAAAGCTCCCTCCATATATATGTTGTATTCGCATTTCTACAAACAAATATTAGAAAGGTGGGTCATCTATCGACTACAAGGCCGCAAATGAAGATTTATTGCCAAAGCCAAGCGAAGCATTCTCGGGTAAGCTACAATTAAACACGTTGATGAGCATCAAGTATTCTCCATCGTATAAGCTACATCGCATTTATATGTGCATTATCACTCATGCACATTCAAGCAAAGCTCCCTCCTTTATTTGCATTTCCACATATAAATATTTGAAAGGTAAGGGCCATCCATCGACTGCAAGGCCGAAAATGAAGATTTCTTGCCAAAGCTGAGCATTCTTGGCTCGGTGATGCATTCTCGATAATGCATCACGGCATAATAGTGCCTTAACACTATGATGTATTTATCGAATAACGATATTGGCTCGGTGATGCATTGAATCATGCATCACGGCATAATAGTGCCTTAGCACTATGATGCTCCAACTTATGAAATTTCGGCTTAGTGATGCATTGGATCATGCATCACGGCATAGTGTGCCTTAGCACTACGATGCTCTCACTTACGCAACTTCGACTCGGTGATGCATTGGATCATGCATCACGGCATAATAGTGCATTTGCACTATGATGCTCCAACTTATGCAACTTCGGCTCGGTGATGCATTGGATCATGCATCACGGCATAGTAGTGCCTTAGCACTACGATGCTCTCACTTACGCAACTTCGGATCGGTGATGCATTGGGTCATGCATTGGGTCATGCATCACGGCATAATAGTGCATTTGCACTATGATGCTCCAACTTATGCAACTTCGGCTTAGTGATGCATTGGATCATGCATCACGGCATAGTAGTGCATTAGCACTACGATGCTCTCACTTACGTAACTTCGGCTCGGTGATGCATTGGTTCATGCATCACGGCATAATAGTGCATTTGTACTATGATGCCTCCTCGGATACGCATCACGCGTAGTAGGGCCTTAACACTATAATTTGAGTCAAGGCATCCACACCCTAATGCACATCTGGGTAAGATGTATAAGCTCAGGATGAAACTTCAACCCAGGCCATGACACATCCTTGAGTAAGCGCCATCCAAAAATTTCGGGTGTTACAGTCCCACTTTTCATTATCTTCTGATCATGGATGTGTTTCCACATTGCACGTTGTTGTAAACCGCCAGGCCAATACCCCAATAACTATCCCCCCATGAGATGTATTTGATATCTCGTGGAAAATAGTAAAATCATGGACTACTATTATTTTGGCTTAGTCGTGATTATGACTTGTTGATGCCAAAAGACTTGTTAACAACAAATGCTCAACTCTGTATTTAATTAAGTAGACTAATTGGTGCCAAGCCTAATGAAATTAGTAAGTTTAGTAGTAACTTATATTTTATCAAGTCTAAGAATAGACTGTATAATCATGATTAGTAGATTGAGCCCTGATGATGATTCCACGAGCATATGAACATGTTGATATTTAGTGATATGGGTAAACTACTGATGGTAGTATATTTGGTGGTCTCAACTAAGAGATCCATTTGTAAAATATTTTTGGCTCAGGGCGTCAAAGAGGTAGCTTAGACTCAAATGTATGCCCAAATAGGGTGAGGGAATTGGTATTGCACCAATGCTAGTGTCGCAAAATGGTCAAATAGCTAGGTATAATACTAGGCTAGCTTAGTGAAATTAGTTGGCGTTGGCATTAGGCCAATACTGCGAAGGCAGTGGGCACTAGCATTAGGCTAGCGCCATAGGGAACTTGCGCTGATACTATGCCAACGCTGTAACATCATTTTGCTGGCAATGTAATTGTAGTGGAGACAGGTATAACGTGTTTTTGATGGGTGCGAAGGCATTTTGCTGGCCTATGGCCATGACCGTTATAACGTGTTTTGATGGGTGTGAGCATGTTTTGGACCAAAAACGCGTTACATAGAGAGTAAACGTGTTTTCCTTATGGTATTTTTAACGGACGTTATAATGGTTAAATAGAAAAAGAAAATAAATTATGATTTTAATTTCTTATCTAACGGTTATAACATGTGTGAAAACATTTATAACGGATCTAATAACACTGTTACAACGTTATTTATATTTTATTATTTCGTTCTTTTACTTTGAAGGTTTTAATTGTAGTTTTAGAAGAAAAAAATTACGTAAAAAAATATATCTTTTTTGCTAAAAAATAGTCATAACAGGTGTGAAAAGTGAAAACAGACAAAACGATCTATAAAACTCACATTAAAATGTTATTTAGAAGAAAGGAAATGAAAATTTTAATTTTAGAAAAACGGTTATAATATGCTTGAAAATGGTTATAACGGGTCTAAATAACACCGTTTTTTCCTAATCGGTGTTATATATAGATATGGATATCGGTGACCCTCATAGACACGCTATAGAGACGTGACCGTTTTTAACAGTCGTTTTCCCGGAAAAAAATTGTTGTTTTTCAAACCTTGGTTCAATCTCTCCCCTTGTCCAATTTTAATTTCAAAAGGAAAACACTAAAGGTCTTCCAAAAATAATCTCCCAAATACAGACCAAGGCTTTATTTCTAGAATTTTTTTTCCAGATGGGACCCATAAATTTACACAATAGAATATCCCTCTTAAATCATAGGGTGGTGGGAGACGCCACATTAGCGCCTACGGATGGGAAACCAAATTTATGAGACCTCTAGTGGCCTCGATTTCATAATGCAAAATATCATTCTTGTTATGAAATAACATTTGGTGGATTTACACCACACTTACACAATCACCTTTTCATCTCCTCTTCACCTCTTCATTTCCCCCACTACTTTGTAACCACCACCAGTGGTCGTAATGGGTGCATGCCCTTTAATCCTATGGTAAATGCTCATCTTCTTCTCCATATAAATATAGAGTATTTCCTTTGTAATATGACACTTCAATAATAATAATTCTTCTTCTTTATTTTCTCTGCTTTCTTTAGTTTACAACACTTTATCAGCACACTCTGATCACTGAGAATTTTTTTACGATCGATTTACTCTTTTTCTTTTTCTTTTTGAAAAGCATAATTGATTGTTTTTCTTATTAATATATTTAAAAAAAACAAAACCCTATTTTTTATTTACGTTTAATGTTTGCATCTAAGTTCAAATAAGTTAAAAATGTAACATATACTTATTTATATTGTTATTTTTGGACTTATAATTAGACGTTTGTATTTATTTGCATCTATCGATTTGACTTCATATAAATCGTCAAAATCGTATTATCTAAAAATATTTGCATTTTTTCTCTATTACCTTGATATATATGTACCGTTTATAATGAATTTGTGGTCATAGGATTGTAAACGTTTTGATTTTTCCACTATTGTTTGAAAAGTCAGTTTCCATGTCTCAATTTCGGTAATTGTTAGTTAACTTGAACAAGAGAATCAAATTTTTCCATGATGGATAATGGACGGTAGAGGTAAAAGCACATACAACTCTTTCTCCTTATACAGTAAACTACTAATAATTTGTTTGCTTTTTAGACATTATACATAGTGGGCAATTAACTTCCACGAATTAGTTTAATTTCTCTATTCTTTCCTCTCTCTTACTTTTTATGGACAAAGAAAGAAAAAAAAATACGTCGAAAGATGGTTTACAGTTTTTATTCCTTTAATAAAACTGCAATCACCAAAATTGGTGTCATCGTGGATTCGATAACATTTACGGTGATGAATCACACGTATGGTTCAAAAACCTCCGGCCAATAAATTTGGTATCTTTGTCCATTTAGACAAGGATCATGTGATTTACCCATATGGTTTCCATTTCTTTACAATAAACTATTCGTCAAGCATAAAATGAATTTTCCATATGTGATGATTAAAACGATATTTTTTTTCCCTCGTCATTGATAAGATTTTGGTATATCGTTTAAACCCATTGGTATTGATTTTTTATATCAATTATGCAATATAAAATGTAAAAATTTTCATTTCCTAATTATTATTATATTAGCCAATATTTGATATTTTTTGTCGATTCTAAAAGAATGACGCAGACCATAGTTTTACAAAAAAAAACCTTTATCGATAAATATGGTTTTATCTAATAATAAACCATTAGTTTTTATTCCTTCAAAGAAACTGTTCATTAACCACTAAGTGATATTTCTCTACAAAGAATAACGATGATGATTTCTTTATTTTTCTTAAAAATAAACATATATGCCAACTAGATTTGGTTTTTCCATGTCAATCATACAGGGATAAATATCGTTAATATGGTATTCTCAATTGCAAACAAAGATGAAACAAGGAATTCTTGCATTCCTGAAGGATATTGAATAATTTTTATTTTTTCCTCGTCGTAATAATCTCCAAAATCAGGGCGCATAAAATCAATGGGTGCGCACCCGGTTGTTAGCCAATATCATTAGTCCTTGCAGTGACTATATTGATCTTGATTTAATTTTCTTCTGGTAAAGAAAGTGTCCATAATTTCATTCTAAATCATAATCACGTTGTCCCTTGAGGTCACGCAGTTACTGGAGATTTGTTTGCATATTTTCAATGCTTTTGATTTTAACATATAAATTATTTTTCCAAAAGTAGTCCATGGTTGATGGTAAATATGTATGTCTATTAAGACTGTATTTTTTTATGTCGAAAGACATAATTCATAATGAGTATATGTCTCGAATTAATTGGATAATACTTTAAGAAAGTTGAAGTTTTCGTATATGAGATAAAAAAAAAATCCACCATGATCACGGGGAGAGTATATACTACTAAAAGATATTGGGGTTAATTAACTTATAAGTTATATCAACCTCTCTCCTAGTATGATCAAATTGAAAAACGTGTCACTAATAATAGGCGTGAAATATCTCATTTTGCTTTTATATAAGCATTTGCCTCTTGAAAGGCAAATCCAATCATATATATATCAACAAATAGCTTTTTAGAATAAGCTACATGTAGTGCTCAAATTAAGACTACCAAAACATAATTCACATTCTTAAAATTAATAACTCTTCACTTGATGATAATGAGATTATAACACCCGTGGGAACTGGTACCAGTAATTCTGTAAATTTTTCAAGATATGCATACACTTGATAATTATGTGGGATCGTGGGAAGCTAAAATAATTGTCGAATATTCGTTTACAATAGCTACTGAAATAATAAATGATGGTGGTTGTTAAGCCCTCTGCAGAGTGATATCGACATATGTGATTGGTAGGTACAAAATCCAAATTATGTTGGATTAAAATCACTTGAATAACACAATATTTGGATCCAAGACTTAACACCTTAAACGTGTAAGCCTGAACTCTAAACATTACAGGTTGGTGTAGTCTTCATGCGTTATATGAGAAATATGATCGTCTAAATACGATTTGAGGGTTTTATTTTTTTCTAAAACCCCAGGATTAGTTTAATAATATATTTTTCACCTTGTATGATGCATTTGACGTGGTAGTCCTTGAAGGACTTGTATTGCATTTACACAATAAATGTGGTCGGAGAACATATTCAAATTCGTAGTCCATGGAAGATTCAAATTATACTCAGGAAGCCACCTGACTTGATTATATCAGGTTTAACAATCCTTTATGTGTTTTTAGAAATTTGGTACCAAGCCAAAAATCCGGATTAGTTGATGATATCAACTACAGATCTCTTGGAGAGTTCTTAAAAACATAAAATCCACGTTTAACAGCAAAAATTCTTTCTTGATTTGCGCAATTCAGAATTATGCTAGCATAAAGCTTGTCTATTACCTAAACTATAAATTTTGTTTTGATGCATATTTTCTAAACTCATATAATTGAGTTAGCATCCACAAAAACGTCAAAAGTTGTACTCTTTTTCATTTGTTTTAGGTTTTGTCCCATGTGGTTTTCCTAACAAGGTTTTAACGAGGCAACATCTTGCTGACGTTGAATTTTCATTCAAAATATTGATATTGTGCTTTCCTTCGTCCATATTTTGTCCCATCGTGTTTTACTGGCAAAGTTCTAGTGAGGAAATTTATTCAATTTGGTAGTCATCCAAGGGGGAGTTATTGCATTATTTCGGTTATTTAGTGGATACCCACATTTGATTAGACCAAATCAACATAACCCCCTCCTAGGAATTTGGATGTCTTTCTGAACCATATACGGTTTAATAACAAATCCGGGTTTTGTTCACTATGGTAATGTATTCGCATCTCGGCACTTTGTTGAAGAAACTACATCAACTACTTCCGCAAATTATATTCGAGAAACTAGTAATCCATGATACAAGTCCTCAATGTGTTGAAGAAGAACGTAAACCCAACAAGAGTACTAATAGAAGACAACACTGCTTGTGTTACATAAAAGAGGACTTCATCAACTAGCAATTATCCTCACGGAAGCACAATAATCTTCTGAATTCAAAAAATTCGTTCACCGGAATTAGGAAGTCTCTTCTCAAAGATTTGCAAGCCAAGAATTCACTGAAGTACTCATCATGAGGAGCGTCATCATCAAAGGTGCATTCACCGGACTTATCGCGTTGTACTCTTTTTCCTTTGTCAAGGTTTTGTCCCACTGGGTTTTCCTTGTCAAGGTTTTAAGGAGGCACCATATGCGTTTTCAACACTACTCTATATGTTTTGTACTCTTTTTCTTTCGCCTAGGTATTTTCCTTCGGGTTTTTCTAGCAAGGTTTTAATGAGGCAATGTTAGTAGTGTGGTACCATCCAAGAGGGAGTGTTATGAAATAACATTTGATGGATTTTCATCACACTTACACCATTACCTTTTCATCACCTCTTCATTTCCCCCACTAGGGCTGCACAAAGGACGGTACGACTCGATTTTCTTCAAAATCGAGTACATGTACCTCCTAGTGGTCGGTTCTAGTTTTGAGTACTTGTACATGTGCCTATAGCTGTATGACCGGTCCGGTTCCGGTTTTTTACCTATTACAATTATCAGTTAATCGAAATTTCAGTTAACAGTAAACTATGCCATTCCATAGCTTCCCTGTATATTTGAATCCATACATTCATTCAACTATATAAATCATTTCAAACTCTATCAAAATCATTTAAAACTCCAATTCAAACTCACAACACATTCTATTTGTTTCTTGTTTATCTTAAACACATAATCCCCATCTTAATTCTTCTAGACAATCTGCAACACAACTCTTTAATTAACTGACTTTCACAGCAACATCTTGACCCAAAATCCATCCATAACACTCGTACCACTAGGTCTATCTCCTTATTCTTCTACATACCACCACCAGTTCATCCACCATCAAACCATCATAGTGTTATGATACCAAAATCCATAAACAACTAAGATCTAAACAAAAACATAAAAAAAATTAAAATAAGAACGTAGCAACAACCAAATCAAAACAATCTCTTAGGAATAAATCAAATCAAACACTGAAAATAGAGAATAAAAGAGATTGAGATTATTACCAGCATACTACATTGTAATAATCAATGATAAAGAAAAATCATTCTTTTCTGCCTCTTTCTCTCTTAGAGATTGAACTAGTGGAAGACTCTGCACACACAAAAAATAAACTAATTCAAAACCCTAACTCAAAACCAAAAACCAAATTCATAAATCTAATATAACTAGTCAAACCCCCAATCTGGTTGAAACCTTAATAAAAATCTATTTCAGCAATTAAAGATCAAGAAATCAAAACCCTTGATTTAGAAATCAAAACCCCTAATTCAACAACTCAACATCAAGAAATGGAAACCCTTTACCCAAAAAATTAAACCCCTAAATACGTAAATGAAGAGCCCTAAATTTAAAAATGAAAGATGAAGAAAAACATACCACAGTAGGATTGAATCCCTTTAGTTTCTGAAATTTCTTTATCTCAAGGTGAAGTTTCATCTGTTTTTTCCTTTCATCTACAACTCTTCTTCTTTTAGTTTCAACATCTCATCACGATCTTTCAAGATCTCTTCAATTTTTTCCTTTTCAAGTATTTAAAATAACTGAAGAAGAATAAACAGTAAAGAAGAAGGTGGTGCTGGCTGTGATAGAGTGTTGGTGATGATTTGGTTCTGGTGGTGTCGCTGAAGAATAGAAGAAGTGAAGAAGAAAAAGAATGAAAGAACGAGAGTCTGTAACTGTGAGTGAGAGTGAGAGTGAGATAGAGTAAATAAGTTTACAAACCAAGTATCAACATCTAGGATACATTTAAATCAAGTGATATAATTACACAGGTATTTCGGTTCGGTCCAGGTATGGGAATATACTAGAACCGAGTACCTGTACCCCATATACACCGATTCCTAATTTCAGTCCCGGTACTTTTACTCCCTAAGTCGGTTCTGATCCAGTTCCTTTCCAGTTTTTTCGGTTTCGATCGGTTCCCGTGCAACCCTATCCCCCACTACTTTGTAATCACCACCACTGGTAATAATGGGTGCGTACCCTTTAATACTATGATAAATGTTCATTTTCTTTTGTAATATGACACTTCAATAAAAATTCTTTTTTTTCTTCTTCTTCTTTGTTTCTCTACTTTTTTTTAGTTTACAACAATTCCATGATAATAATAATAATACGAAAAATTAGTCTAACTATCGTCATCTCTGACACTCAACATGAATCATCATCCACGGCTGTTAATACTCCACACTAGATCTTCTTGTTACCAGGGCATACAACGCATTTTCGTAGACAACAGTGAATAGACAACACTACCTTTTTGAAAAAACAGCTGGATCGCACGAAAGCTTCTCTATACAGGTTAAATAAAATATATACAATGAAGAGTATGACGGTGTCCGTACTTCATTGTGTACTCACTCCCTACTCTCTAGGCCCCATCACACCCGTTCTTCACGTTATTTCCAGCTGTGCTACTTAGTCATTCTTTCCTTAGCTGTCACTCAGAGTCCAGACAAAAAAGTTTCTTAGACATTATTTCCATTATAACCCTTCCTTCTCAAATTAGTTACCGTACTGCCTGAATTTAAACAAAGTCAAAAAAGTGACGAAAAAAAAGATAGCGTCCGACATTAAAAATTAAAAATTAAAAATTAAAAATTAGAAAACCAGAAACGTTCAATTCGGGCTAATATAACAGTTTTTTTCGTTACAATTTGTTACAATACACAAAAAGAAAAAGAAAAAGAAAAAAAACTACAAATAGAGAAAAAAACAGAGAGGGAGGAATAAGCTATTAAAGCGTGTTTCCTCCTGCTCTCCCAAGAGAAGAATAATCCGTTTTTTTCCATTTCTTTTCAATATTTTCTAATGAGAAAGAAAAATAAATAAATTAATTTACAGGTTTTCCATGATTATAACCATAATATGACAAATACCATCTAACGAATTTCTTCAACCCTGTTTGCAAATCAGTGGTAGGTTTGTAATCAAACTCATTCGTTGCCGAACTTATATTAGCATGAGTAAATGGTACATCACCATTACCTGGCATATCGATGATATTCTTTTTTGCTTTCATTTTCAAATGTTTTTCAAGTATCGATACTAATGTCGGTACCGTAACGGGTGATGTGTTACCAAGATTGAAAATACGGTATGGAGCTGGACCCGTTTTCTTACCACTACTTCCTGTACTTTTCCCTGATGTATCCAGTGAACCCAAACAGCCTTTCACGATATCATCAATATAAGTAAAATCTCTAGCTAAATCAACAAGATTTTTCCCTCTGTAAACTGTAATTGGCTTCCCTTGTAGTATGTTTCTGGTAAATGAAAAATACGCCATATCGGGTCTTCCCCATGGACCATAAACCGTGAAAAATCTTAACCCCGTAATTGACAACCCATAAATATGATTGTAGGTATGAGTAATTTCTTCACCAGCTTTCTTTGTTGCTGCATATAAACTAGCAGGTTGATCCGTACGATCCGATTCAGAAAACGGTACTTTTTCATTTAACCCATAAACAGAACTAGATGAAGCCCAAACAATGGAAGGTTGAGGATTTGCAGATTTGCAAGTCTCTAGAAGAGTAACTAAACCAGCAATGTTACTATGAATATAAGAATTAGGATTTTCCATTGCATACCTTACACCTGCCTGTGCTGCTAAATGCATAACATGAGTAAACGCAACGATATCGAATAACTTTGCTAACAATTTTGCATCATTTATATCTCCTTCAACGACGAAAATCCCATTTTTGCTAAGAAGATCCTTTCTTGATTTTTTAAGAGTTGGGTCATAATAATTATTGAAATTATCAATACCCACAACTCCATCTCCTCTCTTTTTTAAAGCAAGAGAAACATGTGAACCAACGAAACCAGCTGCCCCAGTAACTACAACAGACATTTTTCCACCACCATTTCTGATATCATCTGATCTTGAGATTTGTGCGGAATTTCTAACTTGTTTTTCCCATTGAATACCACCCCAAGAAGCAGAGAAATAACGACTTCCTGAATCTACAAAACTCTGGAAACTTAAATACGAAGCTGTCAATGCTATTAAAAATAATGCCCATAAGAACATAGTACTGGTTGATGCGAAACATCTGTAGAATTGACGATTTATTGTATGGGTTCTTTCGATTTTCACTTTTCCTGGCGTGGATGGGAAAAGTTCATCTTCTAACGACCTCATAATTTGATGCTTGTTTCTTTTAGTGTTATCAATCTCTTCCTTTTGTGCGTGGAATTGAGTGAGAGATCAATTGTTTTGATTGTGATGATGATACTGATTATGAAGAAGAGATAGACAGATGCAGAGAGAAAATTGAGGGCTTTGAATTTTCTTTTCTTTTTTCTGCACCTGCTAAATCAAGGAATGAAAAGGTCGAGTTATATAAGGCTTGCCGACAATTTGTACGCGTGTGGACGCGTTAACACCGTTAAGTGGATACATGACTTTTTTGATAATAACCAATTAAAGAATGTATGTATAAATAGCTATTAGTACTTCGATTTACGAATGGTTTTTTCAGTAGTCCTTGTAACATCTTGTAATCAGTATAAATCCCAATTATAAATCTGTACCTTTGCTTTACTCCCTTAGAGCAACTGTAGCGGTTGGACCAGACCATCGATCAAAGACCAAATCTGTTCGGCCGTTTAAAAAAAAAAACGCAACGAAAACATGACTAAATATGATATTACGCTGTTGTAAATAAGCGTTAATTATCAAACGCTATATTAAAGTGACGTATATTACACAGACGTTTAACTAGACAAACGTTATGTTTTTGACGTTCATTTAGATTAGCGTTTTAAACATACGCTCCTGTAATGAAGCGTTATGTACTCAAACGTCAAACGTTACTGTACTGAAGCGTTTTGATATAAAACATAGAAAAACGTCCTAGTAAAGTAGCGTCAAAACTCAAACGCTCTTCTAAAACAGCATTTAAAAAAAAAACGCCCACATATAACAACGTTTGAAAGCCTAAACGTTGGTGTAGAGGACCGTTAATTTTGAAAACGCTGTTTTAATACAACGTTTCAAAAACGCTGTTCTTAATAAACGTTTAATACAACGTTTCAGAAACGTCGTTTTAATACAACGTTTCAAAACAACGTTTCAAAAACGCTCTTTTAATACAACGTTTCAATTCAGAAACGCTCTTTTAATACAACGTTTCAAAAACGTTGTTCTTTAGAAACGTTTTGATAAACGTCTTTCAGAAATGCCGTTTGTGTTTATAAACGTCCTCGTACAATGGCGTTTTGGGAAAACGCTGTCTTACATGAGCGTCAGACTATATCTGTTTTGGACCATTTTCTTGACTAAACATGATCGGATACTGTTCAATTTTTGGACCAAATACTACATTTAGTCGTCCGTTGCGTCTCACAAAATCGGACCAAAGACCATTTCTGGTGTTTACTCTTTGGTCTGATCGTCCACTGCAGTTGCTCTTAGAGCACCCACGATGGTAAGAGTAAATGATGGACCAAAACCCTATTATAGTCGAGCGTTAACCTAGCCGTGCGTCTCTTGCCAGACGTGACGCTGGCTCTCCGTATGATACGAGGTATTTAACTAGACGTGCGTTTTATTTGTCAGGCGTGAACCAGAACTTCGCCCTATCAGGCGTTCATCTAAGAGCACGTCCAACGGGGCATAACGCCAGAAGCACGCCTGTTAACCAAGCGTTCGGCTAGATTAAAGCCTATATTGGGCGTTTGGCTATTACAATGCATGTTCTGGGCGTGCTCGTAAGAGAACTCCTGTATGCGGGGCGTTCCGCTGGCGAGCGCCTGTGTGTGGGGCGTGATACTAAGCGAGCGCCTACTCTTGATAGCTGTTGAGATTTGTTACCGTTGTAACGACTATATTTTTGGTATACCTATAAATTGCTAACGTTTGATTGGTATACCCATTTCTATTTTATTTGTAGACGAGAAAAATTTCGTTCTTTTTATATATTTGTCTTCCAAATCGGTTAGAATTATGACACCAAAACCACAAAGTCAAAATTTTACCATTTGAAGATGTAACGATGTGTAAAATTCATTTAACAATATCTCAAGATTGTAGTGTTGGTTCCGATCAATCAGAAGAAAAATTATGGTCTCGCATCTTAAATGGGATCAAATATGCCATACCTACAATGTCAAGGCGCACTTGGACCCCCATTCAGAAAGATTTCATGGAATAAGTAAAGATGTGGCGCTTTACTCTGCAAAAGAGGCGAAAGTGGAACGTGAATACAATACTGGATGGGGGCCCGAAACAAATGTAAGTACATGTTTAAGATCAAACCTTACATTATTGGTTTGAATTGTATATCGTCCAGTAAACTAGTTTTAAAAAAATAACAGATTGAAGAAGTAAGGAAGCTTTTCAAGGAAGCTAATGGTGGCAACATATTTAAGCATGAAGAGTGCTACGCAATTATGTTAGAAAATATCAAATATTCACGACGATCGACAGTTGTTTTCGATTCATCACAAGCTGAAGAAGATTCTGAAAGCGGCAAGGAAGACCGGGAAAGACAAGAAACAAGCCAAGACCATTCCAGTGGCGATGAAGAAATGAGAGATATACATAACACATATAACCGTCATATTGGAAAAAAAATAGACGAAACGACAGAAGAAAACATGGAGAGCAAAATTCAGTGACCAAAATGAATGATTGAAATAATTATTAAAGAGCAAAAAAACTTCAACACCAAATATACAGAGAAAAAAAAAATGAAGATGGCGCAGAGAGAATCCGAGTTTACAGCAAAACTAGCTGAGTCTTCGGCAAAGTCTGCAGCAAAACAAGCTAGGAAAGAAAAACTTGAAGCAAAGAAAGAAGCAGACGACGAGTTTCGCATAATGATGATGGATGTCTCCGGGTTGGATGCCGAAACAAAAGAGTAAATCGAACTTAGGAATGAGAACATTTTGCAGAGAAGGAGAAGTCAAGCTTAAAGCATTATCGGATTAGCTGAAACCTTAATTATTTAGATTATTAATGGATTGACATTTTCAGTTTCTACTTTTATAATTTATATATTTAGTAATAAATAAATAAATATTTTAGATGAAAAAGAATTACTAACCACTCATTTTCGACCAATCAGAAGAAAAATATAAAAGAAAAACAAACTACAAGCCATTCATTTAAGTTAAATTAAGAAACCCATATTTCATAATAAAAGTACCAATAATGTTCAGCACCATAACCAACAACGCTATGAAAAAATCTTATCTAAAAGATACAGATATTAAGATAGAACAAAGTCCATAATTCATTCATGTGGGGCGACCAACATTCTCTTGAACATCCCCGCCAAATGGTGATAAACATTCAGGCCAACTCGTCATACACCTTTGTTCGTCAGGTTTTGATATCTCTTTAAGCACTTGTAGAATTGTTCTTTTTTTTTCAACACTCAAAAACTCCCCAGCGTCAATTGATGTAATTTTAATATAGTGGTAAAAGGGTTTGATTCTCGGACTTGTGAATATTTAATTTCTAGACCTAATTTTTAATTACTAAAAATAAATAAGATTAAACAGATTTGATTTTAAAAATAGATGGAAGAAAACTAGGGTTTAAGATTCCACCATTCACCAATACTTCTGTGATATACCTAACAATTCTATGCTCAATTTAATCTAAATATGCCAAAAATAGGTTTTTAAAAGAATAATTGTAAATCCTAAGCATGAGACATCAAAAGCAGTCAACCCAGCATGACTCATCAAAAGAGAACACAACTATTTAAGAAAAACCATTTTTTCAATTTTAATCAAGCAATTAATAATAAAAGAATTGTAAAAAAAATATAGATAAAATAGACATACCACTTAATTATTGGAAGAAAGGCTTCCTCCGTCATCCCAGTAATGGTGATTAGCTCATTGTACTGGAAACACACTCAAAATAGTCTTTCATTGCTCAAAAAGTGTTTACAAAGGCTAAAAAGAAGTAACACAGCCGAACATAGACCCTTATAAGCGTTACAGTACAGGGTTCGGAGCGTTACAGAAGCAGAAGAACGGGTTAACAACTTAAACAGTGACATAAACAGCACTATCAGCGACAGTTCTGAAGTGCCGTTTGTTCTTCCTCTTCTTCTCCGGCAGCAGCAGAAACGTGTTGTCTGTTTGGGTTTTTCAGTGGTTCCCAAGCTCTGTCCCCCTCGATTTCAACCCTTCTCTTGGCTATATATAGGGTGTACAAACCCTAGAGAGTCTTATAAGTCAAATCAAACTCTTAAAACAACTACCAATCAATCTATGAATTTGTTTGAAACCAAAACAGGAACCAAGTCCTTTTCCGGTCCAAACTTGGATTTTCCAGCCAATTTTCCGGCGTGAATCACTCTTGCTTAATGTGTTTAAGCTTGTGTTGATCTCTTCAAGTCTTTAGGTAACTTAGAAACACTCAAAATCTCACAAAATCACGTAACTCCCTTATCTGAAGTTTTCTTCACGTGTTCCCGCCATTCTCGGATTTGAAATGAAAAGGGGGTGCCTTTATCATTTTTTCGGGTGTCTTTATCACTTTTCGAGCCGATTTTTCCGCAAATGTTTATTTCTCAAAAATACCTAGAAAATCATAAAAAGACATAATAAGTACAAAATCGAACACTATCGAAACAAATGTTTTTTTCTCTCTTTTTTTTTTATTTTTTTTTTTGAATAAAGCAAGAATCGGGCTTGATCTCAAATACTCTGTTTCATCCTAGCGGCGATAACAATTTGATACTGGGCCCCACCAAATCACTTAGAGAAACACAAAATTGCAAAAATAAAAACAGAAAGTGATATGGTCGAGATAGACTCCGAGATGTGGTGACAACTATCATGTTATTTCTAACACCTGAACTCTGTCCTTTTATGAATAGACCATTTAACTGGGCACACCAATTCCTATAGAAAAAGAGATAAGTTTCTATCTACCTAGAATGGTTAGTGTCACCCTGAAGTGTTCACAAGCTTCTAAATTCTAGAGCTTTATTATTTAACAAAAAAGTTTCTCCCTTACCCCCAAACTTAAATCAAACAGTGTCCTTAATGTTTCTAAAGATGAATGATTAAAAATATGAACAAGGAGAAATTGTTACCTGATAGACACATTTTAATGTCTAATTTGCACCTTAATTTCTAGTAAGTTAGTATTCGATTTTGCGTTTATTACTTGTTTTTATGCTTTTGTAGGTACATTAGAAGAATAAAGATTTGTGGAAAAATTGGCTCAAAAAGTGTTAAAGGCACCCGGGAAAATGGATTAAGGCACCCACACTTTGGATTGGGGGCACCCTTGGATCGGGATGAGTTGGATCGGGCCAACCCAGCGAGCCAACTCAGCGAGTCGGATCGGCCAACTCATCGGGACAGTTCTGTACACTCAAGTTCAAGTAATTTTTGAGTTGTTTTCGGCTCCAAATTGTCCCACACGTTAGAAGATATCTCATACAAGTCATAACACGTGAATAGATAGCAAAGAATGCCGAGAAATCTGCTCGGGAATGTGATTTTGGCCAGAAAAAGGAATCACTCTTTGATTCGGATTTGGGAAGATTCTAGAGAGTTTTGGAGAGTTCTATTAGGTTTAAAACTCTCCCTAGGGTTTTTATAACCTATATAAACCAAGAGAAGCCAAGAAAAATCATCACGCATCCCTAGAGATTAATTCAGAAGAATTCCGGCCACTTCCGGTCACCGCCGATCACCTGCTGGTGCATCGCCGGTACTGTTCTTCATCAGCCTTCATCGGAGAAGAAAGAGCAGCAACATCTGTATTCGTTGCTGTTCCACCGTTACAGCTCTGCTCCTGTTGCCTTAGCTTTTAAACCTTTGTTGCTTAGAACCCTTTTTGTAACAGCTGAACCCTGTTCTGTAACATTTATAAACGTATCTGTTC
>JAJJMC010010030.1:3464326-3494463 GCA_023531435.1 Papaver californicum | reverse complement strand
CAAGAGTTTGATTGGTTGTTTAGCAAAAGGAGTTTTTGGCTTAAACACCTGTCAAATAGACCCGTCTAGAAACCTTATAATGTTAAATTCAATCGTTCTCGGATTAAACATTTTCTCAAATGGACAATGTCTTCCGAGGTCCAATTTCAGTGGTTGATTTGACAAAATTAACTTTTTCCAGGTCTTTACCCAGTATAAAGTAAAGATTGGGAAAATCTTCGTAAGTCTTTGCTATTTTAAGGGGTTTTGTAGGATATCAACCCGCACCAAAGGATGTATTAAGGGGTTTAGTGAAAATTATCACCTAATTTTATAACCAAAAATACGTTTAGTATCTACAAAGTTTAATACTATTAAAAGTTAGTACTAAAAACCTTAGTTAACCGCTTTGACTGCTACATAAACTAATTAAATAGGTAAATGATCAACCAAAATTTAGATTTCGATTTATTTACTAACAAAACAAAAAACCTAATTCTCCGCCCCGACCACCGTCGCACCTTTTTATCTTCATCTTCTTCGACTTACCGAACCAAGTGCCCACTTTTGCAGAGAGTAAATGAGAATAGTTGAAGGTAATAAAATTCTCTCAAATCTCTCTCACACTCAAATCATGGGTTTCGAAAAATCCCCAATTTCATTTCGACAAAATTCTCTCAAATCTCTGAATCAAACCATTTGATTCTTCTTCTTACTGTCAAATGGCTGCTATTATATACAGTCTTTTCATTATTAACAAATCTGGAGGTCTTATTTTCTACAAGGTAAAATCTCTCTATAAATTTTCTGAATCTAATACAGAGAACTATATTTGAACATTGAAAATCAATTCAAAAAATTTGATTTTATATTTTCAGGATTATGGATCAGCAGGAAGAATGGATTCAAATGATAGTTTGAGATTAGCAAGTTTATGGCACTCAATGCATGCAATCTTTCAACAATTATGTCAAGGAATTGAACTTCTTGAAGCTGATACTTTTGGGTTGTCAAAGGAAGAATTATGTCAAGCTTAAGAGGTTTTCCCCCTTTCCTTTCTCGCGTCTTGATTCAAGGTGATTGAAAAGAAATTGTATTCCACTACTGGTAGTAGTAATAATACCACTGGTCCACCCTTACTGCAACAAAAAGAGGTTCAATTGCAGGTTCAGTTTGGGAGAATGCAATGAAGGTTGGTGAAGTTAAAGGTTGATTAATGTCTTTAATAGTTTTGCTTAAAACGATGTTGTAGGTGGTGGCATTGATCATTCTGGAAATCAAATTCAAGTTGATAGAAAAAGATAAAAAAGATTACAAAGTAGTAACGGTACGCAGTGGTGGAGAGATTGGAAAGAGTAAAAGAAAATTAAAACCAAACATTATCGATCATATTGATGTACATGATCAGAGAAGACCCAAATTTCAATAATCAAGAAAACTACATCTCATAGATAACATAGAATTTATGGTCATACATCTGTATGTACCATGTATGTACCAGGAGGTGGTGGTCTATTCGAAATAGAACTAATAATTGACGTAAAATTTGTTGAAAGTTTTGGGAAATATTGTTGTTGCTGTGGAGGAAATGTTCTTGATTGGAGAAGTGGGTTTTGGGTGTTGTGGTAAGATGAAGAAACCGAAGAAGATGATGAAAAAAAGGGGCCGTGATGGCCGTGGGTAAAGAAGAGACTACTGTTTTTTTTGTTTCTTTTTTAATCAATTAACAAAGATGAATGACAAAGTTAATAAAATAAATAGGAATGCAAATTTTAGTCAAGTCATGGTCCCGAATATCAAATTCTTTCTAATATTAAACTTTTCAGATATTAAATATAAAATTTGATATTAAAATCTAAATAATCTATTAGGATATATAATATATATATTGATATTTTAGGTGGGCGTCGGATATACTAAAGGATATAATTATTTATCTTAACCATTAATTTTTCAGTCAGTAAAATCAATAGATAAAAACGTGCTTCATTAGATTACCAGACAATTTTTATCGTTTAAGTGGGTCAAATATGTCCTATATCCAATTAAATTATCAAAACTAGTGACAAATAATTAAGATGAGCTTACCTATTATACAAAAACTCCTCCCATATTTTTTTGTTAAAAATAAAAACCATTCGGAAAATAATAAATTTAAAAACCTCATTTCTTTTAATAAGTGTTAATTTTAGTTTTTAGTTTTTTTTAAATTTTTTTCAAAAGTACCCTTCCATATATATAATAACCGTTTTAAAAGGAAACAAAATTTCCTCCCATATTCTCTTCTTCTCTTCCAAAACATCTTCTGCTCTTCGTCTGTTTTTCGAAGAAAATTTTCTAAAATTTTTTTCGATTCGTGTTTCAGGCATTTTTCTCATTTTCTCTTCTTCTCAATCACTAAAACCAAATCTTCTCTTCTTCTCAATCTTCTCCAAAAACGCAGCTCTCTTCGTTTAATTTGAGGAACAAAACACTAAAACCTAGTTCTCTTCGTTTTTGTTTCAGTTTTATCGAAGTACAGAAGACATAAACTTAGCTTCAGATTTTGTTTTTGTTATAGTTTAATCGAAGAACATCCTTTTTGTTTCAGTTTAATCGAACATCAGAAGACAAAAACTCATCAGATCTCGTTTTAATCGAAGAACAGAACACTAGTTACTAGTAGTTGAATCAACAATCAGGTAATTTTGATCTTTATGATTTTGTTTGTGTTTTAATTTTTGAGTTTATATTTGTAAATTGATCATATTCTTATTCTGCTGAAGCATTTGTTTTAGTTGTTGAATACGAGTTTAGTTCTTTGTTGTTCTCATTCATCTGATACCAAAATTCAATTTTAATTTTAGAGTTTATGTTGATTATGAAACTCCGATCTATTTGTTTTTATGATTTCTTTTTGTTGATCTTCTTATTCAAGTCTATTGAATTTTCTTATGATGTTGTTGTCGTTGATATTCTTACTACTGAAACCTTTTTTGGTTTCATACTTTTGTCCTGTAGATTAAAAAATATGTTCTTGTTGTTTATGTTCTTATTCAAAAATATATTGTTGTTGTTGTTGATATTCTACTACTGAAACATTTTTTGGTTTCATACTTTTGTAGATTAACAAATATGTTGTTATTCAAAAATATGTTGTTGTTGTTGTTGTTGATATTCTTACTACTGAAACCTTTTTTGGCTTCATACTTTTGTCATGTAGATTAAAAAATCTGTTGTTGTTGTTTATGTTCTTATTCAAAAATATGTTGTTGTTGTTGTTGATATTCTTACTACTGAAACCTTTTTTTGGTTTCATACTTTTATCATGTAGATTAACAAATCTGTTCTTGTTGTTTATGTTGTTATTCAAAAATATGTTGTTGTTGTTTTTGATATTCTTACTACTGAAACCTTTTTTGGTTTTATACTTTTTCTTGTAGATTATGGAATCTGTTCTTGTGGTTATATCTCACAAAGAGGATATGTTATCGTTTCGTATTAGTCTACAAGCATCTCTTTTTGATTTGAAGGGTAGTATATGTTCAAGGTGGTGTCAATTCTCTGTTCTTTCTATATAAATTTTCCATATAGTTGGTGATCAGCAAAAGGTTATCGATTGTGATTTTGATCTCCAATCGGTTGTTGTATTTACTATTTTTAATAAGCTTCCATCTCTTGAGTTACACATAAGGGATAGAGATGAGTGTTGTAGTTCCAATTCAGGAACTTCAATAGTTATACCTTTTGAATAACGACGAAGTTCAAGAATTGTATCTTTTGAGAAGCCACGAAGTTTAGGAATTATATCTTTTGATCATGTAGGACTTACAAATTTAGTTGATTATGATGTCAGTACTAAAGTTAAAGAACCTTTGAAGTCTGCAATTTGGTTAGACATTTTTCAGGGTGTCAATCAGGTGTTTACGTGAGGTGTTCAACAAGTTCGTTCTGATTTGTTGAAATATCATGCAACATCTGGGTATTCATTCAAGATGACAAGGAATGAGAAGTTGAGGATTAGTGCATGTTGTGCTAAGAAGAAAGAAGAGAAATGTGAATGACATATATATGTTGTTTCTATTGATGGTGTTGTAGGTAGTCCTTTTATTATCAAGGAGTTAAATAAGAAGCACACTTGTTGTGGTGGAGTTTTAAACAGACCACATGTGACGAAGAAATTAATTAGTAGCTTGATTCTTGAAGAGATTAAACAGAACCCAAAGAAGAATACAAAAGATATTATGAATTAGTTTTTAAGAGAATATGGCTTTGACATTAGTCGTTATTATGCATATGCAGGGAAGAAGCATGCATTGAATATTACATGGGGAGAGAATGAGAAATCATTTATGTATTTGAAATGGTATACCAACAAATTGACTGAAACCAATCCTGGATCTCATGTTGTTTTGGAAGTTGAAAATGGGACTCAAAGATTTCAGAGATTGTTTATCTCTTTCGGTGCATGTATTCGTGGATTCAATTACTGTCGTCCTTTATTATTCCTTGATGCATCCCATCTGAAGAGCAAATACCTTGGTCATATCATGGCAGCAACGGGTTTAACCGGTAATGACAGTAAGTTTTCTTAAACATTCTTTTTTAACAATACTTTTTTCATCTTTGGGATGATGGAACCTTTTTTGGTTCCATCATTTTTTTTCATCTGGAATTATTACTGAACGAAGAAACTGATGGAACCTTTTTTGGTTCCATCATTTTTTTTCATTTGGAATTTTTACTGAACGAAGAAAATGATGGAACCTTTTTTGGTTCCATCATTTTTTTTCATCTGGAATTTTTACTGAACCAAAGAAAATGATGGAACCTTTTTTGGTTCCATCATTGTTTTTCATCTGGAATTTTTACTGAACCAAAGAAAATGATGTAACCTCTTTTATCAAATGAAATCTTTTAAACATACAAACTGAAATGTTTTTTCCTATTCTGTTTCAGAAATTTATCCTTTAGCTTATGTTGTTGTTTCATCGGAGAATGACGCGAATTGGAAATGGTTTTTGGAGAATTTGAAATCTATCATTTCTCCTCTGTGAAAAAGCTTACTTTTGTGAGTGATCGAGGTACTGGTTTGGTGAATCAAATTCCTTTTGTATTCCCTGATTCTGCTCATGGTTGGTGTTATTGGCATATGAAGAACAATATCAATACATACTTTCCTAATGCCAATAAGGTTTATAATAATTATGTGCTGGGATTGTTTGAAAAATGTGCATATGCTAATACACATACAGAATTTTCAGAGAACTGGGAGAAGTTGTTGCAGGTTAAAAATAAGAAGTTACAAGATTATCTGATTAGAGCTCCTGTTGATAAATGGGCAAGTGTTTATTTCCCGGGTCGTCGTTATGGTAGCTCCTGTTGAACTGGGAGAAGTTGTTCGAACTGGGAGAAGTTGTTGCAGGTTCCATCGTTTTTTTTCATCTGTAATTTATTTTGAACGAAGAAAATGATGGAACCTTTTTTGGTTCCATCGTTTTTCTTCATCTGTAAGTTTACTGAATTAAAAAAAATGACGGAACCTTTTGGTTCCATCGTTTTTCTTCATCTGTAATTTTTACTGACGAAGAAAATGATGGAACCCTTTTTCGTTCCATCGTTTTTTTTCATCTGAAATTGTACTGAACCAAAGAAAATGATCAAGAAAATGATGGAACTTTTTTATCAAATGAGATCTTTTAAACATACAAACTGAGATGTTTTCAAAACATACAAATTTTAAACATACAAACGTTCAACCTGCTAATTATACATCAAAACACAACAATCAAACCGTAACTCAAACCCCTTTCCTTCTTTCCTTTATCAAGTGATTAATACTTCTTTCCTTATTACTCAACAGGCTCTTTCCACTTGAACAACACCAGACCTGATTCAATGACTAGAACTCCTAACTTCCATGACTAAAACCCATAGTTCAATGACTAAAACCTTCAATACACTTAAACAACTCAGATTCAACTTCAATCCTCTCATCAAGTGATTAGTAAGTTAACAAGTATTCTTAAACAAAAACTAGAATCATTACACAATTATTAAAACTGTCAACTTTTAAGTTAAAAATTTGCCCTCATAATCTTCCAACTTTGTCAATGAGGATCTTGCATGACATCTTTGACCTCATATTCTGCACCTTTTGTTTGATATGCTCTTCAAATGAAAAATTTCCTTTCAAGAGGCTCTTCATGTAATAACAAACATGAAGTCCACAATCATTCCTGAAATTAACAAAACAAGATCTTTAAATTAAAAGATTGAAATGAAGATAGTGAAGAGAAGATCTCTAAACACAAGTTCTTTTAAAGCACTTAAACATCTTGTTGGCAACACAAAGGGTTTTTCAAAACAAAATCATTTGATTGACTTAGCGGGTCTAGAGAGAGATTTGCAACATGTTGTTTGAATGTTGACACCAATCTTTCTTTCATGCTTTCTGCACTTTTGTTGCACTCATTTTTTGTTTCAGCTATTGAGTTATAGTGTGAGAATTCTCCAGTTTCATTATCAAAAGCTAGCAAAGTCCAGTGGTACGACTTTTTACTAAGTTTTTTCAGCAATGTAATGAATATGAATTCTGGAGTGTAGTCCATGTTGTCTATGAAAGCTTCAATTGCAGAGTGAAAATTGTGTCCGATTGAGTGCACTGTCTGAAATTCAGTAAAAATAAAAAATCATTTTCTAATTTGGTTTCAGAAAAACACTTTCTAAAGAGAATTTAGAGGATACTTACATATACATATGTGCTTAGGAACACTGCTCTTTTGTACTTAAGAGTACCATCTGGTTTCAACTATTTATTTGATATGTTCGTTTGTAATTTCAGCATGTAGAATTCATTCATATCCCCGGCGATCTCACCCTTTCTTAGCAAGCTATCCAGATTCCTTCATGTTATGTACAATGCAAGCTCTTTTTTCTCCCATGCCATGTCACTGTTATTAAATAGTTGAAAAACAAGTTAATGGTTAAAGAAGAAGAAAAGAATATGAAAGAAATGTATTCTTTTTTTTGGTTCCAAAAAAATGATGGAAACTTTTTTGGTTCCATTATTTTTTTTCATCTGGAATTCTACTAAACCAAAGAAAATGATGGAACCTTTTTTGGTTTCAACACTGATATCATCACCAGATTGATGCCTTTAAGAGGGGGAATTTACAGTTGGAAGAGAATTAGAGATTGAAGAAGATGAATAAGAGAAATGAAAAAACTGAAAAGTATGAATGCCACTTACCTTTCATTATGCATTCTAAAATATCTGCACACGACCGGTTTCTAAGTTGAATCGAGTACCTGCATAATTTTTAAGTTGTCAATTGCTTTCAACTTCACCTCCTTTTTAACTGTTTGTTTCTTCTCCAACTGTTTTCTTCTTGTAATACAAGGAATCTTTTTTCTTTGTTTCTTCTTAACATCCCCAGGTGTATAATCCTGCATCTTAACAGGTGCTTGCATACTCCTTTTGTTTTTCCTCATTCTTGATATTATGTTGCTCACCTTTTGTTCGGGACTGACGTCTTCATGATCACTATCTTCTTTGTCACTGTCTTGACTTTGCGTCAATCCCAAACTGAAATGAGGCATATCATCTTCAAACTCAATTACATCTTTTGCCATGTCTACAAATGAGTAGTAGCACATGCCTTGACTTTCTGGCTTTGATGTAAGACCCTTTGGCTTTGAAGAAGAACTTTTCTTCAATGAGGCTTCTAATTCCACCTTCTCAGCCACCTTGATATCTTCTATTGTGTTTGGAGTTAATGAGGCTTTTTCAATTACATTATCTGTAGCTTGCTTCCCTTTCTTGATTTTAGATTCAACTTCCTCAGCAAATTTCAATTCTTCAATTGTGTTCGGAGTTAACTCCGAAACTTCTTCAATTACATTATCTGTAGCTTGCTTCCCTTTCTTGATTTCAGATTCAACTTCCTCAGCAAATTTAATTCTTCAATTGTGTTCGGAGTTAACTCCGAAACCTCTTCAATTAGCTATTGAACTTTGCCTTCAGAGGATGAAACCTTTTCTGGTTCATCACTTGTTGCTCTTGAAATTTTCCTTCAGAGGATGGAACCTGCTCTGGTTCCAACAAACAACCTTCAAAATCTGAAATCAAACCTTGGATCTGAACTTCATTCTCTGAAACCTTTTCAGGTTCAATTGCATCATCTTCTTGTGTTTTTACTTCATTCTCTAAAACCTTTTCAGGTTCCATTGCATCATCTTCCTGTGTTTCTACCTGCAAGATTTATTGAGTTCAAAAAAATCAGATTCATTCACAACAAACAAATCAAATCAAAGTAAATTATCACCTCAACATCATCTTCAACAAAAAAAATCCTTTTCTTGCTTAATCACAACATTGTCTTGCTCAATCACAACATTCTCAACATCATCTTCTTGTGTTTCTTCTTGTCGAAGAACCCTTTCTTTTTCTATCATGTCATCCACAATCAATATAGCTTTGTTTATCATTTCCTGCAACATTAACATATATAACTTACACTAACTCAATAAATGAAACACAATATTAACCAGTGGAATAACACCTTACACTAACTAAATAATTTGAATTATATTTACTTTTTCATATCATCCATAATTTATCTCTTTCAATATTTAACATATTGAGTTTAACATGTACGCAAACAGAGTAATAGAAGAAGATATGAAATATATTCCTGATTCGGTAGAAACTCAATATTAACTCACACAAATAAATGAAACAAGATTTAACATATCACCTCCACATGTTCTTCAGGTACCGTTTCTTCACGGTTTGAAACTGTTTCTCTTTCATCTCTTTTACGTTTCCTTCTCACATAAGTCTGCTTCACTGGTTGAAGAGAATGTTGTAACCTCTCCTCAGCATCATATTTTGCTATTATTGATTGATCTTCTTCAGAGAGTCCATTGTTACCAACGGTTGTAAGTTTTTCAATCAACATTCTCGCCAACTTATATTTAGCCTTGTTATTTCCAGTTCCAACATTCTCTTCATTTGCAGGATCTTCATTTCCAGCACCAATCATCTCTTCATTTGTAGCACCAACATTTTCTTCATTTTCATCACCAACATTCTCTTGACTTTCAACACCAACATTCTCTTGACTTTCAACACCAGCATTCTCTTCATTTACAACACCAACAATCTCTTTACTTGCAGAACCAACATTCTCTTCATTTCCAACACCAACCTGGAGTTCAAGATCAATATAATCTTCAATAGGAATATCTTCTTCCTCTATGCGCTGTACCAAGCGTTCTTCTTGTTCAGTATATGGATACAAGAATGATCTTTTATGGTGACCCACATTCATCTGCAGAATACAATGAACATGATGAAACTTCTTTTTATTTCATTTGGAATAAGGTGTAATTAAATAAAGAATGAAACTTTTTTTATTGAAGCAAAAAAAATGATAGAACCTTTTTTGGTTCCATCATTTTTTTTCATCTGGAATTGTACTGAACCAAAAAAAATGATGAAACCTTTTTTGGTTCCATCATTTTTTTTCTTATGGAATTATACTGAAGCAAAAAGAATGATGGAATCTTTTTTGGTTCCATTATTTGTTTTCATCTGAATTGTACTGAACCAAAGAAAATGATGGTTATTTTTACCTTTGAGAAAATTTATGGGTTATTGCTAAGATCATCCAAATTGTTCATCACTTCCTTACATATTCCATCTAGGTCCCATGTAGCGAACCTTGCGTACATCTCGGTACCAGCTTGTCTTAAGGTCATCTCGGCAAACCAATACTGAAAAAAAGAATACACAACATTCAAATTAGTAATCAAACTTGGGAAAAATAAAAAACAAGCAACTTATGAATCAAAAGAAATAAAAATTAACTTACCAATGGGTAAATTACGCAACCAGATACATCATCAACTTGATCGGATTTTCTTATAGACTCAATAAGATGCTCATGGAAAACATCTGGCTAACACACCTTATTCATCTCAAATACTTGGTATAAGTATTTTGAAGTCAGATTCTGCCCACATTTGTTTGGTACAAAAATTGATACCAAGAGATAGATGATGAATAACTTGACGAAGTCTTAAGCTTTGGTTTCATCTGCTGCTGTTTCCATCATGGTTCTGGCAATATCAGTTTTCCTCATCTTCTTAGCTCCTTTAAAATACTCAACTTGAAACATGTTCACCTTTTTCTTCAGCTAAACATCTTTGTGTATATCTACATTCTTCATCATTTGTAGACCAAAAATGACAACGAACTGTTCAGGTGTTGTCTGTAGTATCATATTCCTTGCTCTAATCAATTTGAAACAATCTGGTTTATCACCCTTGACACTTCTATAAAATGAACCTAAGATCATCTGAACTGTTCAAGAACAATCTTTTGTACTTAAGAGTACCATCTGGGTTCAACTATTTATTTGATATGTTCGTTTGTAATTTCAGCATGTAGAATTCAATCATATCCCCGGCGATCTCACCCTTTCTTAGCAAGCTATCCAGATTCCTTCATGTTATGTACAATGCAAGCTCTTTTTTCTCCCATGCCATGTCACTGTTGTTAAATAGTTGAAAAACAAGTTAATGGTTAAAGAAGAAGAAAAGAATATGAAAGAAATGTAGGTTCCATCATTTTTTTTCATCTGGAATTGTACTGAACCAAAGAAAATGATGGAACCTTTTTTGGTTTCAACACTGATATCATCACCAGATTGATGCCTTTAAGAGGGAGAATTTACAGTTGGAAGAGAATTAGAGATTGAAGAAGATGAATAAGAGAAATGAAAAAAAACTGAAAAGTATGAATGCCACTTACCTTTCATTATGCATTCTAAAATATCTGCACACGACCGGTTTCTGAGTTGAATCGAGTACCTGCATAATTTTTAAGTTGTCAACTGCTTTCAACTTCACCTCCTTTTTAACTGTTTGTTTCTTCTCCAACTGTTTTCTTCTTGTAATACAAGGAATCTTTTTTCTTTGTTTCTTCTTAACATCCCCAGGTGTATAATCCTGCATCTTAACTTGTGCTCTAATCAATTTGAAACAATCTGGTTTATCACCCTTGACACTTCTATAAAATGACCCTAAGAGCATCTGAACTGTTCTTGTCATATCTGGTTGCTTTTCTTCTTGAAGAGTACCATCGAAGAAAAGCAACCAGATACTCTTCAAGAAGAACGGTTTGAAGAAACGCCAGAATGGAAAAGCAAGTTCCTTCATGTGTTTTTCTTTAGTTTGTATCAATGCTTTTATCTTTGGTTCCTTTGTACATAAATGTTGCAACGAGCACCTATATGGTTCTGGTAATTTTTTTTCCCTGTTACAGAATAAGTAAACCATAAGCACAAACATAACTTGCCCCAACCATACACAGAATATGATGAAACCAAATTTGGTTCTATCAAAACAGCCATTAAGTAAAAAAACACTAACACTGTTGGTCACAACCATACACAGATTAGGATGAAACCTTTTGGGGTTCCATCAAAACATGCATTTACTAAAAAACACCAACATTGTTGGTCACAACCATACAAAGAATAGGATTAATCCTTTTTGGGTTCCATCAAAACATGCATTTTCTAAAAAACACCAGCATTGTTGGTCACAACCATACACAGAATATGATGAAACCTTTTTTGGTTCCATCACAATACGCATTAAGTAAAAAAATACTAACATTGTTGGTCACAACCATACTCAGATAGGATGAAACCTTTTTGGGTTCCATCAAAACATGCATTTACTAAAAAACACTAACTCTGTTGGTCACAACCATAAACAGAATAGGATGAAACCTTTTTTGGTTCCATCAAAACATGCATTTACTAAAACACACCAACATTATTGGTCAATAAACATACACAGAATAGGATGAAACCTTTTTTGGTTCCATCAAAACATGCATTTACTAAAAAACACTATCTCTGTTGGTCACAACCATACACATAATATGATGAAACCTTTGTTGGTTCCATCACAATACGCATTGACACTAACTCTGTTGGTCACAACCATACACAGAATAGGATGAAACCTTTTTTGGTTCCATCAAAACATGCATTAAGTAAAAAAACACTAACTCTGTTGGTCACAACCATACACAGAATAGAATGAAACCTTTTTTGGTTCCATCACAATACCCATTTAGTAAAAAACACCAACATTGTTGGCCACAACCATACACAGAATAGGATGAAACCTTTTTTGGTTCCATCACAATACCCATTTAGTAAAAAACACCAACACTGTAGGCTACAGCCATACACAGAATAGGATGAAACCTTTTTTGGTTCCATCATAGTAAATTAGGTTTAAAAAGATGAAACCTAAACGTTGCTACAAACAGATGAAACCTAGATAAAAATCAGTGAAACTTAGTTTCAGAAAAATGTAACTGAAACCTACTATGAAACCTGTAATTTCGAAAGAGATGAAACCTTATTAACCAAATACATCGATGAAACCAAAATCGCTAAACTAAAAATCATAAACATGCATAATATGATGAAACCTTATTAACCAAATGCATTTTGATTTTCAACCATAAACAATCACATAATATGATGAAACCATAAACTTCGATTTACCTTTTGTAGATTCTTGTTTCTTAACTGGTTTATTGAGTTTTTTCTTCATCTTCTTGTCTTGTTTCTTCACCATGTTTAATGATCTTCAGTGATTTTTCTTAGGTTTAAACTGTGACAGATTTGAATAGAAACTTCAGGTAGATTATGATGAGTTAAAAGTAGAAGACTCAATTCTACTGTTGATGATCAACAATCGTTTTAGAATCAGAAATTTAGGTTGATGGCGACTCAAATTCTACTGTTGATGATGATTTAAGTGATGATTTTTGTTTCAGGGAGATTAATGTGATGATTTTTGATATGGATGATGATGACGATGATGTTGGTTCATGAGTTTTTCTGTGATGATTTTGAAACGGTGAACGGTTTGATTTTGGAAGTTGTAGAAGATAGAAGTTAAGAGGGAAATAATGACTTCCTTCAATTTTGGGCGTTAATGAAGGTGGGCGTGCGTAGGTAAGTAAGTTGGGCGTGAGTAGTTAATGAAGTTGGGTTGAATTATAAGTGAGGGTAATATGGACAATTGGTTTGTAATGGTTTTTTTGTGTCAAATTTGTTTTGTTGGGTTTTATGTAGTTGGATAGTGACACATTTGGGCTTATAACCCAAGGCCTGTTAAATTATACAAAAATCAGTTTACCACGTTGGAAGAGAACACATGCATTAGGAATACGGGGGATCTATACGACAGGTAAGAGTGACTAGTACTCGAGTATTCTGCTGGAGTGAAACTAATTGCTGTTGGGGTTGATACGTCTGAAAAAACACGTATTGTTGCTGGAGCGGGTAATTTTTATATATACTTGATATTTTCACTCTTGATACAAGCTAAGAGAGATTGTTGCGGAAACCGTCAAACGTTGAAAGAGTATGAGAAAATATTAGTAATTGGTGTCGTACACAAATCCAAGTTTAGGATCCTCATACTCTGCCTACTTAAAGTAAAATAAGTGGGATGGATATTTTAATTAATTTTTCAATTATCACCTTATTATAGTGGGATTGACAAACCTAAATGACAAATGGGTATTTTAGAGGATTTGTCCATCGAGGTTTAACATGAGACGATCGACTTATGTTGAGCCGTTCGGATCAATATAGGCCGAGCATCGTCTCATGTTGAGACGATCGGCTTTACATGAGCCGGATAAAATAGATTTTTATATTAAGTTAATTATTTTATTTTACTTTATATATATATAAACTGATTTTAAAATAAAAACTGGTCTCACTTAACAAAAAATTATTTATTTTATAAAAACGGACTCCACTAATTAAAAGAAATATTTATTTATACAATAATTTGGTCCATGATAGACACGTTTTCGTGTCTTATTTGATCTCAATTTGTATATTGTTAGAACTCATTTGTGTACTTATATTGTGATTTTATTGCGGTTATAGGTGATTTTGGAGAAATAAACATTTGAAAAAATTGGCTCGAAAAAAATGTTAACAGAACCCATGAAGAATTACTAAAGGCACCCATGATGAATTACTAAAGGCACCCATACATTGGATGACGACACCCACCTCACTTAATTCAAATTTTGAAATTGGCGGGAAAATTCTAGTTTGAATATTCAGTTGCTGCAAAGTTTTCTGAAGATTATTTGGACGATATATTCTTGGATTTTCTTGTTGGATTGGATAGATATCAGCCTGTTAAGAATATCCAGGGCTGGTAATGAGCTTTGATTCGAAAACAAAGGAAGTTTCCATGTGACCTTTGCAAAATAGAGAAGCAAGATATTCGCGGGATTCTTTCCTCTTTTCCGTGTTAATTGGAGGTTGGCGTGTGTTTGGAGAAGGATTGAATCAATCTTTGATGTGATGGAAACGTGTTTGGAGGGAGCAAACACTAGTTGACAACGTGAGAAGCAATAACATGAAATTATTTTCCCGTGAATTCCCGTGAACAATAATGAATTTATCAAAAATTATTTTAAAGATTTCATGGTTTGTTAAGTATATAAAGGGATATGGGGGATCAGAGAAGGGGCAGAGAGTATTGGGGAGAGCTTAGGATACACAAAGAAGGATTAAAAATCAAAACAGACATTTCTGCTGCTGCTACTGTGAAACAGAAGAGGAAGAACATAAGGCGTCAGAGAAGTGTCACTGATAGTGTTGCTGAAGCAGTCTTATTTCAACAGCACCTGAAGTCCGTTCTTTTCTCCTGTTTTCTGTTCTTTCTTCTGTAACGCATAGAACAGTTCTCTGTAACGCTTATAAGCATATCTAATCTCCTGTGTTACTATTATTTCACCATTGTAAGCACCTTTTGAGCTATGAAATATATTTTTGAGGGTTTTTCCAATACAATGAGGAGTTAAACCCCAACTCTGAGGCGACGAAGGAAGCTAATTTTCCAAAGATTATGTGGTAATATTTATTTAATAAATTTATGATTAATTACCTGGGTTAAAAATTGATTTAATGGTTTTTGTTAAGAAATTGTGATTTCGTTAGATGGTATATGCTTTGGCCTAGGTTTTAGATGTTCCATGCTTTTGTTATACAATTATTATTTTGAAAATCTACTTGTTGCTATATTTTAGAATCAAATTAAATGTTAGAATTGCATAATTATAATTATTGAATTTAATCACTTTAAAAATTGGAAAATAGTGGAATCCTAGCCTCATTTTTCTCTCAACTTTGTTATTAATTTTATTTGAGTTTTGCTATTTTTAGTCTTAGAAATTAGATTTAAAAACAAATCTTCACAAGTCTTGAACTAACTTTATTTACCCCTATTGCAAACATCAGTCCACTTGGCTAACTTGCCAGTTCCCCACTGCCAAAATTGAGTGTCGTATCTGTTTCTTACAACTGAGAGTTCATCTTTTCCCAGCCGTAGGATTAAATTGATTTTGGTTCTGATTTTGATTTTGATTATCAAATCGTAAAGTTAAATCGTTTCACTAATCTAATCAATCACTAATTTTTATTAAATTAACTAATTAATCTCATTAGTACTAATTATCTAGGGCAGTCTAAGTATAATGCAAAATACTAAGTTAGAGGGGTTTTTGAGTTGGATTCAAGAAGCCCCTATTATGAGCCAAGATCTGCATCCCCAATAATAGAGTTCTTAAGTTTAACTTGAAACACATATGAACAGCAGACACCGAATATTGAATTCCATTATTTTACCAGAAGATTGATTGTTGCATAGACTTAATGTCCAGATTAGCGTGGCTTTGGAGTTTAACCTCAAACACTAGAAGCAATACTAATTTTTATGCAGGGAGTTTACAAAGAAGAGACAAATTATGTTTATTATCAGGTTGACAAATCTTGCATGTCTCTTGACTAGATCCTCAGGTACTAGACGTTAGTATCAAGTCACATAAGGTTATATGAGGTTTCCATTCAATTAGGTATAGTTTTTGTATATCAAAATATTTCTCTGGATTGGAGTATATGGCCGTCTCTAATATGGAGTATATGTATTAGAGCATCCACAGTGGGTCGACTATAAACTGGACCAAACCCAAATTTAGTCTTTGGTCCTCCCAAAACCAATCACACTGGGGCGACTATATTTGGGTTTTGGTCCAGTTTTTTTACTGTTTAGGATCAAAATTAATCCCAGTACTGGACCAAACACGAATATGGTGGAACGTGAAGTTACCTGTGCGTATCGTGCCAGGCGTGACGTTACCTCTCCGTCTCGTGCCAGGCGTAATCCTAGACAACCGTCTCTGATTCAGGCATGAACCAGAGAGCCGTCCAATACAGGGGTTCACCCAAGAGCACGTCCAGCGGTGCGTTAATCTAGCGAACGCTTGGTACTTAGGCGTTAACCTCGCAAACGCTTGTCTTGGGCGGTAGTGTATACGAGCGCCTCTTGTAATAACCGTTGAAATTTCTTACCGTTGCTATCTTTTGGTATACCTATATAAATGAATTGGTTGAGTATTTCATATACAACTAACCCATTTCATTTGTATACGATAAAAATTTCACTAGTTTCATATATTTGTCTTTCAAATCAGTTAAAATTATGGCACCAAAACCACGAGGTCCAAATTTTTCTACATTTGAAGATGTAACGATGTGTAGAATTCATTTGTCAATGTCTCAAGATTCTAGTGTTGGTTCCGATTAATCAGAAGAAAAATTATGATCTTGCATCTTACGTGGGATGAAAGAAGCCATACCTTCCGAAGTGCACCTGGACCTCCATTCAGAAATGATTTCAGGGAATAAGTAAAGATGTGGCGCTTTACTCTGAAAAGAGGCGGAAGTTGAACGTGAACACCATACTGGATGGGGCCCCGAAACAAAGGTAAGTACCCGCTTAATTTTTTTCCCGTATATTATTATTTTGAATTGTATATCGTCCACTAAACTTTTTTTGAAAACAATAACAGATTGAATAAGTAAGGAAGCTTTTCAAGGAAGCTAATGGTGGCAAAATATTTAAGAATGAAGAGTGCTACGCATTATGTTAGAAAATATCAAATATTCACGAAGATCGACAGATGTTTTCGATTCATCATAAGATGAAGAAGATTCTGAAAGTGGCGAGGAAGACCGGGAAAGATAGGAAACAAGTCAAGACCATTCCAGTGGCGATGAAGAAATAAGAGATATACCTAACACATATAACTATCATATTGCTGGAAATTTCTTTTTTTTCGGGGAATCTGGATGTTTAATAGACATCACAATAGTAGCAAACTCTGGGTATATGCCATCACCAAGATAATATTCCATATCATATGGATGTCTGTTTACCACAAAGTTCACTGGTGGTGCTTTCCCGTTGATAAACTTAAAAAAAAAAAGAAAGAACGGTTCATCATATTAATATCATTGTTTGACCCGGGCATACCAAAAAATGCATGCCAAAACCAGAGATCATATGACATCACTGCCTCCAACATAATACTTTCACTCCCTTTGTACGCATGGTTCAGTTGGAAGGTTGAAGTGGTAGGCGTTGAAGTGGTATGCGTCTGGAAGAGTCCGGAAGAGGAGAGGAAAAGAGAAGAACATAAAATCTTCCACTTGATGAAGCGTATTCCTAGACCACCGCCTGATGAAGAACATAGTGGCAGGCGTCACTCTAGCCAACCGTTCCATAAAACGGGTGTATGGCTAAGGTAAAGTCCGTATTCATGATGCACACGAACTAGCTGCACGAGGTAGAAGATTCACCAGGTGTATGGCTAAGGTAACGCCCCATCAGGCGTTATTCTGAACCCACACCTGTCATTTGGGCATGCTGTTACGTGTGCGTCTACCATCAGACGTTGTTCTGGGCTACGTCTCCCACCGAACGTTCATCCAGTGTTCGCCCCAACCAAGTGCTTTCACTGGCATACGCCCATACAACACCATTCCAACAGACGGGCCCTTATATATGCTCCCAACGCCAAGCGTTAACTTAGTCTTCCGCCTGATCAAAATTTAATCTTCCCCTGTTGCGTTTCAGGCGGAGTATTACCAAAAAAATTTGGTCTTTAGTCTTTGGGTTTATTCTCATGACTGTGGTAGCTCTTAGGGTATCAAAAAACTAGAGTCTAGGTAAATAAACTGTCAAAGGAAACGAAGAGGCATGTTGCCTTTTATTAGTTGTTACAGTTGCAGAGGTAGATAAGATTTAATTCAAATAGTGAGACTTGGCGGTGACATTGTTCTTGTTATCTTAAGCTAATTATTCTAACACATGTTATATGGCAGTTGCCTTTTCTTATGGATTCCCTTTATGCAGACCCTGATCGCAAGGTAACAGTCTTCCAGCTTTACCCAGTTTTCACTATAAGAAAATTGAGTTTTAATGTCAAACAAATTTGTCAAGAAAACCCTTTTTTTCGTCTTAAAACATCTTTTGAGATGATTTTTTTTTTAAAAACGAAGTTGTCTCAGATACCCCGTCTGGGAAAGTATATTGTGACAAAATTAGAAAAGGTTGCGAAAAAAAATAATAACGACGAAAAGATACATTGTCAACGAAAGTATCTTTCAACAACAAAATAAGCTTGCCATTAAAAAGTATTTTGATGACAAAAAAACTTGTCACTAAATTCTTTTGTTAGTGAATTTTTTTTTTGTCTCAAAATTGCAATTTCAACGTCAAACTAATTGTATTTAATAATTACTATCTGAAACCAGAAAAATTATCTCAAAAATACGATTTTACAGACAAATTAATTTGTCTTTATTATTCCCTTCGTCCCAGTTTAGTTGCTCAAATATGGTTTTTACACACATTAAGAAATGAAGAGATGTATAGAATTTTTCCATCTACACCCTTGATAAAAGTCTTCAACCATTAATTGTTATTAGTATATTTTAAAAATAACTTATATTTCCAAGTTAAAGTGCAAGGATGATTTTAAAAATTATATGGAAAAATATTAATTTAAGTAAGTATTATGGAACTAGAAAAATACCCTATTTAAATAACTAAATTGAGAGGAAGGGAGTAACAACTATCTAAATTAAAAAAAAATTGTCTCAAAAATACAATTTCAACGTCAACCTAATTTATCTTTAAAAATAACTATCTGAAACAAAAAACAATCGTCTCTAATTTAACTTATCAAAATAAACCGTTTTTAAAATTAAATTTTAGAGACTAACTTTTTATCTTTATATAGTAATTTAATGACCAATTTTTTAAGATAAAATTTTTCCTGAACAACGGCAACTTTTTTATCTTATAAAAGATATTTTATAAATAAATTTCTTTCTTTCTAAAGGTATTTTTAAGGAGTTCAAAGGTTTAGCCTCTAATTTTTTTTAACAATAAAAAAATAAATCATTGTCTTTGGAAAATTTTTTTAAAGATAAATATTTTTGAATCATATGAGTCCCCGTTTGTTTTTGTGGAACCAAAATTACAACTATAATACAATGACTTTTAATTTAAAATAAAATAAAATAATTAAATTAGATATTGATAACAATTTTTTTTTTTAGATTTTATTAAATCAAATACAATATTTAAATATCTGAGTGAAATTTATAATACAAACAAACTAAAAACCCTGGCTCATTTGATTCAACATCTCTTGTTGGAATTGTTTTCTTGTTGCTTCTGAATCTGGGATGCTTTCTATTCTAACCTTACCTTTGAACCAATTAATAATCTATTGTATTCTGGCATCTTCCAAATCGGTCTTTGAATGAATCGCCAAATGACAAACCTTCTTTTTCTCCTTTTTACTAGCAAAATAATTTGAAAAACGTCTCATCATATAGCATAAGAACAACATAGATCTGAAAATAACACCATACTACCCGTTCAAATTAGATAGATAAAGTAGGTACACCAGAGATCAAGCCTCCTTAGCCGGCTCCTGGATCAATACGTGAGCAAAAACCAATGAGTTTCCCAAAAAAATTAATAAAAACCATCCAATAGCAGTAGAAAATCGAAACATGAATTGTCTATCAAGAACTTATTAATCCATAGCAGGGCAGGATGCTCCTGATAAAGCTAAACAAGCACGATCCGTAGGAGTCTCTGATCAAGGAAAAAACAACATATCTCAATAACTCAATAAAATCTAGAATATTCGAATTAAAACAACTTAAAGGAAAATTGCTTTTCCTACCAGCAACCTCATATGCTGCGCAACCGACACCACTAGTCTCCATAGAGCTAATCGTGATGTCTCTCAAGCCGTCACCTTAGCGCAACGAAATAGATCGATCCCTACACAAAAAAACCCATACTAAAAACTTAATCATAATTCATTTAGATTTTTATTAATTGTTAAACCAAATCAAATCATTCTACAAAATATTCGTATCTTGAAAAATAAAACAACAACTTACGATTAAAGAGCGTAGGCTTGAATAATGGAAACAAATTTATGACTACATATAAAAATAGTGGTGTTGGTGGTGCTGGTTGTGAGAGAGACACACGAAGGTTGTTATGGTCTTACTGTTGAGGAGAGGGAGATGGGTGCGAGAGGGTGGGAACTAAGAAGTAATTTTAGGACTTAGGATTAGGTTTTTCTCTTTCTTTTCGAGCATTGTAAACGAGTGACAACTGAGAAAATCTTGATAAAGATTTGACGTCGCAAACTATGGGATTTTGATATTTCGGGAAATTTCTCAATGACAATTATGGTCCTGATTGTTGGCACATGTATTCCGGACGTGCTTTTTCTCTTTGTCACGTTGTTAGCACGACTATATACCTATCTTATTGGTCGATAAAGATTGAATGGGTAAACACCTTCTTAGTCTCCTCCTAAATTTAGATATCACCGTCTAATTAAACCCAAAATTGGAAAATGATGGACCTTTTTATGAGGGAAATGAATTAGTGAGCGGTGAAGACGGTGATATCAAAGATTAGAAAGTATTTAGGAAGGTAAATATCATTTCTGTAAACGTTTACCACGTGTAAAGGCCAAAACAGCCGAACACAAATTCTTTTGGTTTATAATTACTACTCTATGTGACTTTTCTATGCGTGTGACACTAATTTATATAGGGTTGACACAAGTGACACTAATTTATAGGGGTTGACATAAGTATTTGATTCACATTTCTCACATGCAATTCATTTATAGTTTTCACAATAGTTAACGCAATTTAGTTTACCGTTGCATGTGTCATATCTTTTGTAGGGGGTACATACATAGTTTAAGATATGGGCGGTAATGAATATGTGATTTTTTTTAAAAATCCGGTTAAATTTGTATCTAAATATCGTATATTATCCAAAAAATTTAGTCGGACATGAATAATATGATATAATATCTAAATGTATTCATTGTCACCTTTAGAGCATCTCCAATAATAGGTGCAAGTTCAATTTTTTTTCATGATACATATGATTTTAGACCCATATTTAAGATAAAATCATCTCCAACAGTAGATCCTACAAAGTATGAGGGATGACATACTAAATACAAAGGTTTTATAGAAAGTGTTAACTAGACTTTCGGTAAGACCTTCCATGTCATTTTTTCATATTTTTTTTCTTTAATAATTATTTAAAATAAAATTAAACGGTTAAGATGTTATCATATAAGATATTCTAAGGTTTAAATCCACAAACTATTGGAGACAGTTTATTAGTTATATGTCCTATATTTACTACATGTGTATAACTACTAAATAAAGGTCTTAATAAGACCTCCACGTAGGATTTTTTTTCACATGTTGGAGATGCTTTTAGAGCTTCTCCAATGGAATGTGTATGGGGATAAATGTCTAAGTCCACATAGGATACACATCCATTTTCACCAAAATCTTTCTCTAACCCTAACTTCTTTGACCAATGTATATAGATGATGTGGCATAATCTTGTGTTGATTTTAATATATTAAATAACTATTTTTTAGCTCTAATAAAATCTTAAAGTTATTATGAAGTCAATTATATATCACCGATAAAATCCGATATAATCATTTATCTAGATGTATTGCACCTTGCCGATACGATACCGATACACGATATAACTACTTAGTGTTCTGTATATTTTGTTAGTCTACATACAATTTTTGAAAATCTCTAAAAGATTATGTTATTGGATTTAGATTTTGAAATAAATGATTTAAGGCTTTAAGGAATTTTCAAAGATTTTTATATTAAATTATACCATAAAAAGTTTGAAAAACAAAAATGATTTATGGATCCCAACTTTTGTATGCCTAGTGTACCCGATGTTAGGTGTCATCCACGTGGGATCCATAAATAATTTTCCAATCCAAACCCTAACTAATTGTATTCTCCCGGTTTTATCTCCAAATCATGGATGTAGACACAAAACCACATGATCTAATATTATAACAAAACTATAAACAATAATAACAAAACAAATCAAAGAATTGCATTGCATCAATGTCAGTACTTGTTTTCCTATAAACTTTAATTTATCATCTCTAACCTTAGCTTTCACAGTATTCAAACCAAAAGACGTAAGAACACAATTAGTTTCCGTAAAAATCGAAGGTATAACACTAAGACTTGCATTCCCAACTATAAATATTAAACACAATTGTGAGGGTATTAAATCCCTAACTACACGTGTTCAAATACTATGGAAAGAGTATCAAAATATGATGGAACGAGAAGCACTGAAACAAAGCTTTTTGATAAGTACTGGAACTGACATCTGAAAGAGACAACACTTTTGCATGATCGAAACGCAAGCTGTGGGAAATGATGGCACACTGCACGAAACAAATAGCTTCGTTGCATGACTGACACACAAGTTGCGGGAAAGCCTGACGCAATAAAGGGAACTGACAAACATCGATGCATGAGAGACACATTTCAGATGTACAGGTTACGGAACAAAAAGAAACTAAAGCATGATAAGTCACTTTCAATGGCCACATGTCAGACATGCCATAATTCTAATAAGACAGTAAAGTTCATCCAAATCCAAAAACAACAACTTGAGTACAAATCCGCAGAGGAAGTGCGGGACATCAAGCGAGAAACTAAGGGAAATAAGAAGTACGCATACTAAGTCTTGCGGGAAACACCAATAAGTCTTGCGGAATAACTACTGTTCCAAAGTCTGGATAAGAACTAACATGTGTAAAGTTAGATTGGAGGGACCCATGATATTTGCTATAAATACCCAACTCTAAAAACAAAGAGGGGGACAGAAAAATTTGAGAGAATTTGGCTAAAGGCATAGGATCAGAGCAAAGATTTTAGGTATGAGTATTTTGTTAATTACAATGTTAATTCATTAATTCTTTGATATTTACTTAATTCAAATTGTAGTTCATCCCCTTGTAACACATAATCATGAATAAAAATCGTCCAAATCCTTTATCACTCGTGGATGTAGACTGATTGTCGAACCACGTTAAATCATTGTGTTGATCCATGTATCAATTTCTTGTTCAAACTGTTATCATGTTTCGCCTTCATTATAAGAGAATTGATTTGATTATGTTTCTGACTCTAATGGTTGTGATCCAAAGATCATATTTTTGGTAATCACAACAATATTACAGTGAGTTTTGAGTTAGTTGTTCGTAACCCTGATCATAATAGTTTTAGAATGGATGAAGATTTATTTTTTTAGATATTCAAGTTAGAGATGTAAATTTTTATCATGATAAAATCCCATTAGGAGGTTCTTAAACTATTGATTCTAAAGAAAACTTTAAACTAATAAACTTGGATCTAAATTAAGTAGTTTGATCAACGTTTTTAAAAAGATTAGCATTTCTAGTGGTGATTAATAGGGGACTTAAAAAAAGGAAAAAAAAAACTTTTTTTTTTCCTTTTCTCGAAAAAAAAACCCTAAAAATATTTTGGACCAGATATGAACAAGGATTTTTATTCTTTTTAAGTTTTAGAAGATAGTTAATTGAATAAGATGTTTTTACATCGTTTTTGGTGTCTTTTGACACATTTCTTTGCTATTTTAGGGCGATTTTTCTTCGTCGTTGTGAGGTGAGTTCTTTAAAATTTGATGGCTGGTTCGTGGCTTGCTATTCTCGATTCAAAAACATCAACGATTCAACACGATGTCGCTTTAAATCCATATCCAAGGGATTTAGAGCATACACGTTCGTTTGGATCTACAAGTTTATGGGCAAAATACTCCTTTCTTTTAGGAACATCTCTTATCAAAGAAGAATACAATCAGATTAAATGGTTGGAATTGATTCTGGAATATACAACCATCTCTCCCTTTTACATAAACAAAAAATTAAAATCTTTGCGGTTTATTGCTCTTTATCTTCGCAATTTACTTGTAATTGATATCTTTATTTGTATTAGGGTTTTGATTATCTTGTATTTTTATTTTTTTGTTATTCTTGTAAGCGAACATGTAATCACTATTTTGATTTGAATGAATTGAAATATGTCGATTGTCAAAAAAAAAAAAAATCGATGTGGATGACACCTAACACTAGGATCCAAAAATCATTTTTAAATTTTTTCTTGTGATATTTGTGATATTTTATTCTATTTTATTTTAAAGGATTAAATATCATAATAATAATAATAATAATAATAATAATGGAAATTGAAAGAGGAGAGAGAAGCTCCGGCGGGAGAAGATTTGGGAAAGAACGGGGGAGCTCTAGGTGCAGCGATTCCGATCGTAATTCTTCCCACCACTTCAGGTATGACGAAACCCATCCTTTATCCTCCACTCACCCTTTCTCCAGTACCCGAAATTAAGCTTTTAGCCCTAGGTTTCTCTGTACATAGTCCGGTAGTAGTAGTTTCTAGGGTTCATTTTGTTCATACCCTAGCCTGTACAAATTGGGCTCTCGAAGCCCCCTTGAGATCACTGAGTGCTCTCCCCATAGTCAAATCCGACCATTTTGCAAGCTCCCTTCACACAATGCCTAGAACTAAGTCCACTGTTGATTCTCAGGGTTCATCTAGAGATGAAACAGGTGGTCATCATATAGAAACTATGATCCAATGCCCTTACAGGAGGTTTGATGGATGCAACAATGGGGTGGGAGGGAGGGGCTTGAGTAGAACTGGGTTCTACAGGTACCTCCAGGATAGGCACCTCCCCACAGAGGAGTCTAAAGTTATTTGTAGGAAGAGGATCTGCAGGGATGCTACTGTCTACAGAGGTTGGGAAGAGGTTCTTTCCAGTCTACAGATATGGATGTGCACCAAATGCATGCACACCTATTCCTGGAGAAGACCTTGTAGACTACATGAAGGGGTTATCATCACAAGGCCCTACAATGGACTCTCTGCTGACTTTCTAGTGTATGGTATAGACAAACCACAAGATACCATTGCTATACCAAGTGAGCTAGAGAACCCAGAGCCACCAGTAGGCATGTCCCTAGAGTTGCTCAATCTTGTTATTCAGATAAATTGCACCATAGTGGTCAGCATCCCCCCAATGCAGGCTCAACTTCTCCAAATGCTTAAAGGCCACTCTTGACATGGTTGCTGCTAACCCTCTTGATTTATCAGAGTGGCTACACCTTCTCCTCATGCCAGCATGCACCCTCAGCTTATATGTTCCCAAAAGCACCATGAAAGCAAGGTCATGGACTAGAAGAAGGCTGCAGGTTAGCAACATCAACCAAGCCTTGTTACAGTGGAATGATAAGGGGTGTCTCAGCATGGTGCACACCCTATTGGACCAGTCTAAGCTTCTCCTCAAGAGCAACACCAACAAAAGGAGGCCAGGGGGCTCCAACCTCACAGCCTGCAGGAGGAAGCTAAGTTATGTCCAGTACACTGCAGCCATCAAGGTACTGGTTTCAAATGATATTGCTCCTAACTCCCCAACGACCTTACTGGAGCTGAGCCAGAAGCATCCCAGAGCTCCTCCACCTGTCATCCCAACAAAACCTATACAAGGGGATTCCCTTAGTGTTGACAACTCAACATTTATGAAAGCAATGAAAAGCTTCCCCAAAGGTACCTCATGTGGGAGGGATGGCCTCAGGGCACAACACCTTCTGGATTTCCTGAGTGGCTAAGCTTCAGCAGTGGCTGGGGAGCTACTTTATTCTATCACCAGGGTGGTTAATCTGTGGTTGGAAGGAAGGTGCCCAATAGAGCTTGGGGAGTACATAGCCAGTGCCCCACTGCTTAAACCTGATGGTGGGCTGAGACCCATTGATGTGGGCACAATTTGGAGAAGGATGTGTTCCAAGCTAGCTGCCTCAGCTGTTTGCAAGGAGATGACTTCCTACCTAGGGGACCTCCAGTTTGGGGTGGGGATCCAGTGTGGTGGGGAGGCAATTTTGCACTGATCCAACAGACTCCTAGAGATCCAAGGTAACTCCCTCACCAAGTGTATGCTCCTAGTAGATTTTAGAAATGCCTTCAACATGGTGGACAGATCTGCCATGATTAAGGAAGTTAGGGACAAGTGCCCTTGCATCTCCAGATGGGTTGAATTATGTTATGCCAATCCATCCAAACTATATTACCAAGATAACAACTTCATGTCATCACAATGAGTCCAACAAGGGGACCCCCTAGGCCCCCTTATTTTTACCCTGACCCTGCACCCCCTCATCTCCAGAATAGCCTCAGTCTGCATACTGGACCTACATGCTTGGTATCTAGATGATGGCACCATTGCTGGGGACACCTTGGAGGTGGCCAGAGCTCTAAGCATCATCCAGGCATAAGGGAGTAGGAGAGGTTTGTCCTGAACATCACCAAGATAAAACTCTTCTGGACCACAAATGATCCAAGAAGCCAGCTAGATGGGGTCTTCCCAGCAGATATTAGCAGGCTTGTGCTGGGGGGTCAAGATGCTAGGTGGCCCAGTTAGTCAGGACTTGCAGTTCTGTAGAGATTTTGTGCAGAGAAGAGTGGAGAAGACTCTACAGCTTATGGAGACCTTGAAGAAGCTGCAGGACCCACAGCGTGAGCTACTCCTCTTGCACAACTGTGCAGGTGTCTCCAGGCTCTACTTTACAATGAGGACCACTAGACTCTTGGCTCTCCAGACCCCTGCTGCCATTTATGATCAGCATCTCCAGCAGTTCCTCAGGCATCTGGCTACAAGAGATGGACCAGGTTTTTGCCCCATTCAACTGCGCCTGGTAACCCTGCCCATTAAGGAAGGAGAGTTGGGTGTCTATACAATGGAAGACACCATCCATTATTGTTATCTGGCCTTTTTTTTTCAGACCAATCAACTAAAAGATACCATCCTTAGATCCCACCCAACAAAAAACATGCCCCAGTGCTTCCAGCAAGCCCTCTCCCGGTTCATTCAAGTATGTGGCATGCCCTCTTTTTCAACATCAAAGCTTCTGCCGCAATCCCAATGCATTCTATGGCAGCTCTCTACTTTGATGGTGTTAGGAAGAATGTCTCCACCAGATTTGCCATGACTGACCGTGCTCGTAATCTTTGGCAATGCATTAAACTGAGCCAGAACACTGACTACCTCAAAGTTGTTCCAATAGCTAGGATTAACTAATCAATTGGGCCTCGGCAGTTACGGGCTGTACTTTTTTATAGGCTTGGTATACCTATATTTGCTGAGAACAGTCCCAGCTGCGTAGAGCCATGGACGTCTTCGGCGACCACGCATTACACTGTGCCAGTGAAGTGGGGCTAAAGTTCAGACATGATTTGGTGCGGGACGTGGTTGCGGACATGTATTACAGGGCCGGTGTGGCTGCACGCAAGGAATTCAAATTGGGCTTCCTGTCTGACGATGAACGTTCCTTGCGGCCAGCGGATATCCTAGTTTACAACTGGGAGAATGGCCGCGACGTCTGCTTTGATGTCACCGGGGTGTCCCCTTTCACAAGAGGAGGGAGAGTCGCTTTTTCGGCGGGCCAAGCAATCTCGAACGCAGTCGCTCGGAAACGCAACAAATACCTAGACAAATATAAGGCGCATGGATATGGCCTCGACGTGTTGGCGTTCAATACACTAGGCGAACTAGGAGAAGACATGATAGTTTTTGTAAATAGATTGTAAAATTGTATAACAAGTTTTGATTATAATTATAAAATCGGCAACTCTCTTTTCTTTAGATTAGGTATCGTTATCCAAAAAGGAGTGGGCGCCCAGCTTGTAGCTAGGCTCTCCACTCTATCTTTGTAATTCGCTTTTCCCATCTAATCAAATTCCTTTCCATAATAATAATAATAATAATAATAAACAATAACCAATAACCAAACAAGGATGGATGACTAAGTGCTTAACTTCGATGGGCAGGTTTGTAACACCCACAATTTTCGCATGACGCTTACTCATGGATGCTTCATGGCCTGGGTTAAAGCTTCATCCTAAGCTTATAAAACTTACTCAGATATGCATTAGGGTGTGGATGCCCTTGACCTCGAATTATAGTGTTAAGGCCCTATTACGTGTGATGCGTATTCGAAGAATGCACTATAGTGCTAAGGCACTATTATGCCGTTATGCATTATTGAGAATGCATCACTGACCAATGTTGCTATTCGAGAGAGCATCACAGTGCTAATGCACTATTATGCCGTGATGCATGATTCAGTGCATCACTAAGCCAATGCTGCGTAAGTGAGAGCATCATAGTGCTAATGCACTATTATGCCGTGATGCATGATTCGATGCATCACTGAGCCAATGCTGCATAGGTGAGGGCATTATAGTGCTAATGCACTATTATGCCGTGATGCATGATTGAAAATGCATCACCAAGCCAATGTTGGGTAGTGAGAGTGCATCATAGTGCTAAGGTACTATTTTGCCGTGATGCATTATTGAGAATGCATCACTGACAATGTTGCTATTCGAGAGAGCATCATAGTGCTAATGCACTATTATTCCGTGATGCATGATTCAATGCCTCACTAAGCCAATGCTGCGTAAGTGAGAGCATCATAGTGATAATGCACTATTATACCGTGATGCATGATTCAATGCATCACTGAGCCAATACTGCATAAGTGAGGGCATTATATTTCTAATTCACTATTATTTCGTGATGCATGATTGAAAATGCATCACTAAGCCAATGTTGCGTAAGTGAGAGCATCATAGTGATAATGCACTATTATGCCGTGATGCATGATTCAATGCATCACTGAGCCAATGCTGCATAAGTGAGGGTACTATAGTGCTAACGCACTATTATGCCGTGATGCATGATTGAAAATGCATCACCAAGCCAATGTTGCGGAGTGAGAGTGCATCATAGTGCTAAGACACTATTATGCCGTGATGCATTATTAAGAATGTATCACTGACCAATGTTGCTATTCGAGAGAGCATCATAGTGCTAATGCACTATTATGTCGTCATGCATGATTCAATGCATCACTAAGCCAATGCTGCGTAAGTGAGAGCATCATAGTGCTAATGCACTATTATGCCGTGATGCATGATTCAATGCATCACTGAGTTAATGTTACGTAAGTGAGAATGCATCATAGTTCTAAGGCACTATTATGCCGTGATGGTTATTGAGAATGCATCACCGAGCCAAGAATGCATCACCGTGATGCATTAGCGTTGTTCACTTGTAGCTTACCTGAGAATTCTTCGCTTGGCTTTTGCAAGAAAGTTTCATTTTCGGCCTTGGGCAGCCGATGGATGTCCCTTGTCCTTCTTATACTTATTTGTAGAAATGCGAGTAAGACATATATAGGGAGGGGACTTTAGATGAAAAAAATGAAAGCATTCCTATTTGTAGCTTACCCGAGAATACTTCACTTGGCTTTGATGCTTACCTAAGAAAGCTTCATTTTCGTCTTTGATGCTTACCCGAGGTCCCGATGTTTGGCTTTGACCCTTACCCGATGACGCAAGCAAGAGAAGGCGGCATCATTTGGCCATAATTATTTACGCCACTTGAGTAAGTCCCATGACCGTTAATACTCGGCGTTTCTTAGCTTAGCCTTGCGAGGCGGGAAGGAACTCAATTTTTCACGCATAGCGTGTTCATTTGTAGCTTACCTGAGAATACTTCGCTTGGCTTTGGCAAGAAAACTTTATTTTTGGCCTTGTGCAGTCGATGGATGTCACTTCCTATTCTTATATTTATTTGTAACAATGCGAATAAACCATATATAGGGAGGGAGCTTTCCTTGAATGTGCATGAACGGTAATGCACATATAAATGCGATGTAGCCTATACGTTGGAGCATACTTGATGCATAAGCATCAATATGCTTGTAGCTTAAC
>JAJJMC010010030.1:3325355-3464316 GCA_023531435.1 Papaver californicum | reverse complement strand
GAGCGGTAATGCACATATAGATATGCGAAGTGGCCAATATGTTGGAGTATACTTGATGCATAAGCATCAATATGCTTGTAGCTTAACGATGAAGTTTGAATGTGCATGAGCGGTAATGCACATATATATATGCGATGTGGCCTATACGTTGGAGCATACTTGATGCTAAAGCATCAATATACATGTAGCTTAGCCTATAAATTTTGAATTATGCGAAAGCATCATTCAATTGTACCACGTACTTGAAAATGCGTATTCGTATAATAAATAGTGATAGTTATGCACAAGCTAGTGCATACCTTGCGAAAGTCCTTCGGCCTATACGGTCTAGGCTTTGCTTGGCCTTTGTCCTTGCGATGAAGTTGGAATCTAAGTTGACCTTGCCTTGATAGGCTTAAGTTGCTTGTTCCTTTCGAATTGACCCTTTGATGAACTACGGTCATGCTTGATCCCTTCAAGGTACAGGTTGGTACGTAGGTAGCCGCAATGCAATGCAATGCATTGAGGTGCAGCACCTTATCTCTCATATCATCTAATATAGAGGTGATTGCGACATTATGGTAACTCGTATCATCTGGCTCGGCAATGCTAAGTCAAGAGATGATTGTTGCCACACTTGATGAGGTAGTTGCAATTCCATTTGATGGATGTTCGTACTTCCTATCAAGCTATACGGTATGAATGGAATATGTTTGGTTGTTGCACTCTTGGCAAGAGCAAGATCAATGCATGCACCCAGTGCTTAGTCGAAGCAGAGTTGATGAAACGAAAAATAGGCCTGAAATGGCCTAGGTGCTAGTCCAAGGCATGAGTTAGGCCTGGAAAATGCTCGAAAGTATGTGATGCTTTCCAAAGGAATTCACCATTCGCTTTTTTGGCCTTGCACCCTTAGCAGAACAAGGGTGAGGTGGAACGGTATAAACGTGCTCGAATGATGTGGGAACTACGTTTCGAGTATAATGCTTACAAGGCATGCTTGGAAAGCAAAAATCTACCTGCACTTTCCAGCGAGAAGTTAAGTTCTAAGGTCCGGTTACTCTCTTTTAATCGTGCATCGGGGAGTTCTATCCTGCCCAGCGCAACGCGCTGAAGGAGAAATTTTCCGGTCCGCGACAAGGTTAGTACTAATAAATACCTCACTAACTCCTATTTCTAATCATCTGATGCAAATACAACTTCTGCTTATTTATGTCCACAACAAGATTGACCGTATCATCGTAAATTTCTGCTGAGGTCACGATTCTTCTACCAGAAAGCTCCACCCTTCATGATGGGATAAACTAAACAAACCCAAAAATCAGGGACGATTAGGAATCCTGAAAAGCACACAACACAACAAAGCCTTATTAATGAAACGAGTCTGGCTCCTACATAACTGGGCAAGCCTCTGCAAGGAGAAATACCTCAAACATGAATCCATTTTTTCTGAAAACATCACAACTCACTCATTTGATTGCTTGCAATGGAAACAACTGATCTCCCTCATTCCAACCATCAAACAACACACCATTCACCATATTGGTAATGGAATGACGACCCACATTATGAAAAAATAAATTTCATAATGCGAACTGAGACCACGACAAAATCTCTCAACTTCCTCCCTTATCAACAACGAGAATCACTAATATCCGCCTTCCCCAAGATAGGCCACCCGACAAAATCATTTGGCGCTACACAAAATCAGGAAAATATTCATCTTCCTCTGGCTATAAATGCCTAACCCTTAACCATATCTCAACACAACCAAACACTCTCCCAAATACAAATTTTCTTGTGGATATTGCCATGTCCACCAAATACAGCTTTTCCCGTGGAAAGCATTGAACGAAGGACTTCCTACATTAACCATCTTAAAAAAAATCCATCTCACCACCACAACCATCTATCTAAAATGCAAATGCCGCTATCTCTGGAAACAACTACCCACATCCTCCTGCAATGCCAGGTCGCCATGAAGGCTTGGCATAACCTTATCACAATACTATCACGCCAATCCTATCTCAATCTTAATATTTCACCCACTCCCCATTTGAACACTACAATCCATCAAATTTTATAGATCCTGTAGCATACCGGAAAATTTTCCCTTATAACGGGTTGGGTTTCAACCCAATTAGCAAGGCAAAACCGGCGGTACGCCACTCAAAAGGTAAAAATATATAAATGTACATTTCTAAATCAATTGAAGGGATAAAATAAAATGAAAACCTTAACAAGATGTTGTACAACTGATTTTGGTTTTTCTGTTAGACCCAAGTCCTGGAAACGTTTTGTAATAAAATTTAAACTACTCAATTTATTATTGTACCAAAACCTTTTCATAAACATTACCTTAACACCTGATATAGACCAAAGAGTCCAAGCACACACATAGTAATCAAATATTAAATCGACATCCATGTAACTCTTACGATAGTTGAAAAATATAGAAATGCAAATGATTTTCAAACAGAAAAATATAGAAAACATGGTTCATAAGAAAAATAAGACTACCCCAGATCCATCCCCGTGATATACATATTATAAACACAAGCAAAATACCAACTTTTGCTCAAACGCTTCGCACCGCAAGCTCTTCCCAAGCTTACTGCCTTAACTTCGCCTCGTACTCTGTGGGAAAACAAAATCAAACGGGGTGGTGAAAGCCCAGTAGAGGTTACAACAGAAAAATAGTAATGTCGGCATATTAGTAAAGACGGGTAAACGAAGAACATCAATAACGATTAAGTAGAGAAGGGAAACCTTACGCAAATACATTTCAAGCTAGAGAAATAAGAGGGCGCAAATAAAATTACTCTACTATCTCTATGTCCGTAGCCACCGTCAGGGTAGTCGGGTACCAGCCATCGTTCCGAACGATCTTCCGGGTAGCCATCAAGGTGGTGGGATGCCAATTAAGGCCTGACATTCCTAAAGTAGAGCCCTGCAGTTCTAAACGGTAGCAATCACGATAAGTAAGGAATGCTTTCTAAAACTACATCAAATCCTCAAAAGTGAAAGGGCAACGATGCTGCGACTTACCAAAAGTCTGCTTCAAAATCAAATTGCTAATGCAAATGGAGAAATAGGCACTTCTATTAATCATGAGCAAATCAGTAAAACAATGTGTTATGAGGTGGTACATTTATTCTACTAAGTGGCACAGACATGGATTGTAAATGCTCAAACTGGTGATATGAAGCAACATAGTAGGTTCTGTAGGAAGAAGATTTCAATACAAATTGGCAAACAAGGGGTTGGTTTAAAAACATGAAGACAAGTTAAAATGAGGCATTCCAGTTCAAAACAGAGTTTTTATACAGGTTGCATACAGGGGATTAAACCAAACATGGGTTCGTTCAAAGAGAAAAGAAATCAGAGGAGTAAAGTATAAAACAAGGGTAGAAACATTTCTGAAATTTTTCAGTTTGGATAGTCTATCTTTGGAAATTTGTGTAGGCTTCGTTACACAATGAAAAGGAGTGACTCTTGGCTCATTAGAAACTAAAAAGGATAAAATAACACATAAAAATTATAAGAAAATACAGTAAGGTTTATAGCTATGTTCAAAAGACTCATCAAAAACAGAACATGAATCCCGTTTTCAGAAAATGCAGTTTCGGCAGTTTGAAATCAAAATTTAGTACAAAATTCATGATGCTATGAAATTAAGCAAATTTGGTCTCATTGGAAATCTGAGAAAACCCTTCTTTACATAAAAAGGATATACAAAAATAATGAGGGTTTTAAGTGTGTTAAAACGATTTGACAAAACAGGATATGAATCACGTTTTTTCAGAAAATTGCAGTTTTTATAGTCTCAGATCGAATTCATACAAAATTCATTTCACAATGGAATTCAGAAGTTTTGTTCTTGTTTGAAACTAGAGAAAACCATATTTAATATAAAAATGAAAAAGCAAGAACAATAAGGTTTAAATCTGGGTTAAAATATGTCTTCAAACCAGGACAATAAGTACCTTTTTCTGGAATTGCATTTTCAGTTTTCAAATGAGAACATCAAACCAAAACAGGAATCATAACCCAAATTGATTCTAATAAGAATGGTGAAGAAACCCCTGATTTACATGAATGGTTTAAATTAAAGAAATGGTGAAAATTATCAAGACACTAATGGATGAAATCAACAACACATAATTGAAATGGACACATACACTTTCAAATCAAACTAGGGCAGAATTAAGAATGAAATCGAAGAGAAGAACAAAGACCCCCTACCTTTGAAGAAAGCAAAATTAACCCGAGATGAGTGATGGATTGAGATCAGTTCGGCTTTTCCCGCTCCAATTCTCCCTTGATTTCAATCGCAGCAGGTGGAAGAGAAGAGAACAGAACTCTCTTTTTGTTTCAGTGAGAAGGAATAACTAGAAATGGAAACCGATGAGGAAATGAGTTAGAACGAGTTATAAAGGATTAGCTAAAAGACCATTTTTCCCTACTGCCCATGTCTCACATGTGGCACACATGCTAGAAGTTTTCTAGAGTTTCCCTCCAAGATTCACTATTTGTGCTCAACAAGATTTCTAAGAGATAACTATTTTAAATAAGGGCACTCACTGGGTTGGGCTAGGGCTTAAACCCTAGAGTAAATTTTACGGGTGCTACAGATCCAATCCCCTATTATCTTTAGCACCTCTTGCTGCTTCCTGTTATGGTCCTTATGGATATCCATAAATGAACTCATTTACCGGTGAAAGCAACAACACCCAACAACCATAGTCAAAAGAGTACTTCTACTGCAACAAGAATTCATCTGGGCAAGAGACATACTGCCCCCTCACCTACCAGACACACCTCCACCTGAAAACCCAAATAGATCCAGGCAAACTACGAAGATAATTTCAACAAGATGGACTCGGTGGGAGATTGGATTAAAATTAACACGGACGGGGAGGCTAGAGGTCACCCTGGTCCAGTCGGTGCCAAATTTATATATAGGGATTCCAATACAAACACCTTAGCAACTCTTCCACAATCGCTCTAATCACGGGAACTTGGGCCATGTTGCAGGCTTCGAGATTAGCACTGGATAGACAATGGACAAAGACTACTTCGAATCAAACTAAGAAAATTTGGTTCGCTTTATAAACACCGATGCGGAACCGCCATGGTAAATATCCAGTATGATCTAAGAAATCAAGCAACAGATAAGACAAATCCCACAACAAAACATCAAACATAATTACATGGAAGCCAACCAGGCAGCAGACACCCTCGCCAACCACGCTACATACGGAAGCCAATCAGGAACATATTCGACTACCATATGAGATCATTTTGTACATTCCTTTCTAAATAAATTTTTCTATGACGACTCTATAGGTACAACGTACCTCGTGTAATTCTTTTTTAGTTTCTTAATAAATTTATATGCTTCAAAAAAAAACAAACAAGTTATTATTAATTCCATATAAATAAAAGAAAAACTAATCTTATATTCCAAAACCCATAAGATTTTTGACATACTCCAATCCCTCGTTTCATGTTCAACTTGGTTTAATTTGTGTTTCTGCAAGGGCATGCATAATCTTATAAATTTATGCTATTTCTTTACACATTTATTTTGTAAAATAATTTTTATATATTACATGTAAAGAATTTTTTTATATTTTTTGATGTGTTTAAGATGAAATTCCTATATAGGTTTGCCTCTACGAAACACTGAGTTTCCTTAAAAATCACTCAGAAAGTCCCCTAAAATCTATAAACTCACAGAGAATTTCACAATATCTCTTACATAAAAACTCTCTACATATATCTAGAAATCTCATTTGACTAACTCCATATTAAAAACACTACAAAATTTTGGGGATAATTCCTTTAAAAAATGAAAAAGAAAAAAAGAAGAAGTAAACGAGCCCAACTCGTAAGAGAGAAAAAAATGGTTTGTTTGATGTTTGTGATGATTTGCTTTCGTTTTCCTTGTTTTCATGATTTTTTTAACTTTATTTTTCCCTCTATCGAAAAAAAATTGTTTCTCCATTCTTTCCGTAAGACCCCGATCATCGCATAGCCACATGGAATGAATTTCCATTACAATTTCTCTCTCTTTTTTCCCCAAGTTTTGTTGTGCTGCTTGTAATAAAAAAAATCGAGATTGGAGTTGCCAAACTTTTGTTGATAGACAATGTAATAAGTGGTGGTCTAACAATTCAGCTAATTTTTTTTTGGCAGACAGAGATAAGCAAACACTCTCAAAATCGATTCCCACATTTGCTGATTTTACCAATGGTCCCATAGCCAATAAGGTTAGCTATCTCCTGAATTAGGCTATAGTTCTTTCGGGGTTTTAAAAATCTCGATCTGGGTAGACCCACTCAAATTTAACAACAATGTTGGCTGAAAACTTTGTTTTTTCTTAACTATCATAGAAACTGTGTCATAACTCATAAGCACATTGGTGATTTATGAAACAAGTTATGAAATTAAATAGTAGACCGGTTGTATTGTTATACGTTAACAAATCCATTAAATGTGTCTACTGTCGCAATTATCCCTTCTACAGGCCTCTGGGTGCGTCATAGCACACCTTTGCCAGATCCAACACTATCGACAGCGGAGGTTGGCCAGATAAATGTGAAGACTTGAGGGTGCATTTCCAACCACTCGATCTTGTGCTGCGGGCGCTAACTTGGTTTTCGTTGCTTTCCACGGGTCTTCATGCCTGATCTTGCATTATGATGCGTCAAACAGGCAGGATCTGGTTTCTAAGGTTAGCTAAGCTGTGTTTTTATGCGGATTCGTTTTTTTTTTCTTTTTTTCTAAGTTTTGGTGATTATATGCTTATCTTGGCGGATTTTCGACCCTAATGTCTTTTTTTTCCATAGAAAATGAGTGTTGTTTGTTTGTTTGTTTTCCTAAATAATGGGAAAAATGATTATGTTTTCAACGTAAAAGTTTTGTAAAAATATCAATATGGTAGTATTTTATGTGGCTTGTTGGTGAGTGTTTGTGGCTATGTATCTCAAACAGAGCTCGCAAACCGACCTCTCTTTCCATGATCTTTGAGGGTTTTTTGTGACTTTCTTCCTTGCTTGGACTTAGTTTGTTCATTGATGCTAAAAATTTACATTCGTTAGACAACACACTCAAGCAAGATAAAGTGAATAAAGATTCTTCTTATAAAGGTTCAACCCTTAGGTTGAATGCTTTGTTGGTTCTGCAATAATAAAATATTGAAAACAAATGATATTAACGTTAAATAAAACTTCTGAATTTAAACACTGATTTGAAGGCACAGTCACTTGATCATCAAATTGTCCTTAACACAATAGTTCACTGGTATGCCTCAAAAATGAGTGATGCTAAATACCCCACAACGAAGTTGTGTCTAGGATAAAACTACCCGATACAAGTATTGTATAGCACTACAATACTTGCCCACTCAAACGAACTCAACAACAAGATGAAGGAAAGAAATAAACAAGCAAACGCGCAAGCAAAGTAAGAAGAGGTGAAAAGAGTCAGGGATAGTAGCCTGCTCTGGGATGAGTTCGAATGAAGAACTTGTTTTTCTTTTATAAGCGAAGAGGAAGAGGAAAAACAACTCAACAATTAAGTCAGAAATTATATGCGAATAATGTCGACATTATGAAATACGAGCATAATATATTCTCGACATTATGATAATAAAGTTGTAGAAATTTTTTTTGGTAAGAAATTTATTTTCTGACGGGTCAGACGCCCCCACATTAAAGATAAAATTTATTTTGATTTTAAATTCGTTAAGGAAATAATTCAAAAGTATTTTGTCCAAAAATATAAGTCTTGGTTGACCCACACTCACACCCGAGCCCGAGCCCGACCTGTCTGTCCATCCGATCGGACGGACGACGGGGGCGTGCAGTGCGAAGCACCGCACATGTGTGAAAGTATGGTTGCACCAACTAGCCCATTGCCTAGTCCTCTCGCATCACTCAAAAGTGTGTTGATCCAAAAGGCCAATCTAAGAAACAATTTTCCTTGTAATATATATGGAGAGACAACATTTTTAGTTTCTCTTATGTGGGATTAAATGTCTCATTCATAAAATAGTGAAAATGAGATAGTGTCCTTAGTGACCCCTAGGTCCTAAGATCCATTTCCACCAAGACCAAAAACAAAACATTAATAAGTTCATTTTCTCCAACAACCCCTCACATGAATGAAAAACCGATAAAAAGTCAGAAATCAGAAAGCGAGAAATACCACTATAGGCAAGAGGTGTCCATAAGGTCTTGAACCTTTGCTTAGTGAGAAATTACTGGAACTACTTGATGGACAATGAACATGATGTCTTGAACTGCCATCGTTTGGTGTAGTTCATCAATAACTTCCACGCGTGATATCTCTTTAGGTGTTGTAAAGTTCGTGCCATTTTGTCCATTTTGTTCCTGGACTTATCCCTTTTCTCAGAATGCTTTGAGAATCATCTCCATTCTCATAGGAAGTGACACACTTCCTCATTCAGATAGGTGATTTCCATTAAGAGTGTTTACTGCTACACCCCACTCCAATCTTAAATTGAAATTATAGAACTCATTAAGACTTATTTAAAAGTCATCTTCCACATGCAATCACACTATCACGTCTACACCATAGGGAAGGGACAGAAAATGAAATTTTCTAATAGTGTTTCCTTGAACCCACCAAAAATTAGTTGTCTCACTCAAAACCTTGATATTGGGATCTCTAGTCAGCAAGGTTAAGTATCCTTCATGGCAAGTTTATCCTTGGACAAAACTTTTGTCAAAGGGTCCGCGATATTCTCCTTAGACCTCACAAAGTCAATAGAAATAACGCCAGTTGAGATTATTTTTTTCAGGGAATTATGTCTTCTACGAATATGTATAGACTTCCCATTATAGTTTTTGTTTTTAGCATTAGCTATTGCAGCTTGACTATCACAATATATAGATATAGCTGGCACAGGCCTATGCCAGAGAGGAATGTCTTCTAAAAAGCATCTTAGCCATGCGTCTTTCTCTCCTGCTTTATCTAATGTAATAAACTCCGATTACATAGTGTATCGAGCTATACATGTCTGTTTGGAACTCTTCCAAGAAACAGACCCACCTGCTAGAGTAAAAATATATCCACTCGTAAACATAGTCTCATCTGAGTCTGATATCCAGTTTGCATCACAAAATCCGTCAAGGAAGGAAGGGTACATCTCATAATTCAAACAAAAGGTCAAAGTGTACTTCAAGTACCTGAACACTCTAATAAGTGCATCCCAATATTCCTTCTCTGGATTACAGGTATATCTACTTAACCTACTCACAACATAAGTAATATCTAGTCTCGTACATTTCATCAAATACATCAGATTTCCTATAACACGTGATTTTTCAAGTTGTGAAACTCCATTACCCTTGTTCTTCTTGAGTCTACAACAAGGATCATACGTATTACAAGCACGTTTACAATCAAATTGATTATATTTTTTAAGCACAGATTCAACATAATGAGATTGACTAAGACTACATCCATTAGAATTTTTTCTAAGCTTTATCTCTAAGATAACATCAGCGGGGCCTAAGTCTCTCATGTCAAAGTTCTCATTAAGAATGTTCTTAGTGGAATTAATTACATCCATGTTTGTAGAAAGTATAAGCATATCATCAACATACAAGCATACAATCATACATGCATCATACACAAGTTTACTATACACACACTTCTCAGATTCATTGATTTTAAAACCACTAGAAATCATTACATGATCAAATTTTCATGCCACTGTTTAGGTGCTTGTTTCAAACCATACAAAGATTTTTTTCATTTTGCAAACTTTGTTTACACAACCTTTCACTATAAAGCCCTCAGGTTGGTCCATGTAAATTTCTTCTTCTAATTCACCATTTAGAAAAGATGTCTTTACATCCATTTGATGTATCTCTAAGTTATGAATGGTAGCAATAGCAATTAACATCCTAATGGAAGTAATTCTCGTAACAAGTGAATAATTCTCCTAACTACTAACCTAGTTTTATATTTTTTCCACAGTTCCATCTACCTTACATTTTCTTTTAAAGATCCATTTACATCATATGGGCTTACACCCTAGAGGTAAATCTACAATCTCCCACGTACCATTTTTTATGATGGAATCCATTTCACTAATAGTAGATTCTTTCCACCATGGAGCTTCAGAAGAAATCATGGCTTCTCTATTCTATGGATCAGTCTCAGCTAAACATGTTATGAAGTATGTCCCAAAAGATTTTTCAGTTCTAAGCCTTTTACCTCTCCTAGGCACAAATTCTACTTCATCTTCCTCTAAAGGTAATGTATGACTGGTCGAAAGGAAATCTAGGGGATCAACACGTATCATGCGAGAATCAGATTTCAATGGAAAAACATTTTCAAAGAAGACAACATCCCTAGATTCCATAATTGTATTCACACAAATTTCAGAAATTTCAGAACTAACACCCATAAATCTATATGCAATAGTATTCTTATGATACCCTATGAAGACACAATTAACAGTTTTGGGTCCTATCTTAGTTCTCTTAGGAGGAGGAATGTCAACCTTAGCCAAACACCCCCACACTCTGAAGTATGCATAAGAAGGTTGTCTACCTTTCTATAACTCATATGGAGCTTTATCTGATCCTTTAAAAAGTACTCTATTCAGGATATAACAAGATGATAGGACGCCCCCCCTACAAGTTTGCCCGTAATCCTGAACTAATCAACATTGCATTCATCATCTCCTTAAGGGTTTGTTTCCTCCGTTCAGCCACACTATTAAAGTGTGGTGAATAAGGGGAGTGGTCTCATGAATAATGTCATGTTGTGAGAAAAATTCTCTTATAGGAATTTCATACTCACCACCACGGTCAGCCCTAACTTTTTTAATGGTAATATCTAATTGGTTTTCAACTTAAAGTTTATACATCTTAAAGGCTTCTAAGGCCTCATCCTTACCCCTAAGCAAGTATACCTGACAGTACCTCGTACAATCATCTATGAACGTTATTTTTTAACACCTCTAGTTTGTGTTGATTTCATGTCAACTAGGTCTGAATGAATTAATTCTAAGGGTTTAGAATTTCTGTGAACATTTTTTCTAAAAGTTTTTTTTAGCATATTTTGATTGTACACAAATTTCACATTTATGTTCATTTTCCAAACTAAATTTGGTATGCAGCCTACGCTTGCCAGTTTATGCATTGACCTATAATTTAAATGACCAAGTCTAATATGCCAAACATTCAATCACACCCAAACATAAGCAGAATAATCAATTTTATTCATTTCATCAAAGGTTACATTAAGTTTATAGAGACCCTCAGTCTTATAACCTTTACCCACATAATCCTTACCCTTAGTGAGAACAATGCCAGATTCAATTAAAACTTATAAACCCTTATCATCTAAAACACCACAAGAAACAAGATTTTTACAGATGTCCGAAACATGAAGAACTTCATTCAATGTGAGAGTCTTGCCAGAAGTGAGCTTCAGCCCAATTTTGCCTTTTTCTGCAACCTGTGCTGCAGATGAGTTAACCATGTAGAGTTTCTCCCCTTCCCCTACCTTCTTATAGGAGGTGAACATATCTCTGTTTCCACGGACATGCTTGGTAGCACCAAAGTCTACCCACCAGTCTCTCACATTGGTTACCAAATTAACTTCAGATACCGTACCAGAAAACTCGTTCTTGTTGTTTTCAACCAAGTTAGAAGTATTTTTCTTTTTATTAAGGTCCTTACGTTTTCTACAGTGAATCACCACATGGCTAGGAATTCCACAAACATAACAAGCACCCTTAATTTTATCAATGCCAGATTTAGGTTTCTGAAACATACCTTTCCTGTGAGGACCGTGCTTAGGATTGTGTTTGCTGCTCTCTCCTTTTTCTTCATTGGAAGATTTGTGTTAGATGACATGAGCCTTGTTTGACATGTCCCTTGCAGAAGATAGATTTTTATCCTTGGAGCACAACAATTCTTCCACTAGAATTGTCTTACCCAAATCAACCATACTGACTTCACCAGTTTCATGTCTCAACCTTCGTTTGTATTCTGACCAGGAAGACGGTAATTTCTCAATCACAACAGACACTTGAAAAGTTTCATCAATCACCATGCCTTCAGTAAGAATTTCATTGATAATCCGCTGAAGTTCAAGGAATTGATCAACCACGGATTTTTCATTTGACATTTTGTATTCCAAGAACCTAGCTACCAAGAATTTCTTACTTCCAGTAGTTTCTGCTTGGTATTTTGCCTCTAAAACACCCCATAAATCAAAAGCAGTAAAATTCTCCTTTGCATTATAAAAGTCATACAGAGCATCTGATAGACACGTTTTTGTGTCTAAATCGCGCTCGATTATCTATTTTGATAGTGTTTGATTTTGTACTATTTATGGGTTTATATGTCTTTGTAGGTATTTTTGAGAAATGAATGATTTGGGAAAAAATTGGCTCAAAAAGTTGTTAAAGGCACCCCGGAAAAATTACTAAAGGCACCCGGGGAGAATTGATAAAGGAACCCAGCTCTTGGATTGGGGGCACCCCCTTTTGAATTTGAAAAGAACGAAAATGGCGGGAAAGACTTTTCTTACGGGAGAAACTCCTGTATAGTTGTTGTTGCGTATTTTTAGTGATTTTGAGTAATTCAAATTCACCCAAAGTGAATTCAACAACCTGGATAACATTAACACACGTCACAAAATGTGTTTCATCCGAAAAAATAGGACACGAGATTGAATCTGGACGAAAAACAAAGTTTGGGTCTGTTTCGGATATCACAAAATTTGAGATTGATTTGGACGTGTTCTTTGAGTCCTTATCGGTTAAGAAGAGTCTCTAGGGTTTACTAACCCTACAAATACCCAAGAGAGTCGAGGAGGAAGCCATCTAGAGGTAGCCAGAGCACCGGAAAAAGTTGACAGAAAAATAGTTCCTGCTGCTGCGAAGAAGAAGAGGAAGAACATAAGGCGCTGAAGAACAGTCGCTGATACTGTCGCTAGTTCTGTCGCTGACGCAGCTGATGAAGCAGTCTTATACCAACAGTACATATAATCCGTACTTTATTTCTGTTTCCTTTACCTTCTTCTGTAACACAGGGAACACTTCTCTGTAACGCTTATAAGCGTGTCTGTTCTGTTGTCTTACCTCTATTTCATCATTGTAAGCACTTTTTGAGCTATGAAATATATTTTTGAGGGTGTTTCATATACAATGATCTTATCATCATCACTGGGGCAATGGAGGAAGCTATTTCTCCAATAATTAAGTGGTAACTTCTATTGTAACTATTATTTACAATTCTTTATTATTAATTGCTTTGAATTAAATTGAAAAAAAATGGTTTTTCTTAAATAATTGTGTTTTCTTTTGATGGGTCATGCTTACTTTTAAACTTTTGATGTCCCATGCTTTCGATTTACAATTATTCTTTCAAAAACCTAACTTTGGCAATGTTTTGGTTAAACTGAATACAAGAATTGTAAGATTTTATCATTTGAAATGTTGGTTAATAGTGGAATTCTTAACCCGAGTTCTTCCCATCAATTCTAAATCAATTTTGTTTTAATCTTCTTTATTTTTAGTCATTAAAAATTAGGTATAGAAATCAAATCTTTACAAGTCTGAGAATCAAACCCTTTTTACCACTATATTAAAATCACATCAAATTTTTGGCGCCGCCGACGCGGACTTGTTTTTAGGTTAAGAAGTTTAGATTTATTTTTAGGTTTTTATTTTTATTTTTAGTATTATATTTATTTTGTTCTATTTTACGTTTCTTTGGTATTTCTCTTTTTGTTACAAGTTTGGATATTGGATTGAAAGGAAATAAAACCGAAGACTTTGGTGATTAAAGACTTGAAGTTAAAGTTAAGGACTTGGAGTTAAAAGTTAAAGCTTAAAGAACGGAGAAGAAGACAAAGACTTTTATTTTTAGATTTATATTTATATTTTTTATTAATTAGATTTTTTATTTAGATTTAATTTGTTTTTAAAATTGTATTAGGAATTTTTATTATTTCTATAATTTTCTTTTATTTTTGGACACTTTTTGGACATTATTTTTGGGACTTTGGACATTTTATTATTTTTAAACCCTACGGAAGGGTAATCTAAATATAAACTGTTACATGGAAGGACGACAATTACGATTGTCTCGGCCCCTTGGGTTCGTACAGTGACAAGGAGTTGGTGGCCCGAGTCGACTACAACCGATTCATCCCCCGTCTGGTACGGGAGGTAAGACTCGTTCAACCCACGAATCCCCTGCAAGTTGGTTTACTGTATTCCTTCGTATGCATATATGTTGAAGAATTGAATATGGTTTTACTTTTCTAGTAAAGGGCTAGAACTGGCCATACAAGATAAGGACTCAGATTTCATCATCGTTTCCTTCTTGCCCGCTTTAGGAACACGTTACCAAACGCGAACCTAAACCTTAAAATTTTGACTAGAAAGAGACCGATAGGGTATCGAGCTTATTGGAAAATCGTTCAAAAGGACTGTATCGGTTGCTTTGTTATCCTAACTCGAAGTTCAGAAAGATTATTTTAAGTTGATTTGAGTCGCCTGGTAACCCAGGGAAAGTGCCAAAGAGACATGGTTATCATAGCTCCTTAGATCTTATCCTGTTTCTCTTCGACTTAATCTAATTCAGATCGTTCTAAGAGGTTTGCTAAAACTGTAACTAGTTGCCTTTCGAAAGAATAGAAGCTGGTCTAGAAACAATCTAAGTGGAGCCATCATGCTTTTTGTTTGCTAGATTCAATAAGTTTGATTTGGTTGAGTCGGTCTTGTTTGTGAATGTTTAGAACTCCCTTCATGTTAGGATCTATTTTCTTAGATTTTTTTTAATATATTAGGATTTTTTTAGAAAATGTCGAACTGGTATTGTAAGGACCAATACAATGAATATCCGACTGAATTTCAAAATAGACATTATCCATACTATCAACATTGTGTGGATAGTAGTCGGGATCACCACCAACCTTTTGGAGGCTATTACTCATACCAGGGTGATCCCAATTACTATTTGTACATACACCCGTCCTATGAACATGAAAGTGAGCAAAATTCTAGTTCTTTGTCTTGGAGGGATGCCCTTAAACAAATGAAATCTAGTACTCCCCATGATGATTTGAGTTCTTTGTCTTGGAGGGATGTCCTAAAGCAGATGCAATCTAGTACTCCCCATGAACCTAGTATACCTCTAGAAGAATCACATGAGCAGTTGCAAACGAGTACCCCTTATGATCCATTTGATTTTCAAGAAGAATCCCTCAGGGAGTTGACTGAGAGTACAAAAAGGTTTGGATTAAGTGTGAATGAAATTTCTGCAAAGAATAATATTGCTCAAAATTGCCAATATAGTGCTACCCTTGATAATTATTCACCTAGTCAAGAGGACGAGGACAGAATTGGTAACACTACTTATTTAGACGAGGTTCAAACATCTTTATGTTTTTATGATGATGAGGATAGTATTGGTGAAGAACTTGAAATATACAGACAGAGTGATCAGGAAATTTTCACTCCAATTGTGCTTCATGATGATAATGTTATTACTGGTTCAAATCTAAATAATTTTAATGATTATTCACCTATTCAAAAGGAAGAGGATTTGACTAGAGATACCATTGTTTTAGACGATGTAGAACTTTCTCGTTTTGAAGCCGATAATGGTTTAGAGGAACGGGTTTAACTTGAGAATACTCTTTTAGAGTCCAACGATTTAGAAACAATAGTCTTAGATAACCAAGATAAACCCGTAGAGATTTTAAATATGAGTGAGGATGCACCACTTGATTATAACTTAGAAGAAGCAATTTACCATTTTTAGGAATCTGATGATCTAGAAATTAGGGAAATTGTGACTAGTCTATCTAGAGACACCAAAAATTCTAAGTTTGGGGGTGATTATCATTCTCCTTGTGCTTTACCTTTGACTCTTTTGGAAGTCCCTCACTTGGGACTTGATGTTTGTGCCTCTACCATTTAAGAAACTATCTTCAACAACTGTTCCCGAGCCTAATCATGTCCAGAAAGATTCTCAGTTGTTAGAAACCCATCCTATGGTCGATGTGGTTTACCTAGGCGATAATACCAAGATTGAATTTGTTTTCCCACCAAAATATTTTCTTCCATATGTGGGAACGTTAGAATTTCAAATGTGTCAGTTATTAAGTTTTAAGACTAAACCTAATTACTTTAGGGAATCGACACATTTGTTTAAGAATGACCACCTTCATAGTAGTCAATTGTGTGGGTCAAATATGATTGACTTTGAGGATCCACAATTATTCAGTTTATTATTATGTGCTTCTAAGTTCTTAGTTGAGTTTTTCCAGACTTTACAACCTGATCCTGTTGATCCTTCCTATAAGGAAAAAACCCATGAAAATATTTTATTTAGACCCTTTTATAGACCCTGAACCTGAACCACAGGTAGAAGTAGTTTTCTTAAACAGAAAACTAGATAAGGGTATTCTCGGTTTGTTCATTTTTTGGCATGTTGTAGTTTTCTCTTTGTGATAACATTATTTGATTCAGATGACCCACAGTTGTTCCGACTATTGCTATATGATTTCATGAGGTGACTAATTCTTCCTTAGTCTGGATGAAGACTTTAAACTTAGCACTTCTTGGGAGGTAACCCATGCTCATGTGACACGGTAATATCTTTCCTTAACTCTTTTCCCTCGATTGGTAACAGTTTCTCCTTGTTCATGCTTTTAATCATTCATCTTTAGAAACATTGAGGGCACTGTTTGATTTAAGTTCGGGGGTAAGGGAAAAGCTTTTAACGAAGTAATAAAAACTCCAAAGTCTAGAAACTTGTGAACAATTCAGGATGACACTAACCATTCTAAGTAGATGGAAACTTAACTCTTTTTCTATAGGAATTGGTGTACCCAGTTAAATGGTCTATTCATAAAAGGACCACATCACCTTCTGTTTTTATTTTTGCAATTTTTGTGTTTCTCTAAGTGATTTGGTGGGGCACCAGTATCGAATTGTTATCACCGCCAGGATGGAGTAGAGTGTTTGAGATTATTTAGACTATATTAAAAAAATGATGGAAAAAAAATGAAAAAAAAGAAGTGAAAAAAGAAAAAAAATAAAAAAAATAAAAAAAAAATATCGAGTATTGACACTTTGATAGCAATATGTGTATGTTCTCCCTGTCTCCGTCGCCTAAGCAAGCGTGGAACGCAGGATCCATGGGAACTATCATGTATGATGTTGATAAGGACCATGCGCTGGATTCAATTTGATCCAATCATGTTGTCAGTACATTTATAGTTGTTTTATTTTTAATAAATCGATCGCTGGGACCCTTGTATATACCAGTTGAATCGATATTAGTATTACGATTAAGACCATGTATCTCAATCCATTAGGATTCATCCTGGTACTGACCTTCAGACAGATATGGGAAACACCGTTCACCTTAGTCAACATGCGCAAACTTCATCATCTCCACATCCATCTTCTAAATCTTTTCATGTGATTGAACTTTGATAGATTCTGAGTATTGTGGTTGAACGACTATCTGAGTAGAGCTTTGTTTTCTTATATATGAATTTTAGTACGCTGAGTAAAAACTCGTGTACAACAATTGGACTCATATAGGGTAATGATTCACAGATCCGAAGAATTTAGTATGCCAACTAAATATCTTGTTTAGTGTTTATCCTCAATCGTTCACAGGTAGCTAGGGTTTGGAGTAAAGGTTTTGTAGGTATACCTCTTGTAAACCCTCACGAGAAAAAACTCGTCCACTAGGGACACTTAGAGTTTAAAGGCTTATTACATATGCTAAATGTAGTCGCGATTCCTGCGAAAGTAGGTTAGGATTTTATTTTATTCAATTAGATTTTCTCGAGGACTAGCAAATAGTAAGTTTGAGGGTATTTGATAGACACATTTTTATGTCTAAATTGCGCTCGATTATCTATTTTGATAATGTTTGATTTTGTAATATTTATGGGTTTATATGTCTTTGTAGGTATTTTCGAGAAATAAATGATTTGAAAAAAATTGGCCCAAAAAGTTGTTAAAGGCACCCCGGAAAAATTACTAAAGGCACCTATCTCTTGGATTGGGGGCACCCCTTTTTGAATTTGAAAAGAACGAAAATGGCGGGAAAGGCTTTTCTTATGGGAGAAACTCCTATATAGTTGTTGTTGCGTATTTTTAGTGATTTGGAGTAATTCAAATTCACCCAAGGTGAATTCAACAACCTGGATAACATTAACACACGTCACAAAACGTGTTTCAGTCGTAAAAATTGGACATGGGATTGAATCTGGACGGAAAACAGAGTTTGGGTCTGTTTCGGATATCACAAAATTTGAGATTGATTTGGATGTGTTCTTTGAGTCCTTATCGGTTAAGAAGAGTCTCTAGGGTTTACTAACCCTATAAATACCCAAGAGAGTCGAGGAGGAAGCCATCTAGAGGTAGCCAGAGCACCGGAAAAAGTTGACAGAAAATAGTTCCTGCTGCTGCGAAGAAGAAGAGAAAGAACATAAGGCGCTGATACTGTCGCTAGTTCTGTCGCTGACGCAACTGCTGAAGCAGTCTTATACCAACAGTACATACAGTCCGTTTGTATAACGCTACAATACTTTCCCACTAAAATGAACTCAACAACAAGATGAAGGAAAGAAATAAACAAGTAAATGCACAAGCAAAGTAAGAAGAGGAGAAAAGAGTCAGGGATAGTAGGCTGCTCTGGGATGAGTTCGAATGAATAACTTTTTTTTATTTTATAGGCGAAGAAGAAGAGGAAAAACAACCCAACAATTAAGTCAAAAATTATATGCAAATAATGTCGACATTATGAAAAACTGGCAAATATTCTTGATATTATGACACATAAAGTTGTAGACAAAAAAATTTAGTAAGAAATTTATTTTCTAAAGGGTCATACGCCCCCATATTAAATACAAAATTTAATTTGATTTTAAATTTTTTAAGGAAATAATTCAATAGTATGTTGTATAAAAAGATAAGTCTTGGTTGACCCAAACCCGAGCCCGGCCCGTCCGTACGTACGATCAGACGGCGATGGCGGCGTGTGTGCTTCGATGTGAAGCACCGCGTGTGTGTGAAAGTATGGTTGCACCAACTAGCCCATTGCCTTAGTCCTATCCCCTCACGCAAAAGTGTGTTGACCCAAAGGGCCAATTTAAGAAGCAATTTCCTTAGTAATATATATGGAGAGGCAACATATTTAGTTTCTTCTATGTGAGACTAAATGTTTCATTCACAAAATAGTGAAAATGAGCTAGTGTCCTTAATGATCCCTAGGTCCTAAGATCCATTTCCACTAAGACTAAAAATAAACATTAATAAGTTCATTTTCTCCAACATGCTTAGGGGTCTTATTCATAAAAATCATAAGAACAAACCCCTCTTGATCCAATCTTACAAGGTATTCACTTCAGTTAAATTGTATACATATTCTAAAGTATTGACTCACCGCCTTACACTTACATTGGACCTATAAATATAAACGTAGATATTGGTATCTACAGTGCTCTTGCAACTGCAAAAATAATAACATGTGTGTATAAGAATTGATACGGTTTTCCTGAAGTGATTTTTATGTTAATGGACTCGGTTTGAAGGGAAGAAGAAGATGCCAATTTTTTATCAAGAATTCCCGGTGTGGATACCATATTCCATATGTATCCTTTATATCATTATGTTATTATGTAAAATGTAACAGACCCAAGTCTTTTGGGTTTTATTAAAAATAGAGCTGAAATTGTGAGATAATATGAAAATAAACATATTAACATATCCCCCCCCTTTAACTATCTTGCTAAATTATCGATATCAAGTTTGACACATCCAGGTCATCCTTATTATAATCTACGTGACCATATCATAATCAGTGTGAACTAGGGATGCACAAGAACTGACCAGAACCGAAAGACCGGAATGGAACTGATGGAACCGAGATAGAACCGAACCGGAACCGGTTTGTTCGGGACAGGTACAAGTATTCAAAGTCAGAACCGGCTCAGGCCAGGTAAAACTATCGGTTCTTGAGTAGAACCGAACCGACCTAGAAAAACTGGCTATCCTAGGCCGTTGATTATAAGTTAGAATCCTAGCCATTTATTTCCAGGTTAGTAAAGGACTTCACTTTCATTCTGACTTCAGATTCGTTCTTCCCTTCTTCTTCATCACCCCCACCACTACAATAATACCACCAGTATTTCGTGATTCTCATCATAGCCATCACCACCAGTACCACCTTCGGCTTCAGTTATTATTTTTTCTTCTACTTCTTTCTCTATTTATTTACTTCCTTTTCAGTTTGTAATAAAAAATTTGTGTTTCTTTTTTTTTAGGTTTTATACCTTTGTTTGTGAGATCGATTTGGAATATGAGAATGACTCTGTGAATTAAATATTCAATTACTAACAACAATAAGTAATGAATTAATGATTCATCTGAGTTGTTTTTTTTTTGTAAGCAATTGATTTTAGTGATTGGGTTTTCTGTTGTGTAATTATATTTTGTATAGCTAAAAATTGATTTGAGTGATTGGGTTAGCTTGAATTGATATGATTTGTGGACATACAACTGATTTGTAACTTATTTTTGTTATTAATTTTGAATTTATTTGTGTGATTTTACAGAGAAGTAAGTAGAATCAACCCCAGAAATTTGTTTCATCGATCAAGAAGGAATTGAGCCAGGTAACCACTTGGAATCTTCATTGTCTTTGGTGTCTTTTGTAACTTGTATATTTTCATGTTTCTCTTGTTCAACCTGAAACTCTGTTTGTGTAGAATCTGGTGTGTTTTTTTATAGAATTCATCTCTTGTTAAGTTTACAAAAAGTCTGTTTTCATTAGCTTGATGTATTGGGTGGTGAGTCATGATTTCTTCAGTTTGGTATTGGATTTTGAATGCTAAAAGATAAGATGATTGTTTTTCTTTATGTCTTTCATCTTGCATGTTTTTGGCAGGGCATTTATAGTTTATACTCTACATGTAACACAACTATGTTTGGGTAGTTAGTAAAATGAGCATTAGTCAAGTACTGTGTAGTTTTTTTTTTTGTTAAGAAGTGACCATTTCCACCTAATTTAATGCTTCCTCAGTTCCTCTACTACTGCCTCATTCTAGATAAAGAGGTTTCTTCTTTTCTTTTGTTGATTTTATTGTTACATATAAAAGGATAATTCTATAGCTGCGACTATTAACGTGAACCAAAATTGTTTGTCAGTTCTCACTTTAGAAAGATGCATACATGTTGCAATTTTAGTTGTATCAGTGAATTGATTTTGCGACTATTAACGTGAACAAAAATATAGATTGATGATTAAAATCAAGTACTAAAATCTTGTGTGGCATTTCATCAAGTGACTCTTAGCTTTTCTCTCAGAAACTTAATGATATATTTTTATCTTTTAGTTATTTTTTCTATCTGTTTGTTTAATTTCCTTCAAAAATTTTGATTTCATAAACCTAAGAGAAGCTATTTTGTTTTTATTGATTCATATAGACGAGTTCTACTTTATTATGATTGTACTGTTGGTTACAAGTCCTTATAATGTAAATCTGGACTTTTTTAGTTTGAACAAGTCAAAAGTCCTCAAGATTATAAGTCTGCAGTCTGCTGGTGTTTGGTATGGAGAGGATAATATATGTATTTGAATTAGAAATTGTTCCGGATTAGTATTCGAAGTTTAGGTATTCTAACTCTTGCATCATCTAACTTCTAACCTTTTACAGCTACAAGTACAACAAAGCTGAGGAAGTCCAAGTACGAATTTGAATCATTTTTTGTTGTAACTTGTTACAGACTTATGAAAGTCCAAGTACTATTATTAGTATTGTTTGTTTAATTGTTTTTTATGTTGAACTTTGAAGTTGAAAAAGACTTGTGGATCGTATTTTGTATGGATTATAAATTTATGAATGTGTATGGATTCAACATGTAAACATTACAGGAAAAAATAAACAAAAGAAAAATAAGGGAAATTCAGTTCGGGACGGGTAAAACCGGCCCGTGAACCAAATTGGTAATTACTAAACTGCCATAGATACAGAATCGGAACCAAAACGAAACTGATATAAAAGTACAGTTCTAGAACCGAACCGAGTCGAACCTAGACGGAACATGTACCGATTCTAAAATAGAGAACCGGCCTTAGATAGGTACAGGTACACGGTACTCGTAAGAACCGAACCGACCTTTGTCCAGCCCTAAACTTAACTATGTAGCATACTTGCCGTAAAACAAGAAAAGATTTATAAAACAATCAACCAAAATAAGAAAAACATAAAATTAAGATTTTGATTTAAAGAAACTCTTGTTCATGAACACAAATAATCTAGTCTACGAATTCATCTTTTTACCCTAACAATAGTGTAGCAAGTCATTGCTTTCTCAAAAGCCATAGAAATTGATAAAGAGATTAATAAGTTAAGCATATCGAAAATCATAGAACAATGCTCAAACCCTTATTTTTCCCTGTAAACGCCACCCCTCTTACTGAGTTTATTCGTTTGCTATTTATATGTGCTGCTAAGACTTCAAACAGGACCGAGCCAGTATTGCCAAAGCCCAATCCAATACAAGCACCGGTTTCCATTTTCTATACCACCACCACCAACAAACAGACCATAATTTCTCCATTGCCCTTTGTCACGGGGTCGGTCCTTCGCCTCGACTTTACTCCGTGCGGCACTTATCTGGAATTCCGTTACTAGACAAGTCATCCTCCCAAACAAAGTTTAACCAACTTTGTGTAGCTACTCAAGATCAAAACTCACAAGAAACTCAAGAACGCTCAAGAACACTCAAGAACAAGAGAGAATGATTGAATGATTGAATGCGAGAATTAAGTTTGTATTACTCTCTTACTTGAATTGTTGGATTGTTGGATGATTACAAATGAGAATGGCATCCCTATTTATACTAGTTGGGAGCCAGGAATGTTCTAGAAACTTATCTAAGATCTATACAAATGTATGGCTAGGATCTACTTCTAGATTATTCCAATCTTATCCAAAAATATCTACACTATTCTAGAATGTTCTAAGAAAAGGACAAATGAGAGAAGATTCTAGAATGAGAGGCTAGCCATTTAGCCAAAGGGGCTAGCCAAGGTGGTGCACAAGGGTGAGTTAGCCATGTGTTGAGCCATTTGGTGCACCCTTGTGGCATTCTCCCACACCCGAATTCGCAGACGTCCTCGTCGCGTTGTACCTGTCGATGAGATCTTTGTGTTGCCAAAGTAGGCTTCACTGTCTGGTTGATCCTTCCATCGGACAAGATATTCCTTATAAATTCGCCCTCCTCTTGAGACACGTCTGTGTGATTCTATGTTTGAAGCCTGCTTGTCTAGAGAGGTGATCATATTGAATGGGGCTCTCTTGGTAACTCCTCTAGACTCGTCATCTTGATCCGCATAATATGGCTTCAAGCAGCTGACATGAAAAACGGGATGGATCTTCATGTGGCTAGGTAGCTCCAATCTGTAGGACGCCTTCCCGACTGTCTTGATGATGCGAAATGGTCCTCGTACCGTCGAATGAGTCCCTTGTGTACCTTTCGAAAAGCTTTGAACTGTTGCGGGTTCAACTTCAGCATGACTAAGTCATCTTCTTTTAAAGATACGGGTCTCCTTTTCTCGTCCGCCCATTTCTTCATTCGCTGAGAGGCTTTCTCCAAGTAGGCTTTGGCCAAGTCGTGCTTCTCATGCAGCTCCTTAGTGAATTAAAAAGCAGCAGGGCTCTTTCTTCTATATCCTCCAGCGAGTGTGTGTGGCATCAAAGGTTGTTGGCCTGTGGCCAACTCGAATGGACTATGGCCAGATGATTCACTCTTCTGCAAAATGTAGCAAAACTGAGCCACGTCCAATAATTCCACCCAATTTCTTTGGTTAGCGTTCGCGAAGTGTCTCAAGTACTCCTCCAACAAGGCATTGATGCGCTCCGTTTGTCCATCTGTTTGAGGATGAAAGCTTGTGGAGAAGTTGAGCTCGGACCCAAGCAATTTGAACACCTCTGTCCAAAATTTCCCCGTAAATCTTGGATCACGATCGCTAACTATGATCTTTGGTATGCCCCAATATTTCACCACGTACTTCACGAACAGTCGAGCAGCCTGTTCCGCGGTGCAGTCCGTAGGTGCAGTGATGAAGGTAGAATACTTGGTGAACCTGTCCACGACCACCAAGATTGATCCCAAGCCATCTACCTTGGGTAAGGCAGAGATGAAATCCATCGATAAACACTCACACGGTCTATCTGGCACTGGTAATGGCTCTAGAAGTCCTTCTGACTTCTTGTGTTCTACCTTATCCTGTTGGCATACCAGACACGTCCGAACATAGGCATCCACATCGTCCTCCATCTTTGGCAAGTAATAACTTGCTTCCAGCAAAGCCAAAGTCCTTCTCTGGCCAGGGTGGCCTGCCCATCGGGTGTCATGACACTCATGCATTAGTTCACGCCTCAGGTTCCCATGCTTAGGTATGAACATCCTGTTCCCATGTGTGAATAGAAGACCGTCTTTCAACCAGAACCGACGAGTCTTCCCCTTATTCACCGCATGAATGAGGCTCTTTGCAAAAGTGTCCTGTTCCAAGCCTTCCCGTACACGATCCGGAATGGTGCCCGTCAATTTGGTGATGGCAGCTACTCGTTCCAAAGCAAGACTAGCAAGTTCCGCTTTTCGGCTTAATGCATCAGCAACATAGTTGGTGCGGCCTGGCTTGTACTCCAGCTTCATGTCGAACTCGGCTAGAAAGTCTTGCCACTGTGCTTGCTTTGGAGACAACTTCTTCTGAGTCTGGAAGTAGCTAGTAGCTACATTTTCAGTGAAGACCATGAAATGTGACCCAAGAAGGTAGTGCCTCCATGTCCGAAGACAGTGTATGACGACAATCATCTCTTTCTCTTGCAGCGTGTAGCGCCGTTCCGCATCGTTCAACTTCCGACTTTCATATGCAAGTGGGTGTCCCTCCTGCATAAGTACTCCTCCAATAGCAAAGTCAGAAGCGTCAGTGTATACCTCAAAAGGCTTGGCATGATCAGGTAATCTTATGACTGGCTCCTTCATCACCGCGGTCTTAAGATCATCGAAAGCGGCTTGGAATCCTTCGCTCCATGTCCAAGTCCTCGCTTTCTTTAGCAAATCCGTGAGCGGTGCTGCTCTCTTCGAGTATCCCTCGATGAATCTCCGGTAGTAGTTGGCAAGTCCTAGGAAAGACCGCAACTGAGCCACTTTGGTAGGCGGTTCCCACTCCTTGATAGCCTTGATCTTCTTTTCCTCTATCCAGATTTGGCCATCACATATCCAATGTCCAAGGAAGGACACTTTGGGCTGAGCGAAGCTGCATTTCTCCTTCTTCACATATAAGGAGTTCTCCCTCAGTACTTGTAACACGACCCGCAAATGTTTGAGGTGCTCCTCCAAAGTGTGGCTATATACGATGATGTCGTCAAGGTATACGACTATGAACCGATCGAGATATGGGTGGAAGACCTTGTTCATCAAAGTGCAAAATGTGGCAGGAGCATTGGTTAGACCAAAAGGCATAACTAAAAATTCGTAAGCTCCGTACCTTGTGACACATGTGGTCTTTGGCTCGTCCCCTTCTGCTATTCGAACTTGATAGTATCCCGACCTCAAGTCCAGCTTCGTGAAGTATCGAGCACTACCCAATTGGTCGAACAAGTCTTCAACTCGGGGAATTGGATACTTGTTATTCACGGTGACCTTGTTCAAGGCTCGGTAGTCGATGCACATCCGAAGACTTCCATCCTTCTTCTTCTGAAACAGCACCGGGGATCCGTAAGGGTCCTTGGAAGGTTGGATGTAGCCGACATCCAACAATTCCTTGAGTTGCTTCCTCAACTCCTCCAATTCTGGCGGGGCCATGCGATATGGGGCCATGGCGGGCGGCTTTGTTCCAGGTTCTAGCTCGATCTGATGATCCACCTCCCTCTTAGGTGGTAGTTTCTTGGGCAACTCGGCTGGCATCACGTCCAGGTACTCCTGCAAAGCCTTTTGCACCTCCAATAGAACGACCTCGACCAGTTTTTCGATTTCCTCAATGATGGCTGCTACAAAGGTGGGTTCTCCCTTCTGAACACGCCTCTTTAGTTGTAGAGCCGACAGTGCACTCGAGCAAGTCTCCTTGGTCCGGGTGGCTGGAATCACACATGGAGACTTCTCGTCACTGATGCTGACTACGCCGAGGCAAGACACCACGATAACTTTGGCACGATCCAAGAAATCCATTCCGAGAATAACTTTGAAATCGTCCATCTTTACCACCATAAAGTCGGTAATTCCCTTCCACGCGCCAACCTTCATTTCGACCCCCTTGGCCGCTCCGTGAACAGGTATGGCTTCTGAATTTACCGCCTTGATGGTGCTTGAATCAGCTTCAACCTTCAACTTCAATCTGTCGGCTTCTCCTTTAGAGATGAAGTTGTGTGTCGCACCAGAATCGACCATTGCCTTGGTCTTCTGCTCGTTAAGACTTATGTCCACATACATAAGTCCTTTGTTCTCCTTTGGTGCTGGACGTTTGCTGGCTCTTGATTGCGCTCAACCGAACGGCTCCCAGGTGCGAGTCTTCGGTTCTCTCTTCATGCTCCGCAATCAAAGAGTTGAGCAAGTTCTTTTTGGGACAACTGTGGGCAAGATGGTCTCCTTGGCAAATGAAGCATTTCTTCACACGGTTATCTTGCCTTCCTTTACACCCGTTGTTTGGCTTGGACCCTTCGCTGCTAGTTTGTGGCTTATCGCGGTAGTACCTGTCTCCCCCACCCGTTCCTTGTGATAATGGCTTGGATGGCTTGTTCTTGGCAAGTTGATCAGGTTTGCTAGAAAAGTCATCAAGTTTCTCGGCAGTGCTTAATGCGGTGGACAAGTCGGTAATACCTCTTCGTTGAAGTTCCATAGAAGCCCAACGAGGTAGGCCACGATTGAAGTGGTAGAAGCGGTCCTCGTCTGCCATTGTTAATATGTCTAACATGAGGGAATTAAATTGCTTGACATATTCGGAAATGGTACCTGAGTACTTCAAGTTTTGAAGTTTGTCCCGAGCTTTATGCTCAACGTTCTCCGGATAGAACATGGCTTTGATCTCCCTTTTGAACTCCGCCCAAGTAGTGATGGTACAGACTCCTCTCTCGATTTCTGCATATTTCCTTCTCCACCACAATAATCCATCTTCTATCAGGTACATGGTCGCCGTGTCGACTCGTTCTTGCTTGTCATCAAGGCCCGTAGCCCTGAAGTATCTTTCCATGTTCCATAGAAAGTTTTCCAACTCCTTAGCATCCCTTGCGCCGGAGTATCTTTGGTTCTGGCACCCTCACTCTAGATGGTCCACGAACCGTTCCTCCTCGAATCAGGGTCTTTAGCTCATCGATTTGAGCTTGCAGCATCCTCACATGAACATTTACCTCTTGCTTATGTGAACCCATCTCGTTCCGATACGTCTCAAAAGAGACCTCCATCGATTTCTCCAAATCGTATTGTTGCTCCATGGATTCCCCAAAATCCAGGTCCAACTTTTCTACCTTTTCTTCCAGTGATCCAACACGAGATTCTAAACGGGGGCCCACTGACTTATCTCGTTGTTGTTTCTTTGTCTTCTCAACCTTTTCATTATTGTTAGTGATAACAACATTTGCATCATTTGAAGACATGGTGAGAGATCTTACCGAGAGTAGTATGAACGTAGCTTTGATACCAGTTGTCACGGGGTCGGTCCTTCGCCTCGACTTTACTCCGTGCGGCACTTGTCTAGAATTCCGTTACTAGACAAGTCAGCCTCCCAAACAAAGTTTAACCAACTTTGTGTAGCTACTCAAGATCAAAACTCACAAGAAACTCAAGAACGCTCAAGAACACTCAAGAACAAGAGAGAATGATTGAATGATTGAATGCGAGAATTAAGTTTGTATTACTCTCTTACTTGAATTGTTGGATTGTTGGATGATTACAAATGAGAATGGCATCCCTATTTATACTAGTTGGGAGCCAGGAATGTTCTAGAAACTTATCTAAGATCTATACAAATGTATGGCTAGGATCTACTTCTAGATTATTCCAATCTTATCCAAAAATATCTACACTATTCTAGAATGTTCTAAAAAAAGGACATATGAGAGAAGATTCTAGAATGGGAGGCTAGCCATTTAGCCAAAGGGGCTAGGCAAGGTGGTGCACAAGGGTGAGTTAGCCATGTGTTGAGCCATTTGGTGCACCCTTGTGACACCTTGCTCTCTCAAAAATCCCCAATTGAACCATCAGTTAAGACCACCTCCGGGAACCCCCAAAATTCCGTTCCGACAAAATGCTAAGGACCCCCAAATCTGTTGCTGCTGTTTGTCTCAAGAACTTCAATTAAAACCCAATTTCAGAAGAGTCCCACCGTCGCGAATTCAGCTGGTAGAACAATCGAACTGCCGACAGTTTATGGAACTTGATTCCATCTTCTTTCATGTATACACAGCTAGCACAACCACCACCAGTTTGAGAAACCCACCACTGTTCAATTAATTCACCCATCAAGAACACCGTATTCTATAAATCCAAGGGTATATGTTGCTTGAAATCTCTCATAAATTCCCTTCTATTGTTGCATTAAGATCCCATTTCATTCGGCCTCAAACTCTGAATTCCATTAGTGTTACTGCGGTAGGAGAATAGATACCGAAATTGTTTTCGAACTCTTGTCTGCTTACTGATTGTAAAATGGGAATAGATAAGGAAATGAGGTAGTGATAACCTATGAATAAGGTGTACAAACTTTGGTTAGCTACTGACACCTGGCCAACAAATCAGGTGGATCCCACTTTGGCTTAATTTCTTTACAAAACGCCATTCCGATCATTTTAAACAATAAGGTTCCACTTTCTTAAACCATACAGCATCCCCTTACTCGCCTTCGACCGCACAGCCACTTGGTCCGTGCACAGTTTCATTATCTACATTAGGTGTACTGCTCCAACTAAGTTTGGTGTTACCCAAACTTAATTACTTCTTGGATGGCCGTGAGATGACTTCACTGGTGCTGATATATAGTAATACCAGGCCAGCCACATTTAAATAAGTGTCTTTGATGCCATGAGTAGCAGCATTGGTAATTTTTATTACAAACGCTATTTAGCTTCTCATTTAGCCATCTATCCTTTTGTTGGTCGGATTTGCTTGTATTTACTATAAAATGTCTAAAACAATATTATTAGCAAACTAACGAGACTTAACTAACATAAATATGGATATAATTGTATCGTACTTGCGTGCTTATCACACATTAGCCTTCAAACTTCAATTTGAAGGGTCAGAGAAGAATGTAATGGTACATAGGTGTATTGTACCTTCGACATGGCTAAATCAGTCTGAACATGATCAAACCACTGATTGGAGGACAACAATTATGGAAGAACTCAACAGCTCACTCCCTCAGAGGAAGGTCAGTATCAAAGATCTGAAGAACTTATTCTTACTCCATGGGGCACTATATCATAGGAATCCAGATGAGTCCCTCTCAAGATGTCTCAGAGATGAAGAGGCGCAACTGCAACTCAACCATGTTCATAGAAAAGTATATGGGAAAACGATGGTCGTGACTCTTTACCGCCGTCTCTAACACCTAGGATACTACTGACCTATGATGGAAACCTAATCCCGAGCACTGCAAGGATCTTGTTCCAACTTCCAAGCACAATCGCACCAACTGGAGGCATTGACAATCTATCATGCTGGGACTGGAGAGAATCCTATATCAAATATATTCGAGACAATTCCCTTCCTCTGGAGAAGCGAGAAAAAACAAGAGTAAAACAAAAAGTGAGAAGGTTAACTCTTCATGAAGGGATCTTATGCCGTAAAAGTTTCGGAGGGACCCTGCTAAGATGCCTAGCAGGACCTGAAAATCCCGACAATGTTAAAGGAAGTTCGTGAAGGAGAGAATCAAGGAAATAAGAATTTGTTCCTTCATATTTATGAAAGGTATTATTGGCTGACAATGGAGGATGATGCAGCTGTGTTTGTTCAAAGGTGCCATCAGTGTCAGGTTCACGGGAACCCCATTCACATGACGTGCCTTCCTCTACATTCAGTAAGCATCTGTACATGGTGAGTTTTTAACAAGGGCTAGAATTGTAAAATTGCCCCCTGCCTAGCAGCATGAATATAAAAGGATGTGTGCCTAATTATACACGTATTCCTAGCTTTATAATAAAACTAGAAATATTGTATCTCTACTTATATATTGCGCAAGAGAATTAAGAATACATATTCTCTAAGGGCAACTGCAGTGGTCCGACTATCCTAATACAAAAGATTAAAATTTTTTGCTCGTTTTTCATTTTAAACACAACGGTTTTGTGAGTAAATATGGTCGCACGTCATTTTAATTAGACGTCTGTTATAAAGCGCTTTTGTAGACGAACGTTAGGTGATACAGACGTTTTTTTAGTGGGATGTATGATGTTGGACGCAAATTTTGATGAGCGTTTCATATTCTGGAACCAGACGCACTTATAAATGAACGTTGCATGCTCGTACGCTTCCTTAATCAAACGTATGTTTAACTTCCACACTAATGAGCGTCTATTGTACCAGCGTCTTAGTATAGGAACGTCTAGAAATTGTGCGTTGTATTGTGTGGACGTTTAGTGATAAAAGCTCTTCCTAATAGACGCCTGAATGCCAGAAGCCCTTCTAAAATAGCGCTTAATATTGAAACGTCCACCAACAGAAGCCTTAACTGAGCGCCCATCGGAATGAACGTCAATAAGACGTCCACCAGCTTGAGCGTCCACACAAAACGTCCTCGTACAAAAGCGTTTAGGCTATTGACGTCCACGTACATGAGCGTCCGTGTTAGGGTATTGAGAACGTCCACTAGAAGGAGCGTTTAGGATATTTCACGTGAGCGTTTAGGGTTTGGGTTCGGCTATATAAGACGCTCTTCTCTCTTCTCCTCTTCTTCTAAAACGCTCTTCCTCTTTTTTTTTCTCTACTCAACAGACAAGTGACGGTTGACGTCTAGGGAAGGGAACTCCAACTTGGTAGAAATTTTGGTGAAAATCAAATAAATCACGGTAACAAATTCATTTCTCTTTGTCTTTTTCTTTCTTGTTTTAGCTGTATCAATTTCTTTAGTTTTAGAAATGGTTTAGTCTTAGAAAGAAAACCCTGCACCAAATAAAATTAATAATTTATTAAATTTTCCATAAGAAAAAACTAAAACGAGAACCCATTAGTCGTCAATCATGCGTATTATTAAAACCCCTAATTCTAAAATATCAATTTTAATTTTTTAATGAATAATTTTTTAAATTCCTAACCCTATCAGTAGAACATGTTTGTTTAATTTAATTTCTTATATCTATATTGTCTAATGACATTTCTATATTACTAGTGATAATTATTTTCTACCAAATGTTGCTTAAGTACATTTTGTGTGTTTTCTTCCAATTGCTAAGTATATCTCTGTATATGAATGGTTTGGTTCTTCCTTTTTTTCTTTTTGGGTGTTTTCTTGGCTTGAACTATAGTTTTTTTAGTACAGAAATATGAAAAATATGTTTATATTTCCATGGTATTGTCGTTGTATGTGTTTATTATTTCCATGTTTGTAAATGATTTTATGAAGACTAAGTATAACCTGAATCGATATAATTACTTGTTTGTGTCCATACCGTTGATTATTTAAATAACGGATTATGTTTGTTAATCATGAAATTTGTATTCTTGTTGATTTATGGATAAATGTGGAGTTATATATTTGGTCAATTGTGTGGATAACTGTTGATTTTGTATATATGTTGAGAAATGCCACATCCCGATTCGTTGGTCGGAAAAAAAAAGAACAAGAAAGCTAAAACAACCGAGGATGCACCAGGAGTTCAATTTGGCGAAGGAGGGAACGATGTTATTGGCTTGGAAAATTACAGTATGGTGGAATATGATGAAGGTCACGCTTCCAGTAATATGACTTCGAGAGCAGACCCAAAGACCAAGTATATGCATCGCGGGTCTCTGAAATCGGTCCTTCAAGCATATAGAGGTATAACTAAAAACTGCCCTAGAGCAAAATTTATTATTGAAAGGGCAGGATGGGACCGTTTTTTGACAATGAATGTTGGTGACTCGTCACATGCGTTGATTGATTACATCGTCGAGCGTTTCTGGGACACGACGAACACCTTTCACTTCTCATTTGGTGAAATGGGATTTACACCTCTAGACTGGGTCATGTTGACCGGAATAAGTATTGGTATTGGCGAGGAACCTCCGTATGACTCGGATAAGTATACCTTTCAATATGTCCGTGACCATATTTTCACATACTTAAAAGACTCTGAAGTGTGTAGGAGAGAAGGTATCCAGCAGCAGTGGATTTCAGATGCCATTACTGTGGCATTTTTGTCCTCATACTTTGAAGAGGAAAAGTTGCTTGAGGCGCAAGATGATAACCTACTTGCTGAGAGCGTGGCGCGAGCTTTTTGGATGTATGTTCTTGGGCAGTTCTTCTTTTCCAATGCTAAGAACTACATCGATGCTGGATGGTTAGCTGCTTTGGAGTATACAAACAAAGTTGGAACTTATGACTGGGGTAGTGCTGGTATTTCAAGACTTTATTCCGCACTTGGCGCAGCGAGGAGGGGACAAAAGTCACTAACCGGATCATATCAAATATTGGAGGTAATTTTATTTCCTTCAAATTTCCTTTAACTGGGTATTTCGTGGTAAATTATTAACTTTGTTTGTTTTATTCAAATTGAAGTTTTGGGGGTACGAATATCTGGGCATACTTCGACCTCACAACCCATCTGCTGAGACCGAAAGTGTTTGGCCAAGATGTTCGCGGTGGAAGAGTACACGAAATAAGACTAATGATATTAAGCGTTCAAGGAATCTTCTGAATGTATTGACCGCCGACGATGTGACATGGCACCCGTGGTTTACCGTCATTCAAATCCATCTTAATGAGATTATCCGGTCAGGTATGCTGCTAACAAATAGGCGCACTGTATTTACTTGGATTGGCACTGTGAGTTGACACTTTTTTTTTTACGAATAGTCATATTTATTAATATTCTTTTTTATTTTACTGGTTCATGGCTGATAATAATTAAATTTTAAAAGTATAACGTGTACCTTGGAGACCGGTTATGGAACCAAATCTCTGGTGGATGGAGAATTCCGAGCAACCCCCCAAGCCGTGTGAGCAACATCACTGATACCGAAGCTACCAAGCTGAGGGAATCGAGTGACGTCCTTATAAATGACTACCTCCAAGATCCAGTTACATAAGATTGCTATTTGGAGTATTGGCGACATATTACTAACTCCAACAAATTTTGCACCAATGTGGACTGGGAGGTGGAAACATACGACTGTTTGGGTGGCTTTGTTACAAAAACCCTCGACCAACCCGCTGAACATGTTGTCATTCCGCCTCAAGATAGTTGGTCATATGTAAGTATATTTCAAATATAAACGGAGACATAGTTTTAAAATATTGTTGAAAAACTGACATTTTTTATTTTCCATTAAAGGGCGAATCTTATACTCTTGTGCAAGATTTTGCTGACTTTACCCAAGAGTTTCGTAAGTTTCATTTGGCCCAGTCGAGGGAAATGATGGAAGAGTTGCGCGAATCTAACAATCAAAACACTAATTTGCAACTACAACTAGCCCAAGCTCATTCTCAAACTCCACGCTTCGGTTTTGGGAATTTTTCCGGAACTCTCCCACCTCAAATATGGAACACCGAGGGGTCAGGGAACTTCGTCAAGTATGCCTCCATTTATGCCACCTCGCTCATCCCGTGGGGACCAAAACAACAGTGAATAGTGTTATTACTTTATTGTTTAGTCATTCCAATATACATTTTATGTGCTTTATTTATGTGCTTTGAAAGAATGATAGTTTTTGTTGGTTTTTGTGAATAGTGTTGTTCCTTTATTCATGTGGTTTGTTAGTTTAGCTTTTATTTGACGCAACTTAGTTAATTTTAAAACTTTCGTTGTGACCGTACAAAATCTAAAAAACTGTTTCAAAAAAAAACTCGCAAAAACGGTCAAAAACCCTTATTCTTTTTACACCTATAAATACATGAGCTTATATCTATCATTCTCATTCCAAATCCACCTCTTTAACATTTCAGATCAAAAGAGTAAATTCTGTGTTTTCATTTAATGGCGGGTTACGAAATTTTTTGGCTAAATGCAGAGAACTTTACACTAGAGGAAGATTTATCCATATGTCGAAACATAGTATTGCATTATCCAGCAAGGGGGCATGAACGCAGAATGAATGGTTTAATGAGCATGCAATGGTTGGAACATACATGCAAACTTCTGTAATGAAACCACTAATCCTTACAACAGGAACAAAGCAGGCATTTTTTGTCGATATGTGGAAATCACAAAGGAAGTCCTAGAATTTTCCTCTTTAACTGCTAAGGTCAATGAATTTCGTCATTGGAATGAAACTGATGATGAAGTTGTTGCCAGATCCCTGGAGGAATGGACAAGATGGAAACGACATGATTTCCGGTACAAACCTCATTTCGAGATCTTAAGGGTAATGGAAGAATTCAATCCTTTTGTGTTGATTATTCTAGCAAGAAGTGAACAACGTCGTCCACGTCGTCCGACAAGCCAATGCTTAAGGTTTCACTAATAGGTTTACTTATGACATGATTATTCTATATCAGAAATGTGCTTTCCTTCTTTAGCAATAGTTATATTTCATTCCCTTTAATGTATGTCTTTTTTGATTTAATAAAATGATTTTACAAAATAAAGTTACTTCCGTTACGATGATTCAGGCGCTAAAAATAGGAACTGAGCATTGAACAACTAAACTCTTAAAAAAGATTGCATAAACTGGCTTTTAGAAACTGAGCATAAAGATTGCATAGCTTTATTTTGTAAAGATTGCATAAACTCTTAAAAAAGATTGCATAAATAGGAACTGAGCATTGAACAACCAAACTCTTAAAAAATGATTTTACAAAATAAAGTTACTTCCGTTTACTACTTATCTCTCGATTTTCTCACTGGAAATGATTTGTCAGTTTCTAGTTTTTAGCTCTTGTGTTTGCTTTAACCTGGCTTTTATTTCTGCGTTGTATTGTCTAATCAACTGAAACTCCTTATCTCTCGGTTTTTTCATTTACATGATTTGTCAGTCTTTGCTTTAATTTTTGTTTTTGCTTTAATTTGGCTTTTACTTCTTCCTTGTATTGTCTCCTCAACCGACATTTCTTATCTCTTGGTTTTTTCTTTGGAAATAATTTGTCAGTTTTTAGTTTTTAGCTCTTGTGTTTGCTTTAACCTGGCTTTTATTTCTGCATTGTATTGTCTAATCAACTGAAACTCCTTAGCTCTCGGTTTTTTCATTTACATGATTTGTCTGTCTTTGCTTTAATTTGGCTTTTACTTCTTCCTTGTATTGTCTCCTCAACCGACATTTCTTATCTCTTGGTTTTTTCTTTGGAAATAATTTGTCAGTTTTTAGTTTTTAGCTCTTGTGTTTGCTTTAACCTGGCTTTTATTTCTGCATTGTATTGTCTAATCAACTGAAACTCCTTAGCTCTCGGTTTTTTCATTTACATGATTTGTCTGTCTTTGCTTTAATTTGGCTTTTACTTCTTCCTTGTATTGTCTCCTCAACCGACACTTCTTATATCTTGGTTTTTTCTTTGGAAATGATTTGTCAGTTTTTAGTTTTTAGCTCTTGTGTTTGCTTTAACCTGACTTTTATTTCTGCGTTGTATTGTCTAATCAACTGACACTTCTTATCTCTTGGTTTTTTCTTTTACATGTATACACTTCCATGTTGTTGTTAGCTCGTGTTTTAGGAATTTTTTCGTTTTTATCTGAAACACAACTATAAAATGAACACAACATTCTCCATTGAAACCACATCAAAAACTACAAACCAACCCAAAACTACTAACCTCCACAAAACTAGCAACCTCCCAAAAACATACTTGCTTCCCCAGCCAATGGCAGGTAATCAAAACTTCAACATGTATTATGCTGCTTCTACTTCCACTTCTTATATTCCTCCTAATCATTTAACCCTATCTTCGACATCTAATGATGATAATAATAACACCAGTTCCTCATCAGACGAAGAACCATTTGCACTTAACCAAAATGACCAAGCACTCAATTTGGGATTGGTCGCTTCATACATAGACTGGCCACGTACTCGGATCGAAATAGAAAGAAATCGTGAGGACGGAGCTAGGCAACTATGGACAGATTACTTTTCAAGAAACCCGACTTTTCCTCCCAATGTTTTTCGTAGAAGATTTCGAATGCGAGGACAATTGTTCAACCGTATCTTGCGGGATGTAGTAGCAATTAATCCTTATTTCGTTCAAAAAAGGGATGCGGCCGGGCGCCTTGGATTAACCCCACACGTGAAGATTACTGCTGCAATTCGTATGTTGGCTTATGGATCTGCGGCGGATGCAATAGATGAGTACTTACGCATCGGAGAAAGCACGGTTCTTGAGGCAACACGACGGTTTTGTTTGACGACTCTGCATTTATATGAGGATCAGTATTTGTGCAACCCAACTCATGCGGATGTTCAACTGTTGCTTAACCAGAAAAAGCTAGGGGATTTTCTGGGATGCTAGGAAGTGTGGATTGTATGCATTGGAAATGGGATAGATGTCCATCAGCCAAATCTGGTGCCTACACTGCCTACAAAGGCGATGAAAGTATTGTATTGGAGGCAGTGGTTTCACAAGATCTCTGGTTTTGGCATGGTTTTTTTGGTATGCCTGGTTCCAACAACGATATCAATGTAATGAACCGGTCTTATATTTTTAAAAACCTTATCAGAGGGAAAACACCACCTGGGAACTTCGAGATAAATGGGAACCAATATGATATGGGGTATACCCAGAGATAGATACCATTATTATGTCGATTAAGCATCCAGATTCACACAAGAAACGCAAATTCTCAGCTATGCAAAAGGGTTGCCGAGAAGATGTGCAGCGAGGATTTGGGGTACTGCAAAAACAATTTGCAATCGTTAAACAACCAGCAAGAATGTGGAATATAGACACACTTGCATATATAATGAAAACTATTATTATTCTCCATAATATGATTATGGAGGATGAACGTCAACCCGGTGATTGGCCACATGAATATGATCAAGGGCGCTACCATGCACCGGTTAATATATCCCGTCAAGAAACTGCAGAACTGTCGAGGATATCAACTCACCAACGCCGAGTTGCAGTACATAGCAAAGAAACGCATATTCGATTACGAAATGACTTGATCGAACATTTATGGTCGGATTTCGGTGAAGTATGAAAAATTAGTAAACCATGCAGATAGGTTTTGTGGGTATATCTCTTGTAAACCCTCCCGAGACACCACTCGGCCACTAGGGGCACTTAGTGGTTTAAAGGCATGTTGCACGTGCTAAGTTCAACAGCTGCTCATGTGAAATTGAGATATCTTAATGCTCTTATGAATAAGTGACAATCAATTTCATGACTCAAAAGTTATAATTTTCATTAATGAAAGGAAAAATTACACTCGAAGTTTAATATTGTTTAGGTAAGACGAGATTCTCTTCTTTTCTGTAAAATCTCTTGCTTCCTAATTTCGATCCACTCTTTTGTTGCGACATCCAAATGGGAGACGTTCTTCATCATAATACGATACTCCTCTTTTGCTGCAAACTCGGCTTCTCTCTGATCAATCTTCCTTTTTGCATTTTCTGTATAACTGTTGTTGAAGTTTTTTTGGTTGTTAATAATTGTGTCCAAGGCATCGGCTTGGGCACTGGATTTTGCTCTCCCTGTTTGCTTCAAACGTTTAGCCTCTTTTTTTCCCATTGGACGCGGATACGTGTTAGGTATATCTCCTATTTATTCGTATTCACTCCATTGGCCTTCGCTTGGCGAAGGTCTTTTTCGGGTATCGTCGCTACTATCCGAATCTTCTTCGGCTTGTGATGAATCGAAAACAGATGTGGATTGTCTTGAGTATTTGATGTTTTCTAACATAATTGCGTAGCACTCTTCGTGCTTAAATGGTTTCCCACCATTATATTCCTTGAATAGCCTCCTTACTTCTACGCTCTGTTTATTGTTGTTTAGAAAAATACTTAGTGCATCACATACAATTCAAAACTTTACTAAGGCAGTGCATAAAAATTAAGTCTTCACATACTTTTGTTTCTGGGCCCCATCCAGTATGGTGTTCACGTTCCACTTCTGCCTCCTTTGCAGAGTAAAGAGCCACATCTTTACTTATTCCCTGAAAGCGTTTTTGAATAGAGGTCCAACTGCGATCAGCCATTGAAGGTATAGCTTCTTTCATTCCAGCTTTGATACGAGACCATAATTTGTCTTCTGATTGATCTGTACCAACACTACAATCTTGAGATATTGATAAATGAATCCTACACATGGTTATATCTTCATTAACCATAAAATTTGGACCTCTTGGTTTTGGACCCATTAATGAAAGTGATTACAAACAAATTGGAATTACAAAAATTTAGAAAACCTTAGAAATTTCTTTCTTTCTTGTATGAACATGCTTTTGAATTATGAAATGTTATTGTGTAGATGAAACATACACTACGGCAACTCATTTATATACATTACGAATTAACTAGCCGTACAACGGTAAAATTTTACAACAGATCTCTGAACAACAACCAGCAACGGAAAGTTTACTCAACGGTAACAATACCCGCTTTAAGGTGGACGTTTTTTTGCGGCGCCCGTGTGGAGGAGCGTTTACTTGGGACGTCCTCTTATGAAGGCGTTTTGTTTTCAGGATCATTCATAAAAGAGCGTCTGTTTAATCGGCGCCTTACTAAGAGAGCGCCTGGTATCCTCGTCTTCTTAAACGGACGTTTGGAAAATGGGCGTCTTCTTAAATCCACGTCTCAACCAGACGCTCTTCTAGCCTGTGTTTCTTCTACCAGGGTTCACCTAGTGAAGCGTTATTTCATACGCATTCTATAATGAGCGTCTCATCAAACGCTTCTCAATCTCTGCGTCCGTGTTTCTAAACGTTTTCATAAGGAAGCGTCTTTTGTTAACGCCCACGTACAAGAGCGTGCGAGTATATATAAGATTTGGAGAAAAGTTTCTCTGGAACAGTGGATATACTCGCCTCATTCCTATATTTACTCGTCTGTTGCGCTTGATTTTGGGCGACCAAAGAGTAAATTTAATCTTTACTCTTTGGTATAGTCGCCCGCTGCAGTTGCCATAAACAACTACAGGCATTCTAAAATATCCTTGTAGCCTCCTCAATATTCACAATAATTATTCCATATCGAACTAGTCTCAATTAGCATAAATTCCACAACTAAATTCCTTGAACTTGTCTTGGATGCGCATCGATGTTCCAATAACATATATCAAATCTGGGAGTAGCCACTGCTTAATCCCCAAAATATATTCTAGCTTAACGCTTCGTTCGCAAAGAACACATCACATATTACTGTCCTAAGCTTAAAATATGCCACTTTAGAACTTTACTCAAGGATAAGCCACGAATTATGCGTCGTTCATCTTGGACACGCCGCAGATAAAAAAATATACAATGCTTATGAGCTAGGCTAGCCCTAGCCTTTCCCTGTGCTAACACCATACTAGCATCAATCCTACTAGTGCAGCGCATCATCGACTTACTAGCACGTTAACGCTAGCCTCCTCGGCGCTAGCAAGCGTTCCATCCCTAGCGCAAGAGCGCTGGATTTCTTGTCCTAACAAGCATCCTAGCCTAGCACGTTGGCGCTAGCTTCCTTGGAATTGAAACGTCCTAGAAGCGCATTGGCGCATGCTTCCTTGACTGTGGCGCATGCTTCCTTGAATTTTGGTGCATGCTTCCTTGAATTTTGGCACATGCTTCCTTGACTTTATAGCGCTAGCCTCTTAGCGTAAGAAGCGCTAACGCCCTTGATCTAGCCACACTAGCTCCCTTGACTTAGCGCTAGCGTCCTTGATGCTACATTAGCGCTCTTGACTTAGTGCTATCGTCCTTGGATTAATGATAGTTTCCTTGGCGACACTAGCTTCCTAACCCTTGCGCTAAAAGCGCTAGCCCCTTTTGTTCGTAGCATCGTCTTAGCCAGCAGCGCAAAAACGCTAGATTCCTTGGATAAAAGCGCTAAAAGCGTATCAGCACTAGAATGCTAGCTTCCTTGCTGGCAACGCATTATCCTAAAAGTGTTAGCTTCTTTTCTAGTAGCATATTAGCTTTTACACTAAATAAACTAGCACATTTGCATGTTTTCACTAACAAGCCAGCTCTATCCCTTCTAGCTGCTTCCCTTAAAATTATGACATTATTTTCAAACACTGGCCTAATACCAACCCTAATCTTATATAGTTATCTGATATGATTATCTAATAATCCTTCTTGCTTAAGAAGCTCTTTACAATTTTTGGATTTGAACATCTTCCAGATTCATGCCAAGTCATTTCTAAGCTAATGTTTGGTCATTAAAATTATGCCGTGACTATTAAACTTACCAGACTTGATACTAATCAGTCTGATTTCAATTCAGTGAGTTGTGCAACTTGCCTCACTTACTTAGCAAGTCATTTTGACTTGACTTTACCTAATTGAAACAGTAGTGGTTCACGATTCCACTATCATTTTACGAGATATCAAATACAACAAATGGGGGGATTCTCATTGGTATTGGTATGGCGGTCTATGGTAATCGTACATTGTGGCAATACATTCACGAAAAAGAAGGTAATAAGTAGTGGGACGGTTACATGAAATTTGAGAGAGCGAGGAGTAGTGGTTATACATCACTTACGAGAAATCAGTGTGTCTTCTTAAAAATATAAATAGATGGTTTAATCTATTCGAAAACAATAAGAAGGAAGAACTAAGATACACAGAATTAGCAATTCATCCCAGAGATAATCCTTTTTTCTTTACACATTACAATTACTTATCACACTGAGATTTCTCAACCTTCATTGCTTCCCTCCCCTAAGACCTACCCAATCTTCTCCACCATTATGATCGAAACAGGACGTGAACGACCATTTCTTGGTTTAGGCTCATCCTGTTCGAACTTGATCTCTCGAACCTACTTGAAAGTACGATTTTACTGTACATTCGTTTTCACCCTAAAACAATTGGCGACCACAGTGGGAGATCAACCTTTCAATGATAAAAACCAATTTTTAGTTATTCAAGATGGTGGATCTTAGGTCTGAAGCAGTTACAACTCCTATTACCGGCTGAGGTAGTGATCCTGCTTACACCAATGTTGCTACTGACGCAACCACCACACCTTTTCCTAGTGAAACGACTACTGAGAATGCCAGGAAGACTCAAACGCCACCTAATATTGATGATCTGATGAAGAGACAAGTGGACATGGTTACCACTCAGAAGGAGGCACTCGCTTGCCTCAAGACCTTAATGGAGTAACTCTCCCCGGAGCAACGCCATATATTGACGGAGCAAACCAGAGTTAACCCTATAACGGCCACTGACGCAGAGACGTCAATGACTCGAAAATTGATGAAATTCATGTCATTGGTGATGTCCCACCGCAGAGGCACCAACAATCCAATTTTTTCACCTGTGAATATTTGGAGAGACTCCTATGAAATCATGGCAAGGAAGACTCATCCTCGTTCCATCAGCATCCGCCTCCTTACCCACCTGAAATTCAAAAGATTCATCTGCCAGGAGGTTACTCATCTCCTACTTTCCCATTATACGATAGAACTGAAAATGCTCGTGAACACGTCTCTCGATTCCTCGAATCACTCAGGGGACATGAATATAATCATATGTTACATCTCAAGGAATTTTCAAAGTCCCTCACAAGAAGAGCCTACACATAATATAACAACATTTCTCCCAATAATATCTCTGGTTGGGAAGATATGGTTAATGCTTTCTACAAGAAGTACTTATTTTTCTCTGAATAAATCATCATATCAAACTTGGGAAGAATTCTCCAGAGGAATAATGAGCATCCCAAAGAATACGTGAAGAGATTCATAGTTCAAGCGCTGGACTGTCATGATCTGAATGTGACAAAACATCAACTAGTAGAACTATGTATTAATATTCTGATCCCCATATATCGTGCTTTTTTAGAAAATTTATGTTTCCAAACTTTTTCTGAATTGCATGAAGCCGAAAAACGATCTGCCACAACCGCTCATGTCTTGTTGGAAAGAACCAGACCAGCGAGGGAAAAAACCCGTGGAGACACCCGTGGAAGACGATGTCTGGTCAACAAACAGTATAATATTCAACCATCAATCGGTGTTGTCAGTAACAAGGGATCCAAGAGGAAAGATCTATCTCAATCAGAGTCACAGACAAAGCATTCTCCTTCCATTCTGACCTCGACACCAGATCCAAATCGGAGATTGACTCTGTATCAAAACACATCCAAATCTCCACGACAGCAACAACAACAACTACAGCCGCATCATGAGCAAGATGTGAAGCCAAACGTGATGTTCCCAGATTTCCCGGTTCCGATGGAAGAAATGCTCGAACTACTCGAAGCTTGGATAAGATACGACACCAACCAATTGCCACTTGAATGACGACTTCCTACAGCTCAGTAGATGACATATCTGAAATAATGTCATTATCATCGATAGGTCAATCACCCAACCAGTGAATGTAATAGTTTGAAACGCATCTTCAAAGAAAATATGGAATCAGGAGAATTGCAATTACAAGCTGAAGGAGTCCACAAGAATCCTCTTCATGTTAGAAATAAATATATGTTAGAATCATGTTGTGACTGGTGTTGATGGTGTATTTTTTACAAGGGAGAAAATTATAATATCTCCATTGCTCATTTGCAGAGACATAAAATAAATATATGTATAAACTTTCTGACCCGGAATCAGAATCAAAGATATGTACTTCTGTCTTATATTCCGTAAGATAATTGGGAATGCGTATTCAGCTCATGGCTACATTAATCCTGTATCTTTTTTGAATGTATGCGCCCGTAAAATTTCATGGCTTTACCCAGCTAAACCCTCGATATTTTATGTGCGTCCATACAAACTATATATATTAATAAGAACATGCTGATTATGCAAAGTTTTGAACATTCAGAGTGAGCTTCCACGCCATCCTTGAATGAAGATATTAATTAGATGTATAACATCTAAATACAAATTCGTATCGAACATTGTCTCAAGTCGCAAACTTCCACAAGTGAATTCCTTGAAAATTTTCTGTATGCACTACGTAAAATCCAAGCATAATACCGACACTAAGTCTCATGCGATTGAGAAGCCCAAAGCAGGCCATGGTCATGGCTACGACGCTGGAAAGTGTCAGCACTAGCATCCCATAGGTCGTGGCCACGACACTGGCAAGTTCCGGCGCTAGCAGCGCATAGGCCATAGCCGCGCTACTGCTAGCACTAGCGCTATCCCCTAGATAGCGCCAGAGTGCTCACCTTGCCAGCGCTAGCGCCATCACCTCGCCAGCTCCAGCGTCATTACTTCGTTATCGTTCCCGAGCATCAGTGCTAGAAGCCCTCAAGCAATGCAGATGGTACCTATTTGCGCTGCTAGCAAAACTTGCATGTTACGAACATGCCACAAATATTCCACGACCATGCTGCATTGGCATAAACTTATTGGTAGTAGTATCTTATGACAAACTCCCAATTACTCATGTGCTTTGAGTCCATGACTCCACTAACTCCTACCAGAAATCAAAACGTGTTACACGGGGGGATTCTTCATGGGGTATTGGTATGGTGGTTTATAGAAAAATGTAGCGTCGCAACATGGTCGGTTGCCATCCAAGCAAATTTTTTTTCAAGTTCTCTACTTCACAAATATGGATTAGAATATAGTAGTAAGAACAAGTTTGTTCCCCAGGGAAATATGGGTTGTCAAGTTATTTTGATTACTTATGTAAACATGGGGGTTTTGTTGTTCATAGTAATTGAAACTAAGACTTAAATTGAAAGTGTTTAAGTAAATATTATAAGAGAAAACTGGTTAAGAAATTCACCATCCATCATTACACATGCCATGCAATCAAACGTCAATATCATAATTCACTCTCTTATATTACCAATAACCCTAAAGTATCCCCAATTGGTGTCAACACTTCGTTATGCCTCCACTACTCAACAAATATTGCAATCACTAATATATGAATTCTTTTCTAACAAATAACCTAATGCTTTATCGCTAAAAGATTTAATTTGAAGAAAGATTTAGATTCTGTGAGACGGTTACTCATAGGCAATACAAACACAATCGTGGCATGTTCAACCTAGGCCAAGTTTTACTTGTGACTTCCTTCATGATTCGCACCGCTAGTGATCACAAATTACTACTAGGTACTAGGGCTCTTGATAAAATTACCTAAGACTCCTAATTAACTATAGAGAAGTTATTAATATATTTAATTCGCGACTAAAACATGCGAAATATCTAACCATATTATATGAACACGGTCAAATAATTGTTATACCCAGTAAAACTTGAACGATATACAAGAGAGTGAATAACAGAATTAATAACTTTAAGTTATATTCTTAACCAATAAGAAAGGTTTAGTTCATCATGGATTTCTGAAAATCCATAAAAAATATAAAAGATAGCAAGTAAAGCAAACCCTAGAAATCGTGGTGTTGAATTGTAACTCCAAGCCCTAGCTCCTTGTTCTGCTTGTGTTGTAAAGTGTCTCCTCCCTTCTAATAGTTTTGGAAGTCTTCTTATATAGTGCTCTTGAAATCTAGGGATTATAATCCTTTCGGGCATATGTTCTCCCCAAAATAGAGTAAAAAACGTATCAAAAACGTATCAAAAACGTCCAGAACAGTGTCAGGTTCGGCTACTATTGTGTATGGATTACTGGAAGAACCTGACAACCTTTATTTGCTCTATATGAGGATTAAGTTAGGATACTAATTGGACTTGGATTAGTGGCCGAACCTCTCTCTGTACGCTCTTATGTTTTTCATCGAAAACACACTCTGAAGTTTGGCTACTATCCTTGTTTGAATTATTGGCCGAACCTTCTCCTGGACACTTTGTTTAAAACTCGTTTTTGGTTTCGGATACTATCATAAAATCAATTTCTAGAAGAAAATATCTCTGTAGACTTATGGAAAAACTTAATTTTTCATCTCCAGGTTCGCTACTAATGAACCGAATGATTATCAGTCGAACCTTTCTCTGTAGACTCAAATCTTCCAAACCTGTTTTTCCCATAACTTCTTTATTCGATGTCGGAATCACCTCATTCTTTTTATGTTGGATTCGTCTTTCAATTTCCTTCAAGATGGAGTGAAGAAAAATTGGATTTAAATGAGTTCCATTTGGTCCCTTCTCTAGCTCCCATTGTAGCACTTGACTTCCTTGTTCATTTATTGTCATAATGAACTCCTTTATTTTTCTTTGGTTGAATACACTCCAAAACTCCTAAGAAATCAAAAAAAAAAAAACAAAAAAAAACATAATGAAATGAAAACTAACAAGAACGGAATAAATTATAGTATCAAACTAATATAAATAATGCACCTATCAAATCACCCCCACACTTGCCTTTTGCTAGTCCTCGAGAAAACCACTAAACTAAACTAAAATATAACAACTCCATTTCGTCGAGGATACGGTTACACTTAGCATGTGTAATAATCCTTTAAACCCATAGGTGTCCCTATTGGATGAGTTATAGTCTCGTGAGGGTTTACAAGAGGTACACCCACAAAACCTATATTCTAACTTTCAAATACTTCAGAGCATATGCATCCAAAGAGCTACGAAGACATAAAGTTTCTGCATACTAACAATAAGAAGTTATAAGTATCAAAGAACAAAATTCTCATGCTTATCCCTTGAGTTAGGAGAAAACCACCATATGAGAGAATCCATCCTCAAGAGTGACCGAATAAATATTCTGCCTCACCAATAGGATTATGAGTATGACACTCAAAGGACACACTTTATGGTTCTCACATATGTGCATGCAGAAGTGAAGATAGAAATCCTACACACGTTAAATGGTGGGAAGGAAAAGGAACCTTCCGAATTATATGAAGATCCCATAGAGACGTGGGACGAAAAAGAACCCTTTTTATTTTTCTGATGACCTATGAGAAAGGAAATCAGTGTAAGTATGGGAACACTTGATTACCTTCTCACACGATTCACGATCGAAACCACTCTCACAACATCTAATAGAAATGTCTCCAGTCTTCGGTTTTCAACTGTTGATGATGAACTCTTGAACTTCGTAGAACTTTGATAATTTGTAACTCTTTTCCTCAATTCCTTGTTGTTTGAAACTTCTTTATAGATTTCTTCTTCTCCACGACCTTATTAATTGAATATAAAAACAAATATATACTAAAATAATATAAAACAATTTTTTTAAAGAGATTCTGAATAAAATATATAATGAACTACTATGGTCGTGAGATAAGGACTTTACCACTTGATTCTTCACAACTTGTACTGTCTCGATGTCATGAACTTCAGTAACTCTCATCTTTTGATTTCTTTCACTCTTGTACATAATACGTCAACATGTATATATAATTCTGCTTATTGTCTTATTGCTTTAATTGAATATGAAATTTACACTTTCTTGTACCGTTGCTTGTAAACTTTGAACGTCTTCAACTTTCTTTTGAATTTATAATGTTCCGCTTGTTAATGATGATGGTGTTTCTATGGACCTGTTATTGTCGAGAGAGAATGGTGCCAACTGCAAACAAGACTACAAGATAAAGTTAGCAATTCTGATGAAACCCACATGATTGATAGAAATAGCACTCAAGAGATTAATAAGTAGTGCTGAAATTGGTGCAAAGTTGGGTAGCTCATCATTCTACCCAGAGTTTGCGTAGATGAAACACTCTAACCGGATAGTTTTAGACAACTACAAAGAATTGAAGGTCTGGTGCCTCACTCATGGGTATTGAATGATCAACTTCTCTAATATTGTATTCTCTACCAAGTCCAGTTTGTCGGTGTTACCTCTCAACAATTAAGAACTCCGAATGTCGTTCTCTATTACTTCTAAGTTCAATTATTTCGGTGAGAACTCCATATGTAGACTTAGATATAAGTATACAAAGTGACTCTGTAATCTCTGAAAGTTTGAGGTTTTTATGCAAATATGTACAAAAATTTTAAAAATTCTACATACAAAGTGAATACTAAAAAATCTAAATGCTTAACACCCCCTACACTTAAACTTTACATTTTCCTCAATGTAAATTGACTCGTCCAATGTAGAAGTCAAGGTGGGAAATCCTATAATATGATATGCAAAGATAAGAAAAATAAAACTAAAAAGATAAAGCAAGAAATACAAAACCAATGGGTTGCCTCCCATATAACGCTTAGTTTAATGTCTTCATCCCGACTTGGCATCTTCCCGCTACTCCTCCAGAGGGAGTGCATCAACAAGTTATACCACTTCCACATTCTCATGCATAAAGTTCTCATAATACGGCTTCAAGCGATGACCATTCACTTTGAATTCGTTTCCTGAGGTTAAATTTCGAATTTCTACTGCACCATGAGAAAAACTATTAGTGATAACATAAGGTTCCTTCCAACGGGAACGCAATTTACCCGGGAATTATCTGAGATGAGTATCAAACAACAAAACTTTTTGTCCAACAGTAATTTTTTTTCTAGATATCATATTATCATGAAAAACCTTCGTCTTTTCCTTATAGATTCGTGAGCTCTCATATGCTGTATTTCGAATATCTTCAAGCTTATTCAATTGAAGTTTCCTTTGCTTTCCTGCACCATCCATATCCATGTTGCACTGCTTAATAGCACAGAAAGCCTTATGCTCGATTTCAACAGGAAGATGACATGATTTACCGTACAGAAGCCTAAAAGGAGACATCCCGATAGGCGTTTTGTATGCAGTCCTATACACCTATAATGCATCATCAAGTCGTAAACTCCAGTCCTTTCTTGTGGGATTCACGGTTTTCTCCAAGATAGATTTCACTTCTCGATTAGAAACTTCTGCTTTCCCGTTAGTCTGCGGATGATATGGTGTTGCAATCTTGTGAGTGATGTTGTACTTCTTTAACAAGTCCTGCAAGAATTTGTTTCGAAAGTGTGTCCCTTCATCACTGATTATGGCTCTTGGAGTTCCAAACCTTGCAAAAATATATTGTTTAACAAAATCCATAACCACTTTAGAATCATTAGTCGGGGTGGCTTTAGCTTCCACCCATTTCGAAACATAATCGACAGCAAGTAGGATATAAAATTTACCAAAAAAATTAACAAAAAACCCATAAAATCAATTCCCCAAACATCAAATACTTCAATGAAGAGTATAGGAGTCTGTGGCATTTGATTTCGAGCACCTAGATTGCATGTTCTCTGGCATCTATCACAAGTAGTGCAAAGTATATATGTATCTTTAAACAAAGTGGGCCAATAGAAACCACTCTCAAGTACCTTAAGTGCAGTCCTTTTGGACCCAAAATTTCCTTCACAGGCATAAGAATGACAAAAAGATAATATAGACTGAAATTCAGATTCGGATACGCACCTTCGTATTACTTGGTCTGAACAATGCTTCAATAAGTATGGATCATCCCATATATATTGATTACCTATTCTCTTAAGTTTGTCTCTCTCAGCACGAGACAAGTTCTTCGGAATTTGTTTAGAAACCAAATAATTGACAATATCAGCATACCATGGTTCCGCAACCTTTATTGAGAATAATTGTTCATCTGGAAAACTTTCATGTAACGGGATAGTTTTTTGTCTACAATAAGACGACTCAAGTGATCAGCAATTGTATTCTCAATGCATTTCTTATCTTTGATCTCTATGTCAAACCATCGTAGAAGCCTTGGTTTCACTTCCTTGTTTGCAAGTAGATACCTAAGTGTTGCATGGTCAGAATACACAATAACTTTTGTACCAAGAAAATAAGAACGAAATTTCTCCAATGCGAATACAATGGCTAGAAACTCCTTTTCCGTGGTCGTATAATTTTGTTGTGCCTCATTCAACATCCTGGAAGCATAATAAATAGCGTGAGGTAGTTTCCCAGTACGTTGGCCTAATACTGCACCGACCGCATAGTCATTGGCATCACATATTAGCTCAAAAGGCTTTCTCCGATCCGGTGGTCTAATGATAGGGGATGTTATCAAAAGTTCTTTCAAACGATTGAATGCCGCCAAACACTTCTCGTCAAAGTTAAAAACCACGTCCTTTTGCAATAAATGGCATAATAGTGATGCAACCTTGGAAAAATCTTTGATAAACCTATGATATAATCCTGCCTGACCAAGAAAAGAACAAATCTCCCTCACCGTAGTGGGAGGGGTAAGAGCACAAATAAGATCTATTTTAGCTTTATCAGCTTCCAAGCTTTTAGAAGATATAATATGGCCTAAAACAATGCCACGAGTTACCATAAAATGGCGCTTCTCCAAATTTAGCACAAGATTAGTTTCAACACATCGTTTAAGAATTAATGTAAGTTTATCTAAGCACAAGTCAAATGAATCACCATATACACTAAAATCATCCATAAAGACTTCGATAATGTCTTCCACATAATCTGAAAAGATACTCACCATACACCTTTGGAAGGTAGCGGGTGCATTACACGAACCAAAAGGCATCCTTCTGTATTCAAATGTTCCGAAAGGAAAAGTAAAAGTAGTCTTCTCTTGATCCTCCGGTGCTATAGCAATATGATTGTAACCTGAATAACCATCAAGAAAACAGTAATAAGAGTGTCCAGACAATCTTTCTAACATTTGATCCATAAAAGGTAAAGGGAAGTGATCTTTTCTGGTGGTTTCATTAAGTTTTCTGTAATCTATACAAACCCTCCAACCGTTTTGAACACGAGTTGGGACAAGTTAATTTTTATTATACTGCACCACTGTAATTCCCGATTTCTTCGGTACAACTTGCACCGGGCTCACCCACTTGCTATCAGAAATTGAGTAGATAATTCACACGTCTAAAAGCTTGAGTATCTCTTTCTTTACTACTTCCATCATCGGAGGATTCAACCGTCATTGAGCCTCCCTTGTAGGCTTTGTTCCTTCCTCAAGTAGTATTCTATGTATGCATGTAGAAGGGCTTATTCCCTTGATATCAGCAATTGTCCATCCTGTAGCCTCTTTATACTCCCTCAACACCCGAAAAACTCTTTGTTCCTGCAGTTCAGTTAGTGTATTCAAAACTATTACTGGCAACTCTTCATTATCACCCAAATACATGTTTTTTAGGTGATCAAGAAAAAACTTTAGTTCTAATTTCGGGGCATGCAAGATATATGGTAATAACTTTTCATTAAATACTGGTAAAAAAATGTAAGCAACATTCTCTCTTACGGATTTTTCTTGTAATGAGGTAAGAGAACCAATGGTTTCTTTAATCTCAATGTACTCCAAACTCTTATCAAGTGGCTTTGCTAGTACTGTTTCTAAAATATCTGTGCCACTCAAATCAAACATCCTCTGGGCTAAGTCATCGATAACATCAATGAAGAAGCAAGAGTGGACGTCACTTGGATATCGCATCGCCTTATAAATATTGAAACGTATTATTTCTCCATCAAATTCCATTGTCAAAGTCCCACTATAGACGTCAATTTTTTTCTCACTGTTCGCATGAATGGACGTCCAAGTAGCAACGGTATAGACGAATCAGTTGATCCATCTGTCATCTCTAATACACATAAATCCGCTGGAAAGACTAGCTGATTAACCTGCACAAGTACATCTTCAATAATACCTCTAGGGTATACGATAGAACGGTCAACTAATTGTAGAACAATTCCAGTTTCTTTCAAAGGTCCTAAGTTAAGGGATTCATATATAAATGCGGGCATAACATTTACCGATGCTCCTAAATCAAGTATAACTTTATTAAACGTTGTGTTACCAATAACAATAAGAATGTCAAAACTTTCGGGATCTTTATATTTGAGTGGGAGTTTCTTTTGCAAAATTACCGAAGCATTCTCCCCCACTCTCATTACCTCATTACCGGTTAATCTTTGTTTATTAGTGCACAAGTCCTTCAGATTTTCGCATATTTAGGTACTTGTTTTATCGCATCTATGATTGGAATATTCACATGAATCTTCTTGAAAATATCTAAGATCTCCTTATCTTCTTCCGCCCTTTTAGAGCTAGCAAACCTGCGAGGAAAATGAAAACACTAGTACACAAATGGTCTTTTGAAACGCCACTTATATTTTTCTTATACACGTTTTTGATTTTTGGTGTGGCTATATATCAGAAATCGTAGATGTAGCCACCCCACTAAAAAACTACCTATCTATTACAGACACATTCAGCCATGTTACACTCAGTTAGCGTGTCCATTATGTCCATTAAAATAAACGTTAAGCATGGCGTGCCAAAAGGTCCCATTTAGCAACGCCTATTTTATGTTTGTCAAAGAACGTGTCCATAGATTGGTCTATGGACACATGAAACAATTTTGGCGTGTTCAATATATTTCCACGCTACTCTAGAGATTTTTGAGCGTGTCTAAAGGGTTAGTTTTATTGGACACGCTACTAAATAGATTTCCCTGCGTGTCTAAAAGGTAGTTTTATTGGACACACCAGTTCATAAATTTTTCCGCGTGGCTTAAGTGTTAGCTCATTAGACACGCCACTTTGGAGTTTTCTATGCATGTCTAAAAGGTAGGATTTATTGGACACGTAAGTTCGTAGATTGTTCTGCATGTCCAAATGGCTCCATTTAGACACGCCCTTTGGGAGACTCTCTGCGTGTCCAAAATGACACCATTTAGATATGCCAGTTCGAGTAACAGGGTACATATTAATTTTGGGCTAGTTCATATGATAATTTTACAACTTAACCCAGGATTATTGATGGGATTGTTATAATTCGAGGAATCTAAACATGGATGAAGCCCAAGGTATAGCTTATTGGTTAACTATGGGCTTGATTTAAGATTTAAGAATTTATTCCCGACAAAGAATTTATAAACTAGTGTCCGCAAGGTTTCTAACACACCTTACCTTATTTGTTTCATAAAAAAAAAACTAATTTGTTTCTTTTTTATCAGATTCACATGTGTGTAATGTCTGTGTTGTGCACATGTATTTGTCGCTTAGGTTTTTCTTTTTAAGGAGAAAGGTTAATCCTATTTTTTTTTTTTGCTAAGCAACACACTAATTATACTCCCTCCGTTTCTAGAAAAGTGTTACTATCACTTTTTCAAATTAACCTATTTTTATGCTAAAATGAAAAAGTGATAGTAACACTTTTGTAGAAACATAGGGAATATTAAACTAGAATAGAGTTACAAAAATGTACAAGAGACCCCTTTCTTACATAGTGCAACAAAAAAAAAGGAGAGGAATCCTAAGTAGCCTTTAGTACAATGCTTTCTCGTATGAGAAGCATGTCTATCAGCTATGAGTTCCTGATACGTTTTACATAAAAGAGGTTATACCAGTATGTATTATTGTAGACTGGCGAAGAAGAAGCAAAGGAAATCCAGTTTGAAAGCCAAGAAAAAAAGGTTAATCCATGAGAGCCACCTTCATGAGATTGTGTGCGAAATATGTATCCATTGATCTGGTATGCTTAGAATTTCATTACATCAAGGTTCGGTTTCTCTGAGAGCCACCTTAATCTCTCACTGACACTTTCTTTAGAGGATGCCCGCTCTCTCCTAGCCTGAAATACATTATACGGATTAGCCTTCATCTTGACAGAAAAATTACATGGCAAAAGTAACATTTCAGCAAACTCTTACCTCCTTTTTTAGCCATTCACCGAACGTTTCACTATGTCGTTTATGCCGATGTACTTCCCGTTCATTGGGATATTTTTCGCGCAAAAAATTAATGTGTTGCTGGAAGTACAATGATAAATGTTGTTACCTTTTCAAAAAAAATTCACATGCCAAAAACGAGAAAGACAAAACAAAACAAAAAAAAAATGTTTAAAACTGATACTAACCTGATGTAAGAAACAACTTCAGGTGAATTCTGTAGTACATAGAAATGCGCTTTCTCCCACAGTTCAGCAATGATAACCGTCATTTTACCAGTTGATATTCCTTTTCCCTCTAAAGGAATTGAATCTTCACCAGTGTCAGATGAGTTATGCTTGTCATGTGGAATTCCAACTGTCTTCATGTTTCTTTGGTACTCATTGAACTTCTCTATTGTCTCTTCTATAATATTCCCTTCAGCAATGCATCTTCCGGGTATGTTTTTGTTTCGCACATTCCCTTTAATAACCTACATGCGCATTTCAAAAGGATACATCCATCGAAAGCATATATGACCAGTTAAATGAACCATGGTATCGAAAAAGGTTGGAGGAAAGTATTTCTCTAGTAAACACAACGTCACGTAGAGATCATCCTGCAATTTATCTTGCTCTACCACCTTGATTTATTTTCTTGATATTTCTCTGAAAAAGTAACAAAACCTGATAATAACGTATCTTGTTGCTGCGACATAATTTATTTAATCACAATGGGCAAAAACTGCTCTATTAGCATGTGATAGTCATGTGATTTTATTCCGATAATCTTTCGATCTTTTCGACTCACCAGGGTTAAAAAGTTTGAACAATACCCTTGTGGAACCGTTAACTCTAACAATGTTTGACATAACTTTTCCTTTTATTTTTTGGTTAATGTGTAACTTGTTACGGGTAGTACAAATCTTCCTTTGCCATCTGGCACATGATGCAGCTTTGATTTGAACCCCTGAGCCTGCAGATCCAATCGAGCATTCACTCTATCTTTCATCTTAAATTTTATGTTCAACAATATTCCGAAGAGGCTCTCACAGACATTCTTTTCGACGTGCATGAAATCTATACAATGGTGGACAAGATGATGCGGCCAATATGGGAGGAGCCGGAACCATATGTTGAGCTTTTTCCAATAATTATCGCCGCCCCCCGTTGACCTTTTCGGTTGGATTGTCCTTTGGACTCTCTTCATTTTTATCTTTCCACCTTTTACAGGCATAACCTGCACAATTCCACTTCAATGTTCCCCGGTCCCTTTCCCCATGAATTCTATATACATCTTACCTCCTCGTATATTTATTCCCCAGTTCTAAGTTCCAGAGCTACACCGTGTTCTTCTTGTTCATTGAACCCCTTCTGTCCTCTGAATAGATGATTATATGGTAGGTATCTTCTATGACCGATATAACACTCTTTATTGCATTTGTTGAGTCTGACATACTTGGTGTTTTTCCCACACACCACACATGCCATTTTTCCGGAGTATTTGCAACCACACAGTATACCGAGAACAGGGTGATTGTTTATCATCCATAAAAAAACTACACGTAAAGTAAAATTCTCTTGTGCTAACGCATCAAAAACATTCGACTCCTATAAATAAGCGCTTAAGATCCTCACGAAAGGTTCCATCATAACATCGATGTTGTTACAAGGCGAACCATCTATCAGTAATGATAGCATGGTGAAATTTATTTTCATACACAACCACGACGGAAGGTTGTAAATTAAAGTCAGAATTGGCCATACACTGCTATGTTTCAACGTGCCTTTGTGTAAGTCAACTCCGTCAGCCGAAATACCTAGCCACAGATTTCTAGCATCGTCACCGATTTCTTTGTATATTTCATCTATCGCTTTCCATTGTGGTGAGTCTGCCGGATGCCATAAAATACCTTTATCTTTATTTTTATGCTTGTCGTGCCATAATATATATTCGACTATTTTTTTGACTGAAATAGTCGTTGAAATCTGGGGATGATGGGGAAATACCACAAGAATTTTACCATAATATTCTCGTAAACCTCTTGTGTGTTTGTGTCAACTTTCTATCTTGGTTCCCCACAGGTGGGACACTTGACTTTATCCTTGTATTCTTTCCTATAGAGAATGCATTCATTGATGCATACGTGTATCCTTTCATACCCTGAACCCAATTGTTTCATCACCTTCTTAACTTCATATGTATTTTTCATCAATTCATTTTCTGGAGGGAGCATATCTTTTAACAAAGGTAGAAGTTCATTAAAGAACTTGTATGAAGCTCCGTGCTTGCTCTTCAAGTTGCACAACTTACACATTGCAGATATCTTTGTATATTTGGAGCATTCTGCATAGAAGGGTTTCTGAGCATGTTCCAGTAGCCATAGCGACGTCTCATATTCCGCTGGGAAATGATCTCATAAAGCTTCAACCATTTCTCTAGTCTCTGCAACATCTATTGGGTTATCAACATCTTCTTCATAGTGTGGATCACCGTAGCCATCACCAGTCCTCCTTCTTGGTGACTCCCCATGCTTATCCCATACTTTGGATTTATTCCCCTAGAAATTAAATGGTACCTAACCTTTTCCATTTTACGATGGTAGAGGTTTATACAATCCACACATGAACATGAAATCCTAATTGGTTCATCACCGTCACGTGATTCCACCGGATTCACAGTCTCCTAATGGTGGATAACGTTCTTTAGAAATACGTTGACTCCATCAACATAAAGCTGTCTGGTTCTATTGGTACTCATCCAAGATTTATCCATTTGTCTAGGATCCATTATCAATTTTGAGCTACCTGGTCACAGAAAGAACTTACCACCTATTTAAACGTTGTTGTGGTTCTAATAAAATCTTAATTATCATCGCAAAGAGTCTTAATTACGTATACAAAGATTAATCACAAACCACGATCCGAAGTTCAATTATCATATGAATTATACACAAAATAAGAGATTAACTACCTAGATATATTCAGTTGCATAAGAAGAAATTATAATCCTCCAATGACCATTAGAGTTATACTCCCGGATAACAAAAAAGTACTGAACATAGATACTTATACTATCGAACCGAGTATGGTTTTGGTAGGATAATGATCAAAGTAAACCACTTGTTTTGTTTTCTAGGGATAAATTAGAAGATTTAAGAGAAAAACATGAAATATTTTAAGAGACGAAAGAGATGAATACAAAGGCTTGTACAAATTTGGGAGGAGTTATTTTTGGCGGTTTTTCTTCTTAGGGTAAAGAATGAACTGTAGTGTAAATGGAGATCAGTTAAAAAAGGAAGGTAATATTTTTATTTATAACAAGTGTATCTCATGGATGATTAGCTGCACGTGCCATTTTAAGATTTTTCTCAGTCAATTTTCTGCTTTGACGACTCTAAAAAAACAAAATTAGATGCGATTAACACTAATTCCATACCGAATTTACAAAAAAAATATATGATTAATGCACGAATTAAAAAAATAAATAGTTGATAGGTAATTTTATAAAATGTGGAGTACGTCTTGCTGAAGTTGTTATACAACCTTTAAGTTAGCATGGACCGCTAACATGCATAACAAGATATCATATGTTGTTTCAAGTGATTTATGAATATATACATGAATTCTGTATGAACTTCTTTCAAAATCATCAAAAATACAATACATTTTCATGTGAGCAAATGTCTGTCGTCGTCAATATTACCGTCATATTCTTCCCCATGTTCAGTCCGTATGGTATACTTTTCATTTATTCCTTTAAATGCCAAATGGTACTTAACAATGTACACATTGTAAGTGGAGTGGTTTAAACATTTCACACATGGACATAAAATCCTAATTGGTTTATCAACGTCACGTGATTCGATCCAATTCTCAATCTCCTATCCGTGGACAACATACTTTATAAATGCCTCTACTCCCTCAAGATAAGGCTCTTTGAATCTTTCAGTACCCATCCAAGATTTATCCATCACTCTAGGATCCATTGTAAATTCTTAGCTACCTGCAGATCATGTTAAAAACTTATCATTACTACTTGTTGGGGTCCTAATAAAATTCTTTAATTATCCGTTGCAAGATTCATATGTATACAAAGAGTAATCACATACCACAATCACTTATTCAATAATCATATGCATGATTTATACAAAAAAACAGGGATTAACTATCTACACAAACAAGAAAATGCAAATATAAAACAATTTTAAGCTATCACTATACCAAAAAGTTCACATGCTAACCACCAGTATCCCAATAACGTTTCCAAAAGACAATACCAAACAATTACCCAAAAGGTTAAACTAGGGATCCACATTTTCACAAAATAACTCTCAGTCAGACCAGGCCTCCTAACTCTCATTATTCATTTTTCTTCACCGGATGTTTCAACCATAATTTGGTCTTCTTCCTGCTCCGACTCGGATTTGTAAATAGTATCCATACCCTTTGTGATTGAAAGCTTCTCCCAATAAGCGCACTTGTTAAAGACCTGTTCATTTTTGAAACTATGAAATTCATCTGCATGCCTTGATTCAAAAGTTGGTGGTAGCCAGAGGTTCTTGCTTCCCTTGAGCAACTTTCTGATTTGCGCATCTTGGGCCAAATATTGAAGTTTTCTCTTCTTTTCCATTTCTTCTAGATCCTTCTTTTGTTTCTCTTCTCTCATCCTTGCTTGTTCTGCAGCTGCCTCATTAAGTTCACCAACAATGTCCTTTGATGTTTGAAGATGGGTCATCTTAGAGGTAACCTCTCGGTCCTCCATATCAATACAGATTCTTTTACCCTTGTTATTTTTATCATTCATATCATCCCATGTAGCCCCCTCTTTTCCGTTTTCTGTTATAAAATGTTTCTAAATCTAGCTAGATTAAAACTTAGTCCTTATTTCGAATATATTAAAACTAGAACATCAATAATTAGAACATATGCTTTGGATAATAGAAAAAAACATAACTTTTTTTGACGAAGTCTAGTATTGCACCATTGTGTTGTCCACAAAGAAAAGTATACAAGTACTGTTAAAGTTGTATCATGTCAGATAGTCAAACACCAATATTACATAAAGAAACAACCATCCAGAGTATGACATCTTGCATTTGTTCTGTACTATGTGAATCAACAAAGTATGATATTACAATACAAAAAAAAATTCCTCTGCTAATTGATTATACAATATCCCTACATGCATACCACACCTAGGCATCAGACAACACTCATGATAAAATCATCAATCAACAAAATCCCCAAATGACATTCAAATAAGAGCCTTGTAATTTTTCAGATATTGCTCTGCAGAACCATCCAACCAGATACTTATAAAAAAAAACCTTCTCAATTTGCAAAATAAATAAATTATGTTTAATTATGAAATCACATGAGTAAAAATCCTTAAAATCAAAAATAACTAAATACCAAAAAGATCAATTGATGAATATATTGAGCAGAAATACTTACATGCTCGAATTGCTAGAGAGATGCTGCAACTTGACGCAGAACTGAAAGGATGGTTTTGCTTTGAAGATGATCAAATTTAACAACTTTTTAGTTTTCTAGAGAGATTTCTTTATGGTTGAAGTAAAATTATATGCGTCTAATTAGAATTGAATTACAACCATTCTTATCCTACTGCAAAAGTTTCTTATTTGACAGCTCTACACAATCTCCATATTTATCCTAGATTTTGTTTGTTATATTCATGGTAAGCATATCCCACAGTATACTTAGATTTGGATACTAGATATGCATATAAAAAAGAAATTAGATATGACCATATATTCATTCCATAGTTAATTATCTCTGCTCCCCCTTTAATCAAAAATACAAACCATAAAACTTGCCTTCTTGTACGCGTATAAGAAAATACATATATATGGTATAAGATATATTATATTTAGTGATTAGATGCGTTGTAAAAAGTGCACCATAAGAAAGTTTGAAGAAAGTGAAAAAGGGATTAAAAAAAAAACTTGATGAGAAAATGAGTTCTAATGAGAATTCTCCAGTTCCTGCTAATGGGCCAGTAAGCAAGAATCCTCCTCCTTCCAACGATATTTCTTCTTGGGATGAATTTGTGGAAATCATTGGTGATATGTTAGAAGAGTTTTCCAATGAAGAATGGGAGGACTTCCTTGCTCCTGCCAATGAAGCTATTTATAATGATCCTCCTCCCAAGGGTTTTGCATCTTGGGATGACTTTGACAAAAGTTATGGTGATCATATGAATAATGACTTCAACTATTGAAACCATTTTTTGATTCATTTTTCACTGTTGTTTTGATTACTTCGAGTCTAAATTGGATATTTGGATGTCATAAATTCTTCTTGCATTTGTAACATTTCAAACATTGTAGCCCAAAAAAAATATCTCGTGGCTGAATCATGTTGAATTGATACGAGTAAAAATTGATTAATAAGCATCAAATGAGTAAATATTATATAATATGTTGTAATATAGAGATTAACAAGCGTTTGACAAACTGAGTTGAGCTGAATAAGAATACATTAATGGTTATAATAACCTTATTACTTGATAAAAGAAAATGTAGTAATTTTATTGATGATAAGTGATTGTGTGAGTGACATGGATATCGTCATCGCACGTCTCCGATACTCCTCCAAAATCGTCCAATGAGACCATGCTCTTCATGTGAGGAACTATTTTAACACATGTTCCAAACAGTATTTTCCCCCAGATTTCCCTCAAAGTTCCGGTGGATGTTTCATAAAGCAATATACTCGGGCGTCCCACAACAATATGTCGTTGTTCTTATCCAGAGAAATCAGGGCATAACATGGCCATTCATACCATGGTAACTTTATTATAATCTGGTGTCCCCAATTCCATTCTCGAGTTCCCTAGGTGATAGGTGCATAAATCTTACATTTAAAGTAGTTTTTCCTGACCCTTATGTGCTAAATTTGAGTGACTTATTAGGTATTTTGAGTACTTTCGAAGTTTAGTCGCCTTTTCAGGTTACAGTTCAGAAACCCGCAGAATGGAGCTGTGTTAGAAGAATTACCGAGGATCCAGTAAAACTCTGCTTAATTTAGGCCTTTCACCCTCCACAGTGTAGGAAATTGAATTACGAAGCCAACGGAGAAAGAACGAGGTCATTCCGATCTCGTATGAGGAAGTTATGGGAAAAGCCACATGGTGTCAAATTAGCTTGTGCTGCTAGCGCCCAGGCGCTAAGTTGGCTGAACCGTATGTGCTAATGTGCTAAGTGACGAGTTGGAGGTGCTAGAGTGGTTTGATGGGCTAGTGGCTAGCCTTGGTGGAGTAGTAGCTAGCTTGGGGAAGTCATATGGGATTAGGAAAGAATTTGGAGTTGCTTTATCTTGTTGGGATGGAATAAGGAAACTTAGCACATTTCCTAATTCAACTAGGATTCTAAAGTGCCTAACTCTAGTTCTATAAGGAGAAATAAACTCTTCTCATGGCAAGTCTTTGGGTGAAGTTGGGACACAATATTGGAGGTCACGTGGAGGAGATATTCTCTCAAGGAAGAAGAGCAATTGACGTACACAAGGACTTGGCTACTCACGTAAAAGAGCTAGAAAATAGGCTAAAAAGACTGAAGCAAAGGTTGGCTGGGTACTCACGTATAAAAGGGAGAGTTTGCTGCTGGATTATATATCACGAAAACACAGGTATACAGGAGATAAGGAGAGACACGGACAGCAAAAAAGGGAGACATCAAAGGAGAAAGGCTGAAGGCGTTTTGGAGGCTGCTGGCTATCTTTGCAGCTGCACTTCGAAGCCACAACAATTCTTTGCAATCTTTCCGGGTTTGAGTAACTTATCTTTTAATTATTTTCCATGGGTTTTGAGAACCCATGATGAGCTAAACCCTTTATATTGGTTAGGGATGTAATCTGATGTTTGAAGATATGTTTATTAATTGAATGGCGCATATCTCATGATTTCATGTTATTTTTAATATCGTTCATGTTCAACCGAATATAGTGTTATATATGATTGATTGTTGATTTATTTGAGTTGCAAATCAGGTAAATAAGTTTGATATCTACAACTAAATTGGAGTTCTGAGAGTCGATTCTGTCGAGGGACTCCGGTTATAAGTAGTATAGCATATTTGTTAACAATACTTAAAATTGCCATGCGAATATGTGTAGAAGCTTGACCTAAATTAAATCCGAGTGGCGAATTGCGCCGGGTTCTTTAGATTAACCTCAACTCACAAAGACCATAGCTATCATTGGGTTAAACTCGAGTGGAGGTACTCAATCAGGTTATCCGGTGCTAAGAATTCAAAGGGTGGAGGTACTCATTCTTTGATGATATTAGGAGTTTTGCCGAAGTAGACGAGATAACTGGCTACTTTAGGGTTCTTGGTATTACTAATGCATGAATGTTGAGTATGCTTTGATTGATAACATGTTGGAAAACGGACGATGAATTCTCTAACCAATGCTTTCTTTCCCTGATACACGTTTTTATTATTTTGCTTTAGTTTGCTTTAGTTTAATTTAGCTTAAATCACAACATAAACCCCCCCTGTTTACTTACGTGACTGAAAACAAATCATAATCACTGCCTCTCTGTGGGAACGAAATTGTTCTTATTTTCTATACTCAAATCTATTTTGGAAGAGTAAGAACTCGAATATTTTGGTTGATTACGACACGACCACTAGGAGGTGCTTCGAAAACATTGTTATCGTCTAATGTCCAAAAATCTATACCGACCTCTTTATTACGATCATGTATGTAGTACGCACAGAGAGTAACTCCAAAAAACATCAGCGCAACGACTGAGAATTCATCCTCATGTATCTGAGTTGGTGGTAATGAGTGTGTGTTGAACGTCTCACTTCTCAAATTGAAAGATACTATCATTGATTACGTGACGTCTATCCAAAAAGTACACCCGTGTGCATATACACCTGATCCACGTAATCTTATAGAAATATCCTCAAGGTTTCTCCATCCCATCTTTTCGAGGAGAGTGTGTACTTCAACTTTGCACGTCGGGCCAATTCTTACCACCTTATATTCATCAGTACTTTGACAGTAGCCGAAACCTCCTATTAAGCTCGTGTATCCACCGTCCGGCTGCCCGGATTTTCGAGGGAGATGTATGTGTTGACCTGTTTCTGGATTCAAAATGTAAACAAGATCTTGGAAGGAGTCATGGTAGATATATAAACACACGAGACCATTGCAAGATCCAACCAACATATGTGTAAAATACCACATAAGTCTATCTTCTGGATAATTGTTGGCTACGATAGCCTCGAACAATTCCTGGTTCAAATGTTCCCTGTAGAAGAGTTGTGAACTTGGTTCACCTCCCATGTGCGATGTGACACAAAAGAGAATACCAATTTTAGTATCACCAAGGATGACCCTCTAGTTTTTTCAAACAGATTTGTTATGCAAAACACATTCTGTTGTAGGTAGTCGCCCTAATATCTCGATTTTTAGTTCTAAAGGAAACTTATCCATCGGTGATATATATTGAATAGTAGAATAAATTATGAAGATGGAGAATTTACAATAGAACTTTATATAGATAACCATCGAATAGTTTCCAACGTTTGGTGTTCCGAACATACAATCCGTACGGTTACAATTTTTGCATTTGGGTAAAGTAAATAACTGTTTGTAAATGTTATACAAAAGGGTGGGGACGTGAAGCATCATTATGTTTCATTTTCCCACCTCCATAAATATCATCCCCTCACACATTACGCTTCATTTTCCCACCTCCATAAATACCGCCCCCTCACATTTCTTCAAATGGTCGACCCCAAAAGTGGATCATTTATGAAACGATTTTTAAACATGTCTCTATGACATGAAGTACAATTTTTATATGTCTCTATGACATGAAGTACAATTTTTATACATGCGTGTTTCTATATAATAAAAATAATTCATAGGTACTGATTAAAACATAATGATCCATGTAAAAATTTGACGCACTAAAAATATCATTTGTATAACATGTAATGACTCAAATTTGAATAAAAGTAATAAATGATAAACGGTAAGTATTTGTATAATTTAGTTAATTATACCCTAAATTTGTCTACAAAATATTCCAAACTTGTGTAAATTTGGATGACTATTAAAATTGTGAGAGTCTTAAGTCCATGAAATTGGAATAGAGTTAAGATTGTTTGCTAAATATATGGAAAAATTTGTAAAAATTATGTAATATATGTTCACAGATTCATAATGGAAAATATAAGACAAGTTTTTTCCTAGGTTAACTCAAATTATATACCTTAATTATCTTTTTCATGCCCCTTGGGGGTTGCTGCCCTAAGGCTGCAAAAGATTTACCTTCTGACCAAATTTATCTACCAAGGAAAAAAAATTTAAACTCCCACTGGATTAGGGTAAATGGGAAATGAGAAATATGGTGGTGAATTATATAGAAACCCTAGAATAAACTAGGCCATATGGTTACCAAAGAATTCAGCCATTTCCAATTCAATTTTCTCATTACCCTAAATCTAAAATTTATATTTGCACATAACTAAAATGTTCATTAACCAAAATACTCATTCATTATCTTGTTCTTTTTCTTGTCAAAAAATTAGTACTCAAACAGATGAAAAACATACAAATATTAAACAATATATGCACATAGTATCTAAAGAAATATTGCATCCATAAATATTAAACATTCTCAAAAAAAATTATAAGTTTGAATATCACAAGATAAATGTATTAATTTCCAGGAAGCTTCAGAAAAAACATTAATTAAAACATACCCAAATTAAAAAAAAAAAAGATAAAAGATAAAGACATATAATTATAACAAAAGATGATGAAACAAGATGTGATTGAATACCATGCATGCATATCAGCAACATCAGACTAGAGGACTAGATCAATGAGAATCCCCTTCTTCTTCACTGATGTTGTCCATAATTTTGACCACATCTTTGAATGGCCAATCATCATCATTATCAGCATCATCATCATCATCATCATCATCATCTTCTTCTTCATCCTCATCTTCAGCTTCATCCTCAAGCGCCAGCCCAAACCAAAATTTGTATTCTGGATCATCAACATCACCATCATCATCCTCATCCTCTTGATCATCATCCTCATCCTCATCCTCATCATAGTCCTCTTGATCATCATGCACATCCTCATCCTTATCCTCCCCCTTCTCATTATCATCATCATCATCGACTTTAGACTGATCAATATCATCATCTATATAACAAGGAACAATCGTTCAACTAAAATAAGCTATAATCTCATCATTTTCATCAACAAGAAATTATAAAGAAGTTATTACGGAACTCATCATGATTATTTTCGATATATAGGTTTGATACTGAAACTTTAAGTATTAGTTTGGAGACTTGGGAGATAAAACGGTAGTAGTACTTTTTCTCTTCCTTTACTTATTTTTTTATACCTTGTCTTTTCTGTTTCCAATACACTTTTTTTTAATTATTTTAATATTCAACCCAACCGTACAATGTTAGTAACTAAAACAACATATATTTGGGTACCCGATACCCGATAGTACCCGGTGGGTAATACTCATTAGGACTCGAAAGCTTATTGGTTCCTAACGGTTTTACCGTCAGGTACCATTATTGTTAATGGGTCTAATCTTAGGACCCGGACCCAAACCCAATGTACCCGATTCCGGTTCCGGGTAATGGTTCCCCTAATATTAAAATTTACATTTGTTAATTACACATAACTAAAATGTTCATAATCTGGTATTTATCAATGAATTCGATCTTTATTCCATGATTGTTTGCAAAATACACAAAACCAAATTCTTTTCCAGATCTTTATTCAATTACCTTAAAGCCAATTTATACCCAACTTTACCACTTGAATACAGAGGCTATCTTTAGTAGTACACATGTATCTGTATCAATATAGTCAATATCGAATTTCGGTTTGTCTCTACTGGGATTAAGACACTGGTACAACTTTGTATCAGGGAGATTATCGTTGAAATATCGGTGAAATCTCGGTTCCAAATTTTATAATTATAATTATTATATCAAACGTTTTTCACATATTGCACCTATTAAGATATAAAACTAGTACTCAATTTTTGAAAATACCACCTAACAAACTCAGGATATCATTAAAAACTCGATATTTGTATGAAACAAATAAAACCTCTTAGAAACCCATGGGCCTAACTATCCTCGAAAACCTGCTTGCAAGGATAGAGTTGCTTAAGGCTCTTAAACTTCACAAATATTGAGGATGTAGGTGATGTGAGAATATTTCTAACAAAATCCACGTACAAAAATATGAAATGTAAATCTCAAAGCTAAGGCAATGGCTATCATATCATCAATTACTGAGCACGAAGCAATAATTACATGCAAACATGGAAATTGAGACATTTAGACATAAAATTGAGATGCAACCCATAAAATATGAGCAACAATTGGAAACCTTAAAATAAGGAAATTAAATTTTTTATTTTTATTTTAAAAAATTTTCCCCCATACTAATATTGGCCAACTAGTCCCGGTCCATCTCGACTGAGATTATCGGCCAAATACCATATCAGGGATATAGTGTGTCTCGTCTCGGGTGAGTGCCAAAACCGGTATTATTATCAGCGATATCACGGTTATCTCGGGCGAGATTGACTACATTTATCTGAGTAATAGGGTGAAGCCGCCAAAGGTCATAGCACCTAATATTAATTCAGATAGTTCGAAGGACGTAACTTATGCAAATTATTCGTATGCTGATGAAGTGGAATTGGCTAATCCTGGAACTAGCGAATGCACGTATGGATCAAGTGAAGGAAGTGATTCAGACCATATTGATGAGGATTAGTGATGATTACCCATATGCATATTAATTCCCAACAAAAACTAATCTAAGCATATGTGATACTTTTTTGGTAATTTAATTGGTTTACATTTTATTTTATTTTCTTTTTATATAATAAGGAATATTCTTATAAATCTAAGAAGTTGGTTTTAAATTTTTTATTGGCAATAAACACATAATAAAAAAAATTATTTCTCTTATACCGGTTCAACAGTAGACGATGGAATGAGTTTTTATAAATAAGAAAATACTATAAAGAATTATTAACCCCATATTATAAACTAAATCATCCACTATTTTTTAATCATTTGTGGTTTTAGTGACTGGTCTTATCGACCATCTCTCATGAAATCTCTAAAATCTTTCATAACACCTATAACTATAATAGCTTTAGTTACTTAACTTATCGACCATCTCTCTCAATCAATTTCTATAATCTTTCATAACACCTATAGGGATATAACTATAAGTATGCCCTATCTTAGGGGACTTTTATTTTTTTCCCCACATTGAATACATAGTACAAAAGTCAAGGCAATAGTATTATTATTAGGGTTTTGGGAAGTGTCAGTTTCTTTTTTGCCGATTTTACTTTACAAATTTAGGGTTAGGTCTCTTTGATATTTTCACCATAACAAATCTGATCCAAAACTTACGACATACAGTTATCAGAAAGGGGCCCACCCTAAATACGTGTATTATTTTATTTTTTTTCTCATCAAGGACTCATTATCTTGGATTATGCGGGGTACATTCCTATGGTTGTTTTTTTTTGCACTTTTTTGTGATATTTTCCCGAAAGAGGAATGATACAAAATCCAAAAGTGAGAACACTAGTGTCGCAAAAGTAACTAAAGTATGGTACCTTAAAAACTACATTTTGGTTTACAAACTCTGTTTTTCAGAAGAATATATCCCACATAATCTAATGGGTATAACTTTTTTTATTTCCAAAAATAATAAAATATTAGAAAAAATTTATGATCTCTATGAGTTACCCTCCTCTTGGGTACAATATTATCAATATTAAATGTTCTCACTTATTTCCTACACTCTCATTATTACCCCTAATTTAGGGTTCTGATCCGTCTACACTATCATAAATAGGTAGAGACGACATCAACCAATTTCTGTCAATTTCACATCAACTAATTTCTCACAAAACACCAATTTCAGCCAAGTGCTAACTATGCCCAAATTCTTTTTTTTTCTTTAATATGTTATTCAACACCGTAATTGCAGCGATATAATGACAACCACCTCCATCTAAACCTTTTATTTCAAAAATTAAACTAACCCTTTTATTCCCAAAAATAAATTATTTAATTTATCATAAAATGATTAAATTCTAAAAAAACAGCTACGATTAATAATTGGTGAGAATTCCTTATAAAAAATACGCACCAAATAGCAAAAATGACCTCCATAGATTTTTAGTATCCAATTGCATCACATCGAATCAAATTTTAGACATTTTTAATCAAATACACTTGATCATACTCATGTATTGGGCGCAAAAATTATTACACATTTTTTCTACACTTTTTAGACGTGTTCTCTATGACACGAAGTATTGAAGATTATTCTTCTGACCAAATTAAACTACCAAGGAAAAAAATCTAAAACTCCTACCAGATTAGGGTAATGTTCAACCTACACTATGGAAATGGCAATTTCGGTCATGAATTAGCTAAAGAAATACACTGCACCATATGGTTATCAAAGAGTTCATTCATTTCAATTCATTATCATTCCCTTCATTTTAAAAATTTTATTTGAAAAATATATATATCTAAAATGTTCAAAATATGGTATTTATCAATGAATTCGAGCTTTATTCAATGATTGTTAACAAAATACACATAACCAAATTCTTTTCCAGCAGATCTTTATTCAATTACCCTAAAGCCAATTTATAGCCAACTTTAGTCATATAATTATAATTATAATAACATTGGCAAACATAGTTAACATAAGATAGAGAGGCTGTGAGACATGAAATTAATACGAGTCAACGATTATCAAACACATAACAAACAAAAACTTGAATAAAATGAGTATATAACAGGATGAAATGATATTGAAGATTATCCATGCAAACCCGACCATTTCAAGATTATCCTTTTAATCACGTTAATAAAAAAACATAACATAACAGCAAGCCTAAAAAGATATTAAATACAATGATATAGGACTTAAATAATACCCCCCCCCCCCCCCAAAAAAAAAAAAAGGAAAACTAATTCAGCTTTGTCGACCCTCATTTTTCTCTTCTCTCAAACCTTAATCCTTTCCTCCGCATGCAACTCTGAGATAATCACATGCAAAGTACTCGTTATTTTTACCTATCCAATAGGTTGGGGATGGGTTTGTCTTCCAAGATCTCAGTCTTAACATCATTGCGCACTCGGAACCTCCTTACCTTTGGAAAAATATTTCTATATAAATCCTCCTCATCGTATTCATCATCACCTATTTCTTCACCACTCTCCTTTCGAATCTTATCGAAACTTCGGAAAAAACCATACCAGGTCTTATGAGGAGAGGGTGGAGGCTCTTCATCGACTCTTTCCTCTACAAGGACAGTTTCAAAAATGAAGATTCAGGAAAATATATTCTTGAATAGGAAAAGGTTCTTTGTTTCTCTCACCATCCATTTCTCACTAATTTTTATTTTTACCCTTGTGAAGTAATTACCAGGAAAAACCTTTATATTTATAGCAAAAATTTACATTGAAGATAACACAAGAGCATATACTACATTAAACAACCACCACCATCCAGCCCTTTTATTCCCAAAAATAAACTATTAACCCTTTTCAATCCGACCGTAAATCAATAATGTTGTTTATCCCACTATATATCCCACAATCAATCCCAACGATGACGTGGTATGACTTTTTCTAGGTTTTTGTTTTTCTTCTCTTATGATATGACCATAATAAATTGTGAGAATTACTTCTGAGAACATAATAACATTGGATTTTTATATCAAAAAATATGCACCAAAAAGCATTTATGATCTCTATGAGTAGAATAGTGTATCGATATTGGTTGAGTTATGGCTCTGCTCTGGGTAAGGTATTTGCACCTGATAACTTTAGGTTTATCCCTTGGAAATTGGGAAAGTTCTATGTATATGTAATTGCACTTCTTGTGGGGGCATTGATGGCATCTTCCTGGAAGAAAAATAATAACAGGGACTAGAGTCAAGGCATTAGTATTATTAATGTTGTCTGTAGTGGTATTTTTTGAACTTTTAATTAAAGGAACAAGAGAGGAGTTTACAGAATTTTTGCAGAATATTCTTATGAGTAGGATGTTCTTAAATATTATTCCTTTAACATTTTGTTTATTATTTTTTGAAGCCGTTTTATTTGAAGATAATATTTGTTTAATAGAACATTTTATTTTTGGCAAAATTTGGGACCATATTATTAAGAAATGGAAAAGCTTGAATTGTGGCTAACTTGTGTTGACTTGATAAAAGACAAAGATGATTAATACGAGTCTATGGATTAACAGATATATGGAGTGATTCAGAAGCAAATAAGTGAAATAGCAAACAAAGAAATTGTAACAAAATAAACATACTCAAGAACAAACAGTTTTCACTAAATTTATCCATCAAACAAACGAAAAAAAAATAAAACCAGCATCCAAAAAATCTAAAAAAAAACATTTTCTAAAAAAAACATAAAATAATTCAAAATAATTCAAGACAAAATCATCCGAAATCTCCTTGATAATTTGTTCAGCAACAACCATTGCATATGGTCGTGTTCATGTGTTGGCATGGTTGTTAACAGGCTCTGGTGGAACTTCAGGTACTCCAACCAAAGTCTCATTGACTTTCTCTTCAAGAAGTGGCTCATCAGGTATTTCTGGTATGCCAGAAACAGTTTCATCAAGAGGGGAATCTTCATGAATATCACCATTCTCCCCATCATGAACTTCGGCATTCAATGAAACAACAAGATATCCCAACGATACGAAACCAATAGTACGGGTTTCGGCATCCAATGGAACACCACTTACAATAGTTATGCCGCCAAGGTTAATAGTAATCCTTAATTTCTGGCGCAATTGACACTCTGAGGGTGCAACCATTAATCTTTTATTGTTTGAATACCTCACTCCTGGATCCTTTTCATTCCTATCTTTACCTCTAAAACTCATTTTCTCCTTTAGTCTTTCTTAATTCTCACTCTTTGTTCTGGTGTAGTTTTTATTTTTTATATCTTTTAATCTCTAAGGAAAAACCCTAATTTGTATCCTTTAAAGTGCATATCTCATTTCCAATACCTAATATATCGACTTTCTGTATTGAAATATATCCTCGAAGGTGCACTTTTTTTCCATGACAATGGGATTTTAGACCCCCCATTTAAGATAAAGTCATTCCAATAGTTGGTATTAAGTGCCTAATATTTAAAGTGAAAACCGAAGAAGTTTATTTTTAGAGATGACGGCCTATTTTTTATCTATTATATTTTTGGAAATATAAATGGTTGGAAATAGTTAATAGGAAAGATAAACGGCAGCATATCATTTGTAATTGGTTTTTATCTAAATTAATTTTGAAAATGGATCTTTTTCATATTTTTTCAAAATTTAATCGATCTTTTCTTTTATAAAAATTGGAACTTTATTTATTTTAAAATTTGATAGATCTTTTTCTTTTTATGAGTTTAAAAAAATGAAAATAAAAATTCTTATATTAAGATGTAGGTCATATTCTGCTTAATGTCCTCATTAGTTGAGTCAGAATCTTCACTGGAACCCAAAATATATCGATGTTGGTCAGATTATGCTTATTGACATATTATGTTGAATCTGAATCTTCATAGGAACCTTAAATGCACCAATGTTGGTCATATTCTAGTTAATGACCTATTTTATTTAGTCATAATTGTCATCTAAACCATTAATGTACCGATGTTGGTCATATTTGCTAAATGACCTAATCGTTTTAGTCATAATCTTCACTGAAACCCTAAATGTATCAATGGTGGGCATATTCTGCTTAATGAATGTTTTTATTCAGTTAGGATCTTCAAAAAAAACCTAAATGTACCGATGTTGGACGTATTCTCCTTAATAACCTTATTAGTTGAGCCAGGATTTTCAACGGAACCCTTAAATTTTTACCGATGTTGGTCATATTTGCTTAATGACATCATCATCTTAGTCAGAATCTTCAATGGAACCCAAAATATATTGATGATGGTCATATACTGTTTAGTGACCTATTTTGTTGAGTCATAGTTTTCAACGAAACCGTTAATGTACCGATATTGGTCATATATTCTGCTTAATGACTTCATCACCTGCTAGTTATGTAAAAATCTTCACTGAAACCCTAAATTTATCGATGTTGGTCATATTTTGCTTATGATTATCTAGTGAGTCAGAAGCTTCACCTGAACCCCTAAATGTAGAAATGTTGGGCGCATATTCTGCTTATGAATTTTTATTCTGAGTCAGGATCTTTAATGAAACCCTAAATATACCGATGTTGGTCATTTTCTGCTTAAAGACCTCATCATCTGAGTCAGAATCTTCATCAAAACCCTAAATGTATCGATGTTGGGCATATTTTTCTTAATGAACTATTTTATTGGGTTTGGATCTTCACAGTAACCTTAATGTACTGATGTTGGACGTACTATGCTTAATAACCTTATCAGTTGAGTCAGGAATTTTAACAAAACCCTTAATATTTTGCCAATGTTGGTCATATTCTGCTTAATGACCTCATCATTTGAGTCTGAATCTTCACCGGAACCCTAAATATAAAGGTGTAAATTGGGTTGTGCTAGCACGTTTACGACACAACACAACACGTTAAAATTCGAGCACTGCACAGCACAACACGTGATCTGGCACTCATGTTAGCTTAATAGGTTGTGCTGTATTGTGCCAGACTAATAGGCACATTGGCACGACACAACACGTGGCACATATAAATATATCGATGTTGGCCATATTCTGCCTAATGAATTTTTCTTTTCTATTAAGGGAAATAGATCTTAGTTTTATATACGTGATTGATAGTTAGATCAATGATAACAATCCATGCTTCAAATATAGAAAAGGATAATAGTCTTGAAAATTAAGGTTTAATGCAAATGAATGAAAAAGATCTGGATGTTTTGTAACTGAAGGGCAATTTGGAATCTGAAAGAATTGTGATTATTTTAATAGACGAATTAAAGGTTGAAAGTGGTGTTTTGACACTAAAATACAAGACCAGCGTGTGTTATGCCAAAACAATAAAAAAATGAGAAACAATTGTAAAGAAACTTTATCTTAATTAGAAGAATTCATGCTTAAAAAATGAAAAAAAATAGCAGAATTGCTATTATATTTTATTTTTTAAAATAACAAAAAAATGTACTAAATATCATCGATATCATATACCATACTTCTGATCAATAAGAAACCTATTTAGTTAATTTAGTCATCTTGCATCATCAACCATAGATGCCATATCTTCGTGGTTGAAATCCCGAACCAATTGTTCTTGAAGTCGATCCACTTGTTCTTGAAGTCGATCAACTTGTAGTTGGAGATTGAAAAAATCCCGATCAAAGGGAAAACTACATCTACTCTCTCCATGGACGAATTCCACACAATGTCCATCGACATCAAATGCATTAATCTCACGTAAATGCCAGTAATCTGCATGATTCCTCATGCAGATTATAAATACGTCGACTCTAGGTTGAAGTACTGTCACTTCAAACTCTGAGATCTTAAAATCGTCTCCTAGGGTATTTCTAAGTAAATTGAATCTAATATCTACATGACCCATAACAAAAAATTGGTAGCAAAAGGATTTGCAGTTCATTCTGATAAAAAAGGAAGGAAAAGTGATTTGCAGAAGAAAAACAACTTTGAGTGAGGTATGATATTCTTATACACATATTCGACTTGTTTCATGTTATAAATGAAGATCTAAATGAACACACTGGGTCAAGTCACAAGTGTACACCTACAAGTCATAGTTAATGGTACGTAAATTTCGTCAATTTGTTAATATTGGACTATAAAAATATGAGAAAACAACTAAAAGAAATGTGGTGTTGTATTCTTATAAAACCCATATATATAGAGAGAGAGTGTTATGGAAACTTATATATATGGTGTTGAAAATAAGATATTATGGCCGATATAATTTAGGTAATTGGAGTTAATGCAAAAAAAAATTAAACAAAATTACAAAGATCATGGATTTAGATATACATGAAATATTCATTCTATATCTCATTATTTATTTGCTGCTTAGTGATATGAAAATTGATATATTTTGCATGCTTTTGAATGGGTCTAGTGATATGGAAGGTTAAATATTTTGTGCACTTATGAATAATTCCCCTTTTATAATCGTGTTATTACTGTTCTTTTTTTTCCCTCACTCCTATTCCCGAGAGAAGCCTATCTAATTATACAGGTGATGAACCTGACTAACAACACCTGGTTATCCATATGACTAATTTGGTACACCGCCACTAATTTGGTACACCGCCACTAATTTGGTACCCCTATTACCAATCTTGAAGAGTACGAGTTAAGGAAGAGTTATGATGGTTTAATAGTTGTTTCGCATGCCTGAACTTCCCAGGGACGAGACATTCAACCAAATGCCTTAAATGGCTATTAATGGCATCTTTAAAGACAATATAACAAGGGTAGGAGAAATAATTTACAAAATACATAGAATTAAACTAAAAAAGGAAAAAAGTTTAGCAGCAGAGAAAAATAGCAAATCAAGGAGCAAATACCCTAGAAAACAATTTTCCTTCAGCAAAACATAATCATGCCAAGCACATTGATCTAACTCTAGATCCAAGAGAGTTAGAGAATTTGAAAAAAATTTTGCAAGATGAGATTGAGAGATGCAATCTGAGAACATAATATGAACGGGTACGTCAAGAAAATGTTGTTGACTGTGAGATATAGAAGCATAACAGGATGGCAAGGGATGCACGAAAAACATAGGGAAAAAGATGATGATGACGATGAGCATTTTGTTTGAAGGAAAAGTCGCAGTGCAACAGAGAGTAAGTCTGATGAGGATGACGAAGGCTTTGATGAAAAGGAAGAGACATCTGAGGAAGGATCTGATGCAGAAGAGAAGCGGAGAAGAGAAGCTGAAAGGATTGAGGATGCTTGGTATGAAAAATACTTAGCATAGAAAAGGAATCCTCCTGTATTTGCAAGGACCATGAGAGAACGTTTAAACGTTGATTCAGATGGTGAAACCATTGATGGGCTTGATACAAATGGAGAGCCGCTTGAAGATGAAAATGCAATTGATGAAGAAAAAGAGGATGAAGATGAGAGTGATGGTTCTGGAGGAGATGTTGGAGATGGGTATGGTACTTCTGCTACAACTGGTAGTGATGATAATGCATGCAATGAGGAAGATAATTACGACAGCAATGATGAAGATGATTATGATTAATCATCCCTGAAAAATCAGAAGGGCCAAGGTTGTTAAGCTTAGAATTTTTCTTAAAATTATGGTTAACAAGTTTTTCTTGAGCAGGTCTCTTTAGTATTTGTTGCTCATCTTTCTTGAGACGGTATGAAATTGGTGAAGTTTCTACTCTCTTTTTTCCCGGACAACTTTAAATTTTGTTTTTAAGGGTTTATACAGTTTGTTGTTTTGTTTTTAAGTTGGGATGTACAGTTTGTTGGTTTGTTTTAAGTTTTTGTGATGGGATTTTTATTTTGCTGTTATAACTATTATCTATTATCTGGACAAAAGTTTCTTTTTGTGGGATGTTTGTAAGTAACTGGCAGGGGTTTAGTGAAGAATGGATGTTTTTCTTGGTATGATTCTTTTAATAATTTCTAGTTTTGGTTGTTAAATTTATGATTTCAATTTGAGAAAAATGATGTATGAACCTGCTTTGAGAGATTGGGGATAAAAAAAAGAGAACCAGGCTAGGAATTTGTTGATAAAGATTGAGAAATTTTCCAAACCAATTATCTTTTTTTCTTTTAATTTCACCTCGGTAGATTTTTGTGGTTCATTAAAAGACCGGAATATTTGAGTCCGATTTTGTACACACTCTCTAGAGAGTGTGCATATGACTTTTTAATCTCCACTATTGATTCAATTTTGGGAGTTATGTAACAAGGGTCGAGATCCTAGATATGGAGGGTAATGGGACCATCTGTTAACTACATCTCTTGCTTATTCGATACTTATACTTGATAAAGTGAGTCTAGAATACCTTAATTCTTTCCTTTTTTTTTGGAATCACCTTAATTCTTTCCTGGGTTTGACAGTTACATTTCCTCAGTTATAAACCATAATAGTATATTTCATTCATCCCATTACTTATAAGAGTATCTTGGTCATTTATGCTAAAAAACGTACTATAATATGCTTTATGCTTCAATTATTATAAAGATTTGAAAGACATTTATGCTAAAAAACGTATAATATTTCATGAACCAATTACTTCTAAGGTTATTCTGGTCATTTATATTAAAAACCGATATGTCATTGTAGTATCGTGGTAAAGTTGTTGGGTGATGATATCATCGACTTGAGTTCGAAAAAAAAAATCAAAATAAAATAGACCTTTTATATTGAGTCTGAATCTTCACTGGAACCCTAAACCTTAAATGTACCAACATTGGTCATATTCTGCTTAAAGACTATATGAAAATCAATCTTCACAAGAACCCTAAACCCTAATTAAATATACCAACGTTTGTCATATTCTACTTAATGACTCATTCCAATATATGAAATGAATCTTCACCGGAACCCTAAATGTGCCGATGTTGGTCATATTCTGCTTAATGACTCATTCCAATATATGAAAATGAATCTTTACCGGAACCCTAGTTTGATGTACCGATGTTGGTCATATTCTACTTAATTACATATTCCACTATATAAAAATGAACCTTCACAAGAACCCCAAACCCTAATTAAATGTACCAACGTTAGTCATATTCTGCTTAATGACTCATTCCAATATATTATAATGAATTTTCACAACAACCCTAAATGTGCCGATCTTGGTCATATTCTGCTTAATAACTCATTCCAATATATGAAAATGAATCTTTACAGGAACCCTAGTTTGATGTACTGATGTTGGTCATATTCTGCTTAAAGACTCATTCCAATAAAAATGAATCTTCACTGAAACCCTTAATGTACCGATGTTGGTCGTATTTTGTGCGAACTAGTGACTCATTCTAATATATGAAAATGAATATTCACCGGAACCCTAGTTTGATGTACCGATGTTGGTTATATTATGCTTAAAGACTCATTATAATATATGAAAATGAATATTCACCGGAAACCTAGTTCGATGTATCGATGTTGTTCATATTCTGCTTAATGACTCATACCAATATATGAAAATGAATCTTCACAAGAACCTTAAATGTGCCGATCTTGGTCGTATTCTTCTTAATGACTCATTCCAATATATGAAAATGAATCTTTACTGGAACCCTAATTTCATGTACCGATGTTGGTCATATTCTTCTTAAAGACTCGTTCCAATATAAATGAATCTTCACTGAAACCCTTAATGTACCGATATTTGTTGTATTCTGTGCGAACTAATGACTCATTCTAATATATGAAAATGAATCTTCACCGGAACCCTAGTTCGATGTACCGATTTTTGGCATATTCTGCAGATAGACTCATTCCAGTATATAAAAATGAATCTTCACAAGAACCCTAAACCCTTAATGTACCGATCTTGATTATATTCTGCTTAATAACTCATTCCAATATATTAAAATGAATCTTCCCAGGAACCATAAATGCGTCGATGTTGGTCATATTCTGCTTGACTCATTCATATACATGAAAATGAATCTTCATCGGAAACCTAATTGTACCGATGTTGGTCATATTCGGAAGATCCATCACCTGTTGAGAGGAATAATGTGATGTTGGAGTATTGCATTATGTCTGTGTACACACCTGAAATGGTTTCTTCTTAACATTTATGATACTTTTCCGGTGTATGTTGGAAAATATGATCAGGTGGTAATTCAAAAACAAACTTCGTAAATGCTCAAATACTTCTAATAGGTCCCAATCTTCGATTAACAGGAAAATCTATACCGAAGGTCTAAAATCAACTAATGTCAAACAAAATAGGTCAAGCAAAATAAAATCAGCACACTAGTGTATATTTGACATAATTATTTGATTGTTTAATTACCTAACAGATGGGCTTATTACCCTCCATGTTTAGGATCTCGACCCTTGTTACATAACTCCTAAAATTGAATCAATGGTGGAGATTAAAAGGTCACGTGCACACTCGTTAGAAAGTGTGCAAAAAATCGGACTTAAATATTCAGGTCTGCCAATCAACCACAAAAATCTACCCAGGTGAAATTAGAAGAGAAAAAGATAATTGGTCGGGAATAACCGAGAGTCTAAGACATAACTCCTTCAACCTCTCATTTTATCTCCATCCATTTCCAATTCCATCGATTTGAGCTTCGGAAAACTTCATCAAGAACTATAATTAGTTATTAGTACTTATACGAAACATCGATTTATGCTTAGATTTAGGTTTCATCGATCTCTCATAGAAGTATTAATTGACACTGATTCATAATTTTGGAAATGCAAATTTGGGTTATCTTCATCTAAGGTATGTTATTCATTCATTTTCTCTAAATCAATTTTTTTTTAATATTTGGGGTTTAATGATTTTACAAATTGGAAGTTACAAACTATTGATTTTGAATGATGCAATTTCTGATGGTGATTATATATATCTCTATCTTTTGATCTATATGTGGTTGTAAGTTTTAGGTTTATTTGTATTTGATGTTGCTGTGAATTTTATCATGTTTTGAGGATCTTTTGGCGATTATGAACATCTCAGTAGTATGCTTTATGCCTCCACCAAGTATTTTTATGTATCAGTTGATTTTATAGGTTGAATATTATGCAATACTAATTCATGTTATTGACAGATGATCTAGAGAAAGCTTGTTATACCTTTTAAGAATATTTGGTTGTTGAACTTAGACTCAGACATAGTATTTGGTTGTAGGATGTAAACATTAGCGAATAAACCTTGTATTCTGTTTTGAGAAGAAGCATCTCAGGAATCAAGATAATTTCCGGAATCTTTTTGATTTGTATTCGTTCAGATTGTATAATAAAATTAGGTGTGCATAAGCCTCCACCAAGTAGTGTTTGTGTCAATTACGTGCAAGTCGAATACGACGCAACCAACGCGCAGTCCAACATGTATTTGACAGAAGATCTATAGATTGTGATTCTTTTTGAACTCTTATTCTGTGGTGGAGTGTTATTTTTTTTTTAATTTTAAACATATATAGATGTTCATAATTTGTTCTCTTCGCCAGATTGTAGATTACAACTAGGGGTGTATATGCCTCTCTACCAAATAGTGTTTATTGTTATTAAATATTATTAGCATAAGGCTTTAAACAACAAGATGGGGTATATTTTTCAGAAAACTTTAGTCCAATTATGAAATATACTACAATCAGGTGTGTTTTGACTATTGCTTTGACAAAAGTTTGGGATATTAGACAGTTGGATTATCAAATACTTTTCTCCATGGTTTCCTTTATGAATATGTTTATATGACTCAGGCAAAAGTTTTTGTTGATGAGACTCATCATGATTATGTTTTTCATTTGAAAAAGTCACTTTATGGAATAAAACAAGCTCCTAGGGCTTGGTTTGAGAGGTTTGGAAGGAATTTTCAATGAAGGAGCTAGGTTCTTTGCACTATTTCTTGGGTATTGAATGTACTAGGTCTGCAATTTCTATTCTTCTTACACAGAATAAGTATGCACTGCAACTTCTTGAAAATGTTGATATGTTAAACTGTGACCCTGCTAGGACACCAGTTGTTGCAGATCCAAGGATTTCCTTATACAATGGTGATCCTTTCGAAGATGCTGCTTCTACAGAAGTTAGTTGGAGGTTTGCAATACTTGAATCTGACTAGACCTGTTTTATGCTTCTCTGTCAATTATGTTTGCCAATTTATGCATGCTCCCATTACATCTCATCTTCAACTTGTAAACAGAATTACGAGATTCATTAAGAGTAGTATAATTATGAATTGGACTGAATAGAGAATCAAAGATGTAATTTCAAACATAGATGCACCTTATGCAAACCCAGAGAATTACAGGGAAAACTATTAAGAAGGACTAAAATGATTTTTTTTCAGTATGCATTTGTTCTCAACGCAGTTTACTCTTGCATTTTATATAATTGTGCCCATTTTTTTTTGCTTTGTATGGTTTTCAACTACCTGTTCCAGTTCTGTGATCATAGTTTTAGTTTCTAGATTACTACATGCATCTCCAACATCATCAATACCCAACAATCCAATCATACCTAATCATCGGACAATATAAATAACCTTACTTCATCATATTACGTTTCAAAAAAGTTACAACCTTTATGTTCATTCAGTGTTGAGCAACATTTAGCAGTAATACTATCATTTCATGCCCGGTTACATGTTCATAAACTAAAACATTAAGGAAAAATTGATCTTCCATTTACAAGTATCTCTTCGTCTTGTATACCCAAAATCCAAAAACCAAAAAAAAAACAAAACACAACTTTCCCTTTTATTGTCCCCTGCATTTCCAGTATCCACTTCCACTTCCAAAATTCCATTGACACTTCCAAAAACAAAAAATAAAACATTATTCAGTGACTCACCTTTTGCATTAGACCCCTCTCCATTTGAATTTTTATTTGTACTTTGATGATAGGTATTTCTTCAAAATAATATAAGTTATGCAACCATTTTTAAACTTATAACATCATTTCCATTCGAGTACTTACCCAAAAATCCACCAGCTCTCTGTAGAAGAATTCAAATGTCGAGAAGACTTACCCATTGCTAGACTATCACTCGGAATTGAAATCATCGGATTCCTCTTCCTCCTCATTTGTATCATCCGCTTCATTTTCATCTTCATCTGACTCGTCCCCTGCGGAATCGGTCTGTTGAGACAACAATGCATCATTAGCCCCACTCATCTCATTTTCGCGAAACTCGTAAAGTTCATCTTCTAGGTCTTCAGCAGCAGCATACTCTGCAATCGCCATTTTCTCTGAATCTGGAGTGGGTGTTTCACTTTCATACACAACAACTTGCTCTTCATCTTCCTCATCACTTGCATCACTATCGCGCGACAAATATTCTGCCACACTTTCCTTCTTGTTCTCCTCCGCTGTCTCCAGCTTCATCTTTTTCGCCTGCACTGCCTCAAACCTTTCCTTCTTGATGTCATCTTTGAATGGATCAAGAGGGCACTTCTTTGGTAATACTTCTGGTTTCTCTTTCTGATCCCTTAATACTGCACGCGCTTCTTCCCAGTTTTTCCCGAGTTCAATATCATGCAACAAGTTTTTTACTCTTTTTTGTATTGCCTCCAGATCATCCTTGTTCAACTCCCCTATCAACTGCATTATGGCGATTAACTTTTCTTCTCTTTCCTTCTCTTTCCTTCTGTTTCAACTGCTGCTGAGTCATGGGGGCTTTTCCCTTTTCTCTTCGTGGACCACCATCACCATCCATGTTTGATTAATTTAGAAAAAAATTATGCACAATTGTTGATAAATATCTTCCTCTCCAAATTTCTCTCTGAAAGTATTTGAAATTTCTTTAGTTTCCCATATTAATCCTCTTTTAAATTAGTCTCACCTAAAAGACACGACTGTTACTAATAGGCTTTCAGGGGTCACGCACTTTCGTGTAGGTTTTAGACTAACTGACACGATGTAATTTACCTCTTTATAAGTCGCATTAATTTGTTAATATTGGACTGTAAAAATAGGACCATATATATAGAGAAACTGTGATTATGGAAACTTATATTTTTGGTGTTGACAGTGAGATATTGTGGATGATATAATTCAGGTATTGGAGTTAATGAAAAAAAAAAGGGTATTTCTTCCTTTTTTTTTGAAGCATTCTTCGGAGATGGTGATTTAACAATTTTGGAATGTTTGGAAACTAGATTAGAGTATTTTCCAAAAAAACTAGATTAGATTAAAAAAGAAATTAGATAAACATGAAATGTTCAATGTTCATTCCATATGATATTATATATTTGCTGCCATATTTTTAGTGATATGGAAACTGAAATATTTGGTTACTTTATATGGAATACCAAGAAATTAGGCAATCGAACACAACACACTTAACCTAAAAATAATTAAGGTATTCATTATTAGAGATATAAAGAGTGATTAAAGAGGTCATACAATCCCCACCAACATAAAATAAAAGAGGGATACATAGAGTATTGGAGAAAAATAAGTTCTAAGAGGGATAACATATATGAAATTGATGAAAGAATCCAAAAATGTCCTCGACTAATGTCTGGGTCCCGTATTTAAGAATTACAATTACTTTGAGTGGTGTGACTAAGGTTCCTGGTATTTCTTTGGATGATGAAATTCGTGTTGAAGTCGGTGGTGTTGAGGATGCTGATGTTCCTGCTCAAAATGCTGATGTTCCTACACAAAATGATGATGTTCCTGCTTGTATTGAAATTACTAATGAAGAGCATGGCATACCAGTTAATGAGACACTACAAGATTCTGGCATACCAGAAATGCCCAAGGTAGTTTTTAAAGAGGTAGTTCCAACTGTATCTCACCAGCCCAATAATCCTGTGGAGATTGATGAAGCAAAAATCGGCAAATATAAGGATGACAAGCCTAAGCCTGTTTTATTTTTTGAAGCATAAGTGGTGGAAATTAAGGTTCATTTGATGGTTGTTTTTATTTTTTTGAAGGGTTTTTTTTTCTTCTGTGAAAACTTTGAAGGATGTTTCCATTTCTTACTTTGTTATTTAAAAGATGGTAATGTTTATGATTTCTTTTATTATTTAAGTCTAGAATCATGGAATAAACGAGGATTATGAGTTTTAACCATTTATAATGTTCAGAATGGGATACCCACTCTAACCATTTTTTGGTTTTCGTTTTTATGTGGTGCGCATATCACTTTTTTCTTTTGAAAAAAATAAGGGAAGAATAACTACAATTAGCTGAAAATATGGAAAAAAAATAGAAAATTTATTTTCATGTAAACAAAAAAGACCAATTAATTTGGCATATTATGTTTGATTTTACTATCTCCTTGTTGTCGATTTTACGACTTTAAGCATGTACAAATGGCTAGTGAATAAAATAATTTAAAATCATTGAAGCTACGTGTAATCTTCTACAAAATTACCGAAAACAAAATCACCAAACAGGTACTTTTCAGACTGCAAATAAAGTAAATGGAAGAAATGGTTCTCTCTCTGCTTTCTAAAGCAACTTTTAGGATAAATTGGTACTCAAACACCACAAATTGATTTTGATGGGTGTTTCCCCAAGCATTTGTATTTCTCCAGAGAGGAAAAACTCTTACGATTCCCCTACCGCTATTTCACATATCTATGTATCTAATAATTATACCTGTCTAATCACTCTGATGGTGTGCTTAAGTGGGTTTAATCACTCTGGTGGTGTGTTTAAGCGGGATTTTGACAAATGGAAACATACACCTCATGTAACCACATGTGGGAAATGCTTGTGTTGTCAGGAGACACTAACCACGATTCTTTTTATGAATTCTGAAAATATGGGTTCTTAGGCCAGTCCATATAGTAGTGGGATAAAAGATCCCTATAACACTGCAACCTTTAAGATCTGCCTTCCTCTAGCATAGTCGCAATAACTTAAATAACTCAATTTATAATAAAGGGAGGGAGTATGATCTATTGGCTGAAAATTATGAAAAATATAATTTGAAATACATAAATACTATACACCCAAATATATTCTATGAATTTTTTTTAGTTGGTTAGAGATAGGAAATTATAGTCCGTGGTTTTGGGAAATAAACAGTTTTATCCTAAAAATAAGATAATCATTCCGAGATTCTTTGGGAAACTAACCATATTGGATACAAATAAAAAATCAAATATTTGGAGAAAAAAATTTATGGAAGAACAAAAAAACCAAAAATTTCAAATCTGCATTGTAACTCATATGTTTGGGGGATAATGAAAATGAAAATTTGGAATTTTACTGGGCGGGGTGATTTCAAATTAAAATCAATTCCCGCTTAATGTTTTGGTCAAATAAGAAAGTTAAGTTCTAATTTCTTCTCCAATCAGTTTTTATAACTTGATTCATTTTTTTCTAAAATCATAATTATATTACTAACTCTCATCTTTACAGGTAACTTATCTTATCACACTCGTTCGTTCTTTCTGGCATTATTCCTACAACCCATTTTCGATTGAATACTTATGTTAGTTTTTTTTTTTTTTTGATATCATAGAATCAGATGTTAGATGTCATAGGTTCTTTTACTAGTTAAAACATGATTTGGGTTTTTATTTTGGTTGTATCAAATAAGTAGTTACTGACAATCATGGGTTGTTTCAATCTCGGTTTACTTTTTCTTTTTTTCCTTTTAAAAAGGGGGTTCACAGATTATTTTCTTCATATCTTAGATTATATATATATGTGTGTAATATAAGGGGTTTCAATCAAGATCGATGGTGTTTGTTACAATGATGTTTTATGCTTAAGTTACACGCGTCAATGAGTTTCCATCGATGCTCTATTGGAGGGCTTCTTTGAATATTGAATGTAGGTCATATAATTGTAAAACATGCTTCTTTTGTTGTTAAAGTTATCTAATGTTATTCCAAAATAAGTTCATATTCCAAACTGCAATAACAACATGTATGATGATGAACGATAGGGTTCCGAAGATGGTTTAAATGATTATTATACAGGAGGAGGAGCTAAGGACAATGACATTGACTCTATAGAAGAAGTTCCAGAAGATGCTGGAGCTGAGGACAATGACAGTGACTCTCTAGACGAAGATCCAGAAGATGCTGGAGCTAATATATATGAAGAATTTTCTGGTAATGTTTGAAATCTTGTATGGTTTGTTTTTACCAAAACAACACATGTATTCGAAGGTTGTTTGTGATATTTCCAGACAATGTCGAAGTAACAGAAGCAGGAGAAAAACAAGGGGAAGATGCAGAGCAGCCAAAAAAGCAAAGTATGAAGAAGAAGAATGAGAGGGGAATGATGAGATTAGTTAAGATGCATTCAGAGTTTGAAAAAAAAAACCCGGAAAAACGTGAAATAGAAATTGATAGATAAAAAAGACCCAGCGACGAGCACAAATGTTTATTCAGTAGTTATCTGGGCCACTTGGTTCGTTTAAAAGTTGGTCTTTGATATATGAAATGGAAAAATGTCAATCCGGACATAAAGAAGACAATATGGGATTCAATAAAGGTATGTATCTTCGGATCTTCCGTTATTCATCGTTTTTTGTTGTGTAACTGTGGCTAACAAAACGATAGTTGTATTTTGACCTCCCTGATTCAAGGAAGAATTATACCATGTCATGTCTTGGTACTCAATTACGGGACTTCAGAAGGAAAATAAACAACAACCATGTAGCTCCCTATCTTGATAATCCAGAACAACTTGCAAAAGTCCCCTGAAAGTATAAACCGGTTATGGACAAAGAATCTGGGACCAAATTCGTACAACATGTACAATCGCAAGATTTCAAGGTTAGAGGATACCCATTGTTATATTTACCACAGTTTCATTCTTATTGTCTAGCATAACATACTGATGAGATTCTTTTCATCTCCACTGCAAGGTTAAATCCGAAAAGGGGAAAGAAGCAATATCACACTCCAAATACCCATATCAGACAGGACGTCCAGGTTACGTGGGATTAAAAGAAAAATTAGTAAGTCCCTTGTCTTATTATACACCGCACTGTAAAACTGAGCATTGTTCCACTGATTTTGTGTTTCATTAGTCGAGTTGTGTGTGTCTCATATAAAAAACAACTTGTAACGGCATAGGGATGTGTCCTAATATAAAATACTCATATATTACCATGCATTTTATATTGTTGTCATATAGGATGCTTTGGAATTGATTTTCTATCTCATAGCTGATGTCATAATATATGTGACTGGATGTAAACTCCTACGTGTGTTTGATAACTACCAAGCCAGAAAAGGAGGTGTTACAGAAGATCAACTTTCCGATCGGTGCTTTATGTGGAGAAAAGCATGAGAAGACAAAGACGGAAATTTACTAGATGAATTAGTCAGGGAGGCGGCAAATAAAATTGTGAGAAAACCGAACAAAACTCATGTTTTTCACTAAATTAAGTACGTAAAGTTTAAATCAGAATTTAACTTTTTTTTTGAATAAATTTTATACACAGGTTGAGACGCAAAAGAAGATTCAATATGGAGATAAAAAAGGTTGGTCATAAAGAGAATGCCCTAACTCTTGTGATCGGGAAAGATAACAGTGGGCGTATGAGAGGAGATGGTTTTGGGGTGACCGCTAGCATTTACTGGAATAATGGCGTACGATTGAGAAAATCCAATAAAGACTTCATTGATAAACTAAATGAAAAAATGACAGCTAAGGATCAACAATATGAGGAAATAAAATTTTTGGTTAAGGCATTAACAACATCCACGAAGACTTACAATCATCCTGTACCAGAAGTAGTGGGCATGATACTAGGAAATTTTGAGGAACAAGTAAGTGAACTGAGTTATGATTGGATTGTGTGTGCTTAAGAGACTAAGTTTTAAATTTTAATTGTTTCTAACGTTGTTAACCGCACACTTCAGGAAAATTAGAAAAGTAAACCATCATCCACGCAGGTGAAAGATGGAGGACCTAACAACTTCTCCGATCGGTTTAAGCATAAGATATGTTCAAAACCGGATAATCGGTTGGCAAATGCACCTGAAAATTCTTCAAAAAATAATGGTAAATCCGTACGAAATAAGTCTTATGGAAGTGGGAAAGGGTCTGCTGGATCTAAGCAGCATTCTTCTGGTACAAGAACGACGGGCCCTTATACTAAATCCCCTGCGTCTGTATTTTCTCAAAAGAAGCTACGTCTCCTCCTTCTACGGGGGAACCTCATAATGTGTCATCCAAAGAAGTCCCACCGGGAAAAGTAAATATATTTTTTCCAGGCACTTAAATCTATATTGTGTTGGTGTTTTCTATATACGATGTTCATAAACCATGTGTTCTACAGGGCTTAGGATACAAACTTATGTATGAAATCGTTTCCGCAGGCATAGCGTACCCGCCAAAGCCAGTAGAGGTGTTTTTTGGCTCAGGAATCAAGACTACCATTTGATTGCCACCGTGTATGAATTGATGATGTTATTGATAAAAGAATCAGGTTACCCGTACCCCATGCTGGAAAGAAACTTTAAAATAGGTTGGTACTTGTACTTTAATTCTTTGGCCAACAACCCTTACCATTATGAACCAAAAGGTTGGTTGCTTGGCTTGTTTGCTTTATTCATGGAATATGCTTCTACACAAACCAGTCTTATCTTGTTTGTATTTAAAGGGATATGAGACACAAATATCCTATCAACCATATGAATCACGGATGCTAGTGAAAATTAGAGAACCATATAGATCAATAAAAGTGGTTACCTATTTGATAATGAGCTAGTTTTGCAGTGTGCCATAATTCAATAATTGTAAAAGAGGTAGACCCTTCATTCTAAGTTGATACTTGCGTGGTTAGGAAATGATTTTATCCGTTTCTTCACATAACCAATGCATTCACATTGGAATTTGGTATATTTGTTAAACGAATCCTATATACTACTCTACTGCTGCAGGTAAGCAATCCAAAATTTGTGAAACCTACCGAGACTGTGAAATCACCAACTCCACCTAATCCAAGAAAATCTCAGATTAAGACAACTAAAGCAGTTCCAAAGGTATGTATTTTTTTATCTTTTTACTTACATTTTAAATGTAATACCATTTTTGATTTTTCTCTTAACGGTATTCATATGCCATATACTACTCTGCTGCTGCAGGTAAGTCGACCAAAACCTGGCCAATTTACTGAGACTGTGAAATCTCTGGCTCCACCTAATCCAAGCCAATCTCATATCAAGAAACCTAAAGTAGTTCCACCGGCATATATATTTTTTACTTTCATTTTAAATCTAATACCGTTTTTTATTTTTCTCTTTACGATGTTCATATGCCATAAATATCTGCAGAGTAAAAAATGCATCATTTGGGGCGATAGTAGGGAAGACATCCTAGCTAGAGACAGAGCTTTCAGGTGTGAGGATGACCAACTAGTACTTGGTTGGTTTACTCATAAAGCAGCTCAATGCTTTAATATCTCTATTGATAAAGTAGAAAAGCGAGGTTACTGTTTACCCATACAAACTGATGGTATGGAAAATTTAGGAGATGATCTTGGGAAAATGATTCCTTGGCCGAAGTCTAATGTTCAATTTTCTAATCCTCCTAAAACTAAGGTTAGATGCTTTGCTTGTTTGCTTTGTTCGTTGAGTAGTTTTTCACATAAACTAGTCTATCTAGTTTGTATTTATTAAGAAGGATATCACACCGAAACATGTTATCAACTATATGAATCACGAAAGCCAGAGTAAATTAGAGAACCTATACAATTCGAGATATGTGGTTACCTTCACAAGAAACTCCTGCAGCTAGCAACCGCTCTAATGGATCTAAGAAGCACTCTTCTAATATTATGCAGAACTCTACGGGTATTCCCAAGACTACTTCTTCAATATCTCTACAGAAGTCGCCTTTATCTATGGGGGAACATCATACTATGACATCTGGAAAAGTATGTTTTTTTTTGCTGGCGTTTGAATCTATACTGTTAATTCTATAGTTTCCTCTCTAAATGATGTCTACATGCCGTACATTTTTGTAGCTTCGAAAATGCGACTTTTGGTCTGGATCTAAGGAAAACATCGTTGCTATAGGTACTTTTTCTTCCTGGTGTGGAAAACCAAAAAGTACATGGAGAAGATCTTGTTAAGGACAACTATGTTGTCTTAATTGATGAGGTTGTAAACCTAACACTCCCTTTTCCGGTACCTACTAGAGAGTTTGAGACATTACAGGATTCTCGTGCGAGTCAACTAGCTTGGCCGAAAGCTAACTGTATTTTCACTGACGAGGTTAGTTTCTTAGCTTTTTTTCTTTATTCATCAAAACATTCTTTTACATAAATCAATCTATCTGGTTTTTATAAAGAATGATATGAAACACAAATATGTTATCAACTAAATCAAACATGAATATCAGTGTTAGTTAGAGATTTAACTTACTAAATAGAGATATTGGGTTACTGATTTGATTATGGGCGCTAGTTTTGTATTGTGCAGTTTTTCAATCACCATTAAAAAGGTGCAGCCTTCATTCAAGTTAGTTATTGCTGGAAAATAATTTTATCCATGTCTTAATGAGAATTCACCTGACCAACTGAGTTCACGTTGGATTTGGGAATATATCTTGCATTAATCCTAAATATTACTCTCTTGCTCCAGGAACTCCGCAACATGGAAATCCTCAGCAGCAACCAACAGATGTTCAAGTTTATGATAAGAAATCAGATAATGATCTAAGAGCACATGTTGTAGAACCTAGCGGCATAACAAAGGATCAACAGAATGCGAATAATATAACCTATCAACATTTCAGGAGCCAACAAGCCGAGAGTCTATAAACCGAGAGTCATCATGTTGAGAGTCTACAAACAGATAGTTAACATGTTGAGAGTCTACAAACCGAGAGTCAACAAGGATAACATATTGGTGGGAAAACACTTCCTGAAGATCAACCGAATGTGAATCAAATAAAGCCTAAGAAGGCGACGAAAAAGAAATTTATTGCACCTGGATCAGCGAGAAGTAGGGTTACGAGGCTTAACTCTACTAAGAAAGTGCACAAACTGATGGGGAGACACCAAAACCTAAAAAGTCAAAGATATAACGTTATACATAAATGGTTCCTATTATTTTCCTTTGCAAATGTTAGAGGAAATCTAAACATGGTACTGTGTGATTTATTAATATGAGTTTTGTTATCAATGAATATGAGATTTAATCACGTTACCTGAACTTTTAAAATATTATAAAAATTGGTATGAAATGAACGGGTTGGTTAGTCCCAGGTGGACGGCGTTGGAAACATCTAGTTTAACGGCCTAGATTACATCGCCTTTCACCTAGTTCACGACACGTGTAGGGTTTAAAATTTTACAACGCTACATCCATTTTTTTAAAAATAGTAAATTTTGGCAAGAAATAAACGGCTCAGTTAGTGCCACATGAACGGTTGAAATTTCATCATCTTTCACCAATATCTGCACGCATGTACGGCTCGTGATTTAGCCACATTTAAAGATATAATATTTTTATGGTATGAAATAAACGGCTCGGAATGGAACCACGTAGATGGTGTAGGATGCATCTAGTTTAACGGTAGATATTCTATCATCTTATTTCGTATTAAAACACGTGCACGGTCTAGGATCTAGCCATGTTTTATTAATTTTTAAAAATGATAAATTTTTAGGAAGAAATGGACGGCTTCTACTATATCATGTGGATGGTGGTACGTGCATCTAATATGAACGGCAGAAATTCCATCATCTTCAACAAGTCTAAAATAAATATACGGTACAAGATTGTATCAAATATTGCATTGGCGTGGCTAAACAGAACATATAGACACGCTAAACTAATAATGTGTGTGTATAAGATAAAAAACAGACACTTTAAAAACAATTTGCGTGTCTATAGGTTACATAGTAGACACTTAAAAAACTATTTGCATGTCTATATGTTACACAGTAGACATGTTTAAAGACATATCTCGTGGCTAAAGGTTAAACAATAGACACTTTAAAACATATATTTCGTGGCTAAAGGTTAAATAATAGACACTCTAAAAAATATTTGCGTGTCTATAGGTTACACGGTAGACACGTTAAAAGACATATATTATGTCTACATGTTACACATTTGACACGTTAAAAAACATATCTCGAGGCTAAAGATTAAGCAATAGACACTTTAAAAACTAATTGCGTGTCTATAGACAACTAATTGCCACGCAAATGGGATAAAAACTTGGGATTCTTACCACCATATAGATACGCCTTAGAATTCTGGCGTGGCTATTGCGGGCTATTTAGACACACAAATGCTGGCGTATCCAAAAATAACAAAAAGTCTCGGTTCCATTTGACACGCTATGAGTAAAAATGAATGGCGTGTATACCATATGGCCATGCTAAATTGACGTCACTTCAGACCATTTGTGTACTAGTGAAAGGAGGAACATAAGTTGAAACAAGAGGTTTAGAGTTTTCTTTAGGTACCTCATCGTTTTGAGAAGAGTCAGTATCTATTTCTCCAAAACCGGCCCCTTAGGGTCTTTGTTTTTCGCAACATTGATATTCTTCCTTGGATTAAGAGGTTGAGAAGGTAGTTTCCCACTATTCTGTGTCTTCAACTGGTTCAAGTCACTTTCCATTGACCCAACCTGTGTTTGCAATTCCTTGATTGTGTTATCCGTCTTCTGTTGCCTCTGTTGAAACATGGATATAAATGTATTGAGCTTGTCATTTGTGATAGAACCCTGATTAGGTTGTTGTTGTGGATGAGATTGTTGTTGTTGATACCCATTCTAGCGGTTGAAAGTAGGTTGTTGAACCGCAACTTGCTTGTTTGCATAGCTAAAGTTTGGGTGACCTCTCCATCCTGGATTGTAAGTGTTGGAGAAGGGATCATACCGCCTCTGCTGATTTGGAAATGGTGCATTTGCTTGTTCATTACCATCTTAATAGATTGAAGAAGATGATGGTGGAAAAACTACAACTGCGATTTGTTGCATCATCGACGTTAGGTTACATCTGTTGACGGACTTCAGTTGATTCGCCAACTTTATTAACTCTCCTGACGAGTAGTTCTGACCCACGACTTGAGAATTCCTGAGAATTTTCTGCCATGTTCTCAATTAATTCTCTACTTTGAACTACTATTTTATTCACTAATGCGCCCCCACCTACAGCGTCGAGAAGAGTTCTGTCACTTGCTTGAAGTCCCTCATAGAAGTACCGGATGATCAACAAATCACTAAATTGATAATGCGGACAGCTAGCCACCAATCTCTTGTAATGTTCCCAGCATTCTTATAATGTCTCTTGATAGACACATTTTAGTGTCTAATTTGCACCTTAATTTCTAGTGAGTTAGTATTCGATTTTGTGTCTATTACGTGTTTTTATGCTTTTGTAGGTACATTAGAAGAATAAAGATTTGTGGAAAAATTGGCTCAAAAAGTGTTCAAAGCACCCAGAAATATGGATCAAGGCACCCACACTTTGGATTCGGGCACCCTTGGATCGGGATGAGCTGGATCGGACCAACTCAGCGGGTCAACTCGGCCCAGTCAACTCGGTCAAAGTCAGTTGACCGAGTCAAAGCTTCATCAAGTCAAAGCTTCATCGGCAGCAGAATTGTGATCCAGTTTTTTTAGCGATTTCATCACAAATTGATAAGTACCCAATCTAATTAAAGGTTCGTATAATCGATTAGAAGCTTTAGAAGCCGAAGATAAGGGCTGGAGAAGCATGAATTTGGACGGAAACAGGAACACATATCTGTTTTGGATTACTATTGATTTCTCATCAAATCACCGAGTTATAATGGGATTAGAACATCCTAGAAGATTCACAGGGCCTATATAAAGAGTTTACAAGCCTCAGAAATAAAGAGAGAAGCCTAGGGAGCGATTCAGAAGAAATCCGGTGAAGTTCCGGTGCCGCCGGTGACCTGCTGTTGCTCCGGCCGGCGTGTTCTTCATCCACCATCACCGAAGAAGACGACTCAGTAACATTTATAAGTGTTGTTGTTCCACTGTTGCAGCTCTGCTCCTGTTGCGTTAAGTTTTAAACGTTCTGTTGCTTAAAGCTCTTTGTAACAGCTGAACCCTGTTCTGTGACACTTATATACGTATCTGTTCAGCTGTTGCACTATTCTTTAACCTTGTAATCAATATTTTGAGCAATGAAATCAACTTTTGAGCAAGTTTTCTTCACCATGGGGTAAGTTTATTTACTGGGATGATGGATAAGGTATTTTTCTCAATTTTATGTGATTTAATTATTTTCTAATAATTATTTATAATTCTTTTATTATTATTTGCATGGATTTAAATTAGAAAAAAAATGGTTTTTATTAAATAGTTGTGTTCTCTTTTGATGGGTCATGCTTAGTTAATTACTCTTGATGTCTCATGCTTAGGATTTACAATTATTCTTTTAGGAAACATATTTTTGGCAAACTTGAATTAAATTGTTAAAAAGAATTACATGATTAATCACATGAATTGTTAGAAATAACTGAATCTTGATTCCTGGTTTTTCCCATATTTTCTAAAAGTCATCTCTAGTGTATTTTCCTGATTTTTATTAGTTTAGGTTAAGTCCAATATTTTCTAAAATCATTACCTTCACAAGTTCGAGAATCGAACCTCTTTTTACCACTATATAAAATCACATCCTGCCATCTGCTTAATGCCACAAATCTCTTTCTGAATCTGAGTTGCCTTTAATACAGGGAAGTATCTTTCTAAGAAGAGTTTTTTCAAACCAGTCCAAGTTGTGACACTTCCAGAAGATAGGTATTCTAAGAATTCCTTAGCAGTGTCCATCAAGGGAAATGGAGATGCTCGCAACATAACTCCATCTGCATCTGTATCCTTTGGTAGCATGGCCATGACTATGTTATAAAAATAAACTAGATGTTTTGGATCTTTATTAGCCATTCTATGAAACTTTAGTAGCTCACGGATCAACCCTGGCTTGATTTCAAATGTAGATGTTGTTTGAATACACCAATGATGTATATCCATCTTGTAAGAATCTAAGTCCTTGAGTGTACGGTTTGTGTCACCCATTGATTCCTCTAGTATTTCTTCTCGTTTATCTTTCAGTAAAGTTCCTCTCCGAGTCTCAATTCCAACCTGTGGAAACCCGATAGGCTTTGGTTTTGTTTCGGTTTAGGAGCCAGAAGATAAGAATCTGAAAAACAATTCTCAAAACTAAATTAAAAACTAAAAATAAGAAATCAAAAGAAAAAGAAAAATAATATCCGTTATGCCTCCCCGGCAGCGGCACCAAAACTTGGCCGGTTTTCATCCAAGATTTTTTTTTTCAAGTTCTCTACTTCACAAATATGGACTAGAATATAGTAGTAAGAACAAGTTTGTTCCTCAGGAAGATATGGATTGTCAAGTTATTTTGATTACTTATGTAAACATGGGGGTTTTGTTGTTCAAAGTAATTTAAACTAATATTTAAACTGAAAGTGTTTAAGAAAATATTATAAGAGAATAATTGTTAAGGAATTCACCGTCCATCATTACACATGCAATGTAATCAAACATCAGTATCATCATTCACTCTCTCATGTTACCAATAACCATAAAGTATTCCCAATCGGTGTAAACACTTTGTTACGTCTCCACTACTCAACAAATATTGCAATAGCTAATATATGAATTCTTTTCTACCAAATAACCTAATGTTTTATCGCTAAGAGATTCAATTTGAAGAAAGCTTTAGATTTTGTGAGATGGGTTACTCATAGGCAATACAAACACAATCGTGGCATATTCAACCTAGGCCAAGTTTTACTTGTGACTTCCTTCACGATTCGCACCGCTAATGATCACAAATTACTACTAGGTATTAGGGTTCTTGATAAAATTACCTAAGACTCCTAATTAGCTATAGAGAAGTTATTAAGATATTTAATTCATGACTGAAACATGGGAAATAACTAACCATATTATATGAACACAATAGAATAATTTTTAGACCTAGTAAAACTTGAACGATATACAAGAGAGTGAATAACGAAACTAATACATTAATTGAATAAAATGTTCATGACTTCAAATTACATCCTTAACCATTAAGAAAGTTTTAGTTCATCATGGATTTCTCAAAATCCATGAAAAATATAAAAGATAGCAAGTAAAGCAATCCCTAGAAATCGTGATGTTCAATTGTAACTCCAAGCCCTAGCTCCTGTCCTCATTGTGTTGTAAAGTTTCTTCTTCCTTCTAATAGTTTTAGAATTTTGTTTATATAATGCTCTTGAATCTAGGGATTAGAATCCTTTCGGGCCCATGTTCTCTCCAAAATAGAGTCAAAAACGTATCAAAAACGTCCTAGAACAGTGTCAGGTTCTTCTACTATTGTGTATGGATTACTGGCCGAACCTGACAACCTTTATTTGCTCCAGACGAGTGTCAGGTTCGGCTACTAGTTGGATTTGGATTATTGGTCAAACCTCTATTTGTATACTTATTTTTTTCATTGAAAACACACTCTGAAGTTCGGCTACTATCCTTGTTTGAATTATTGGTCGAACCTTCTCCTAGACACTTTGTTTAAAACTCATTCTTGGGTTTGGCTACTATCGTAAAATCAATTTTTAGCCAAACATCTCTTTGTAGACTTGTAGAAAAACTTGATTTTTCATCTCCAGATTCGGCTACTAATGAACCGAATGATTATCAGTCGAACCTTCTCTGTAGACTCAAATCTTCCAAACTTGTTTTGCCAGTAACTTCTTTTTCCGATGTCGGAATGACCTCATTCTTTTGCGTTGGCTTCGTCTTTCAATTTCCTTCAAGGTAGGATAAAGAAAAATTATATTTAAATGAGTTATATTTGGTCCCTTCTCTAGATCCCATTGTAGCACTTGACTTTCTTGTTCATTTATTGTCATAATGAACTCCTTTCTTCTTCTTTGGTTGAATACACTTTAAAACTCCTAAGAACTCCAAATCAAACAAAATGAAAGCATAATAAAATTAAAACTAACAAGAAAGCAATGAATTAGAGTATCAAACTAATACAAATAATACACCTATCACAACACCTCATGATGGGAAAGTTACAAGTAGTGGTGACAGTTATAACAGATGAAGAGATGATGGAGTAATGGTCAAGGGGTTTCCAGAAACTTCCCTAACCTATCTTACCATTACATTCACGATATCCATCTCTCCTTTTTCTCACTACCTCCACTACTTACGAAAAAAACAGTATATATTCCTAACTACTATAAATAGGCTACTTAGTCTATTCAGAAAGACAGAACAAGATGATCATTCTCACAAGCTTTGTGTTCAACACCTTTACACAGAATTCATCACCACTTATTTCCTCAACTTTCTTTGCTTCCCTCCCCTAAGATCAGCCCATCTTATCTCTTTATAACCGAAGCAAAACGTGAACAACCATCTTCTTGTTTTGGACTCGTTTTGTACGATTTTGATCCTCGAATCTAAAGAAAGTACTTTTACAATACATTTGTTTTTCCTAGAAGTAATTTTTAAGTACTAACAATGGGAAAGCGCTTACTCTTTACTGAGGATACTTATACTCGAGTCAAGCCTCCCTTAAAGGACATAAAATACACAAACTGCGATATAATCCTGGGAAAATCGTGGATTCACAACAAGGGAGCACCATTATCATTTTCAAATTTTGGGGACTCAATTCATGCTTCAAAACTCCACCAAGTAAGTCCTGCTTCTAGAACTCATTTGAAATCAGTCATCCCTCGTCCCGTCAAAATCCAGGAACTCTGCCCAGGAGACAACCAAGTCACGATCATAGATGTGAATGGGGAGCTGATCCATTTTAATATTTTAGAAAATGGATGAAAATTTCTTTTACTACGAATAGGAAGACTTGTATATCATTTGAGGATTAAATTGTTTCTGATGACGAGCAGAAAAGTCATCAACAACCCTTGGTCGTCCCAATAGAAGGATTTTCAGGAGAGTCTAGAAGTTTTCATAATGGAGACACGGTCCTAAAGATTACTAAGAACACACAACTTCTTGTATCGGTTCCTCTGATCATTGAAGAAGAACCTTATATAATTACTGAGACTATACTAGGAGGTTACTACAAGCTCATGAACACTTATAAGCCATAAGAAGTAGTAATTCATGGCAAGTGGATCAAATCTTGCAAGGTATGAATGCCTTGCTATCATATTTCAGATATATTTTTCTATTTTTATGCAAATTTTGTAATTTCTCCAAAATGATTGCAATATTTCTGCATTCATAGTTAGGTTTTCAAGTTTATCAGTCAATTCAAATATCATTATCCATTTCAAATGATACCAGTTCCAATATTTTCCCTGTCAATATCAATGGTGGTGCGCAAATCCCCTCTCCAACAATCAATGACACAACCAACCTGAGCCTCACCAACGGTACCACTGAAGAAGTCGAAACCCCAATCACTTTGGATGATTTAATGCGAAGACAGAAGTCTCAAGCAAGGATTCTAGGAAGATTTGAAGACGTGGTAGGCGCTTTATTCTCTTCGCTTGTCAAGTTAATAAAACAAGTAGGGTTCGTAGTGCTTTTGAACGAGGCCTAGATTCCACCAAACCAGAGATAGACTTCCTAACTAGCGCTTCCCCGCGTCATAATATTGGGAGTTTCACCATTACTGAAAAAACAGTGGACCAGGAAGCCACATTTGTAATTGAGAACTTGTGTGAGCTTCTTCACTTTTCCAAGGATCAACCTTTCGGCATCTTTGATGCTCTCAACCATATAAGACGAACCATCAACCCCTCTCGTAGGAGCCGGGTCCTCAGGAACGAGTTTGAACGTCAGACCCTCTGGACGCCACTATGGGAGAGGGCCATAGCTTTGTAACTAGTTGTGACAACGACGGAAGAGTTGTCTACCTCCGTCATCGTTGTTATCAATTAGCAGGGGAGGCCCACAAAGAGTCTCCCCGCCTACAAATATGCAACCATAGTGAAGAGCCATATCATAAAGAGGTTCAAGAGGCGTAACGGAAATTACAGAACGGTACATATAGTAAGGATGACAAGCTCGAAACCATCAATATAGGAGCAGAAGAAAATCCACGACCCATTTTAATCAGCTCAGCCTTGTCACCAGAAGAAAACGCAGGGCTCATCGATCTACTCAAGGAATACCAAGATGTCTTCGCCTGAACCTATGAAGAAATTACATGGTTGGATAACAAACTGGTCACCCGTCACTTACATGTTTTCCCTGACGATAAACCAATCCAACAATAGCCTAAACAGTCCAGGCACGAAGTCGAGGAGAAAATCAAGATTGAAATTCAGAAGTTGCTGGCAGTAGGCTTCATCAAGCCTATCCAACACCCAACATGGTTGGCTAATGTCGTCCCCGTCAAGAAAAAAAATGGTCAAATAAGATGCTTCGTGGATTTTAGGAACCTGAAAAATTCCTTCCCTAAGGATGACTTTCCTATCCCGAATATCAATATTCTTGTGGATGCCCCTAGTGGACACGGTATGTTTTCGTTCTTGGATGGCTACAGCTGCTACAATCAAATAAAGATGTACGAGTACGTGATAAACACATAATTTATACATTTTTACCACCTTATTTCTAATTGTTAGTACTTATTTTTGTTCTAATATTGTTAATTGTTATTTTTCAGGTATTTTTAGAAGAATAAACTTTTGCGGAAAAATTGGCTAGAAAAGTGTTAAAGGTACCATGAGAAATTGATAAAGGCACCCAGGCTTGGTCAAAGGCACCCATTGGTTTAGGGCACCCACTTCCTACATTACATAAAAAAGCTTTTACACGTTCAGGGAAGAAGAAGATGAAGAACATAAGGCAGCCAAGAAATGTCGTTTAAAACTGTTACCTTAACATTTGTCTTTGAAAAGCTTCGATAGTTTCAGCAACAGTGCGAGCGGCAGTTCTGGGGTTTAAAGCATATACAAGGCGTCGTTAATTCGTTGAGTACTGTAATAGTTCTTAACGTTTCTACGACGCCATCAGGTCGTTCTTCTTTTTTACTGCTCGTGAGGTATGTCGTTAAATCGATAAAGAATTAAATAAAAATTGTAAGCTTTTCTTGTTTAATAAATTTGAATGATTTATACATTTTATTTTATTCTTATCTCTATGAGTGGCTAATAATCTTATCTAGGGTAGAGGAGGAAGCTAATTTTGATGTGTAACTTTTAATGTTTACTTCTTTTACATAATTATTCTCTCAATTTGTGTTTTTATTTGACTAATAATTTTCTCTTCAAAAATGCTTCATATTAAATGTTCTGGATAGTTTTTAAGATATTGATATTTTATAAGCGAAAGAGAATTAGACTTTTGGATAACAACAAAAGTTGTAAAATTAATAGTAGTTTATAACGTTAAATCTTCTGAGGCATGAGATTGGGTTCGAAACTGTCTTCAGTATTTTCAGAGTAGATTTAAGATACTAAATTGTTAATTTTTACAAACATCAAAAGTAGTGGAATCCAAAACCCTAGACTTCTCTTCTTTCTGATTAATCAATTTTTTTAGTTATTTTATTTTTTTAATTAGATTCATAAATATTATCCAAAATAATTTCTCTATTTTTAGGACATATTTTGTTTATTAATTAGAAATAATATTATCAATCCCTGTGGACGATCCCATAGTTGTTGCTTCTACTTTGTAATCGTCGTGCGATTGCGGCTATAGGTTTTTAGGCCTATCAGTACGATGCTGAGAAAACTACGTTTCGAACCCCCATCAGGAATTTCTACTACACAGTGATTCCCTTTGGATTGAAGAACGCCGACACTACTTACCAAAGAGCCGTGATAGCAACCTTTCACGACATGATGCAACAAGTAGAAGACTATGCCGACGATGTGGTAGTGAAATCCAAGACAATATCTAGAAAAGTTATTAAAAGAAATAGCAACCTAAATTTATGAAGTCTTCAACTCCAGGCAAACCATTACTTCTCTATACAGCCTTCAGCGAAGTTTCCATAGGATCCATGTTGGCACAGGAAGATGACATGGGGACTGAATGTCCCATCTACTACCTCATCCATACACTAAGAGATGCAGAGATGAGATATCCCAAGTTTGAAATAGCCTTTCTATCCTTGGTACATGCCATTCAGAAGTTTCGGCATTATCTAATGGTGAGGAAGGTAGTGTTGATGGATAAGGATGATCCTATAAAAATTTTACTGTCAAAACCTGCTCTTGTAGGACAGATGGAAAAATGGTTGTTGCAGATGTTAGAGTTTGACATTTCATATGTATCCCCACAAGCAATAAAAGGAAAAGCGGTTGCATGCCTACTTATGGATTTTTCAGAGGAAGATGATACCACAACGCACGAAGATGTACCTAGAGAATTCCCAGACATCTCACTTTCTGAAGAAGAAGCCTGGTTATTATACTTCGACGACTCTGCTACCCCTTTTAACAACACCGGGGGAGCCGGTATTGTGCTAGTCTCGCCAACTGGTGAAGTTTTCTCGCATTCATTCAAGCTGGACTACGAGTGTACTAACAACTCCACCGAATATGAAGCCTTCTACTAGGATTATCGTTAGCCAAGCAAGATGGAGTTACACGTCTCGAAGTAAGAGGAGACTCGAAAATGCTAGTGAACCAAATGTATGGGATATAATCTCTTAAGGAAGCATGATGTGGCTTTATATAGTGGTAAAAAGAGGTTCGATTCTCGAACTTGTGAAGGTAATGATTTTAGAAAATATTGGACTTAATCTAAACTAATAAAAATCAGGAAAATAAACTAGAGATGATTTTTAGAAAATATGGAGAAAACCAGGAATCAAGATTCGGTTATTTCTAACAATTTATGTGATTAATCAGATAATTCTTTTTAAATTAATAAAAGCACAAATAATTGCCAAAGTTGGTTTTGTTATGCTAACAAACAGAGGTAAATCACAAGCATGGACTATCAAAATTAATTAACTAAGCATAATCCATCAAGCAAAAGCACAACTGTTGAAAGAAAACCGTTTTTACTATTCAAAACTATGCAATTCTAATAATAAAAGAATTATAAATAATTATTAAAAAATAATTAAATCACATAAAATTAAGAAAATTACCTTATCCATCATCCCAGTAATTAGACTTAGCCCATGGTGAAGAAAACTTGCTCAAAAGATCTTTTCATTGCTCAAAAAGTTGATTACAAGGTGAAATAATAGTGCAACAGCTGAATAGATACGTTTATAAATGTTGCAAGAGAGGGTTCAGCTGTAACAGAAAGTATTCTAAGCAACAAAGATTTGAAAGAATAGGCAACAGGAGCAGAATTACACTGGATATGCAACGTATATAGATGTTATAAGATCGTCTTCTTCGGTGATGGTGGATGAAGAACACGCCGGCCGGAGCAGCAGCAGGTCACCGGCGGCGACCGGAAGTGGCCGGAATTTCTCTGATTTCTTCTCTAGGTTTTCGTCTTCGATTTTCTTGGCTTCTCTTGGTTTATATAGATAGTAGAAACCCTAGAGAGAGTTCTAAACCTAATAGAACTCTCTAGAACTGCCCACAAATCCCAATCTTAATCGAATCATGATTCCGGCCAAATACATGATTTTCAAGCTGATTTTACGGGATCTTTTGATGTTTATGACTTGCGTGAGATAACTATGAGTGTTTAGAACAATCTGGAAGCAACAAAAACTTGTTTCTCACGCGAATTGAAAGTGGACAGTTGATGCAGACGAATTCCGATCGGTCCCGTGCTGAGTTGACTCGGTCAACTCGGGTTGACCGATTTGACTCGGGTTTGACCCGATTTGTCCCGATTTGACCGAGTTGACTCGAGGGTACCCCTTATCCACTTCTAGGGTGCCAAATAACACTTGTCCTTGGGGTGCCTTTATCACTTTTTGAGCCAATTCTTCCACAAATCTTTATTCTTCTACTGTACCTACAAAAGCATAAAAACACGTAATATTTGCAAAATCGAATACTAACTTAATAGAAACTAAGGTACAATTTAGACACTAAAATGTTTCTATCAAAGCAACCCTAGCCCCGTATAGGGCTGAAACACAGAAGATCTTAACTCACTTTGCCGAGTCGAAGATTATACATACGGGGTGCAACAAAAGGCATGCTGATTGCTTGGCAAATTTAGCCTCAAAACTTTAGTTCGAAGACTCAGAGTCGACCTTCATTGTACAGAGGCGTACCATAACTTCGATCTGGACATGTTTGATAAAGAACAAGCCAACAACCTGGAAGCAATATCATCCAAGAGCTTAGTAATTCACATAGCCAAGGAATAATCTTAAGGATTTAAAGCATTTCTTCATATTACATGGAGAACTATATCATAGAAACCCAGATGGATCTCTGTCGAGATGTCTGGGAGATGATGAAGCACAAAGGCAACTTACACAAGTACACTGTGAGATGTATGGTGAGACACTAGTGGTAACTCTATATAGATGTCTCCAACGTCTCGGGTATTATTGGCCCACCATGGAGGCCCAACCTCAGTTGTTGCAGGGGTCTTGCTCTAATTGTCAGATTCCTCCACAGCAGTCAGAGATATTGGCTATACATCATGCTGGGGACTGGAGGGATCCATATATCAAATATCTCTGAGATAATGTCCTACCTCAAGAAAAGCGGGAAGCGGCACGCTTGATCCGAAAAGCCAAGATATTTGTCTATCACGAAGGAGTACTCTAGCGGAAGAGCTTTAGCGAAGATATGTTGCGATGTTTGGAAGAAGTGAATATTCAGACTATCCTGAAAGAAATGCACGAAGGGGAGTACCAGGGCAAGAGAAAATTATTTCTCCAAGTCCATGAGAAACACTACAGGACGACCATGAAGGACGGTGCAGCTTCATTTGTTCAGAAATGTCACCAATGTCAAATCCACGTGATCGTTTCAGAAAAGTGGTAAAAATAGTTCGTTCGCTAGGACTTGTGAAGATTTGTTTTATACCTAATTTAAATACTAAAATAGAAAACTCAATTAAAAGTTGATTCAAGAATATAGAGAATATCGAGGTTAAGGATTCCACCATTAACCAATTTTTAAGTGATTCAATTAATACGAATTATCATGCAACTCACACATTCAATTTGATTCTAAAATATTGCCAAAAGTATATTTTCAAAACAATAGTTGTAAATCAGAAGCATGGGACATCAAGATCCCTAGACTAAGCATGAACAATCAAACAAAATCACAACAATTTAGTAAAATCATATAATCAATTTTAAATCAATGCAAAAATCATAAAAACAATTACAAAATTAATTAAATAAGAAATATACCACTTTATTATTGCAATGGGGTTTAGCTCCTTATATCAAACACTCTCTCAAGATAATTTTCATAGCTCAAAGTGTTTACAATAAAAAAAAAGATTGACACAGTAAATCTGATATGGATATAAGTGTCTCAAGCTGTGTTCTCTTCGGTGGTAAAGATTAAAAGTTATTGCCCAGTATACCACTGATTCTGGGTGAAGTGAAAGAGAAAAAAAATATGACAATATTAACAATTTTTCTTGGATGTGGTATGTTCTTATCCTCCTCCTTCTTCACGGAAATTTTCTTTTTTTCTCTGAATTTTTTCCAGCTCGATCTGAATGACTTGTTTTTCAATCTTAATCGATAAAGACCCAAAATATCTTCTCAAAACAGATTAAAACCCGTGCAAATCCTAATCAGAGAATAAATCTTTTTTTCCGGCTACAACTCGACCTCTAACCTTGTTTCACGATGTGAAAGGCTCTCTTTGACGTGTTTAAACTTCCTTTGGTTGTTTCTTCATATTGAGAAATCGAAATCATCATCCAAATCCCTTAAATCTCGCTCCCACAACAACTCAGATAACTATCACAAAGAAACATATTTTCCCGGCATTTTTTATTTTCAAGTGAATAAGAAGGGTGCCCCAAATCCAAAACACAAGTTCCTTGATCACTGGGGGTGCCCTTATCCAAAGTTGGGGTGCCTTTAACACTTTTGAGCCAATTTTCCAACAAAAGTTTATTTGTAAAAAATACCTACCAACACATAAAATATCGTAATAAGTACACAATTAAGCACTAACAATATACAAAAATGAGGACTATTTAGACACAAAAATGTGTCTATCAAATACCCCCAAACTTATTATTTGCTAGTTATCGAGAAAATCAAATATAGAAAATAAAAATCTAACTCACTTTCATAGGAATCACGACTACACTTATCACGGGCAGCTAGCTATTAAACTCCTTGGTGGCCCTAGAAGATGAGTTATGTCTCGTGAGGGTTTACAAGAGGTATACCCACAAAACCTTTTATTTCAAATCTTAGCTACTTGTGAATGATTGAGGGTAGATACTAAACATGTTATTTAGCTGGATTACTAAATTCTTCGGCTATGGGAATCATTACCCTATATGAGTCCAATTGTTGTACACGACTTTGCACTTAGTGAACTTATATTCATACAAGAATTTAAAACTATACTTAGATAGTTGTACAATGTCCCACGATACTCAGAGTCTACTAAAGTTCAATCACATGAATCGATTTAGAATAGGATATGGAGATGATGAAGTTTGCAAATGTTGACTAAGGTGAATGGTGTTTCCCATATCTGTCTGAAGGTCAGTGCCAGGATGAATCATAATGGATTGAGATACGCTCCCACTAGTCTTAATCATTATACCAATATCGACTCAGTTGGTATATACAAGGTACCCAGCGGTCGATTTATTGAAAATAAAATAATTATTTACTTATTATTATTATTAAATATAATGACAACATGATTGGATCATTTAAATCCAAGCGCAAGCTCCTTATCAGCATCTTACATGATAGTTCCCATGGATCCTGCATTCCACGTTTGCTTAGGCGACAGAGACAGGGAAAACACACAAACATTGCTATCAAAGTGTCAATACTTGATATATTTTTTTGCCTAAATAAAATACAATAATGAGGCTTGATCTCAATCACTCTACTTCATCCTAACCACGATAACAAGGCGATACTAGTGCCCACCAAATCAATTAGAGAAACACAAAAAATTGTAAAAATAAAAACAGAAGGTGATATGGTCGAGATAAACTCTGAGATATGGTGACAACTATCATGTTATTTCTAACACCTGAGCTAGGCATCATTTTATGAATAGACCATTTAACTGGGCACACCAATTCTTATAGAAAAATAGCTAAGTTTCCATCTACCTAGAATGGTTAGTGTCATCCTGAATTGTTCACAAGTTTCTAAATTTTGGATTTTCATTATTGCACTAAAAGTTTCTCCCTTAACCCCAAACTTAAATCTAACATTGTCCTCAATATTTCAAATTAAATAACAGTACCAAAAGATAGGTAAATAGAAGAATAAAGAGGTAAAGTCAGAAAGATAGTACCCGGGTGAAGCGTAATAATCCTTCTACGGAGAATAAGACAGAAAATAAAAGCCTAAAAACGAAAAAAAAAAAAAAAAAAAAAACCTACAAAAATCTACCAATGTATATAAACAACCTCGATGGTCAATCAAGGTAAACAGGGTCCTCCAGAGGGACCTCTTCAACATCACTTGCAGGAAAATGATCTAAAAATGGTTTCAATCTATGACCATTAAATTTGAAAGGACTTCTACCATCTTGAGTCTCAATCTATGACCATTATCATATGCATCTTTTCGAATTTCTCCCAACTCATTGAGATGGAGCTTCCTGTGAGCTCCTGCCTTGTCAAGTGAAAAATTAAACTATTTTACTGCCCAATATGCTCTATGTTCTAACTCGAAGGGCAGGTGACATGCCTTGAAAAAAATAGACGATAAGGTGACATTCCAATGGGGGTCTTAAACGCAATACGGTAATCCCATAAAGCATCAGTAAGCCTCAATGACCAGTCTTTCCTAATAGGATTAACTGTTTTCTCTAATATATGTTTAATCTCCTTGTTGGAAACCTCTACTTGACCACTAGTCTGTGGGTGATAAGGGGTAGCTACTTCGTGAGTAATACCATATCTCTTCATCAAGAGACTAAAAGGTCGATTCCGAAAGTGTGACCCTCTGTCACTAATTATATCTCGGGGTGTACCAAAACGTGCAAATATGTTATCATTCAAAAACTGGACCACAACCTTGTGGTCGTTCGTTTTACACGAAACCGCCTCAACCCACTTTGAGACATAGTCTACAGCGAAAATGATGTAAAAATAACCAAAAGAATTAGGAAAATGACCCATAAAATCAATGCCCCACATATCAAAGACCTCAATAACTAAAATAGGTTTAAAAGACATCATATTTCTATGGAAAATAGTTCCTAACTTCTAGCAACGCTCACAAGCAACACAGTAGTTGTGGGTGTCTTTAAACAACGAATGCCTGTAGAATCCACACTGCAATATCTTAGCAGCGGTCTTCTTAGTACTAAAATGACCCCCACAAGCATGATCATGACAAAAGGAAATAATACTGGTCTGGTCACTCTCAGGCATACATCTCATAATAATCTGATCTGGATAATACTTAAACAGATAAGGATCGTCCCAAAAGAAATGTTTTACCTCGGCTAAACAGAACAATCTTGTTTACCACATTGTAGAGGCATTCGACTAGTAACAAGATAGTTTACTATATTCGCAAACCAAGGTAATTAAGAAATAGAAAAAAGTTGTTCATCAGGAAAACTATCTCTCACATGAGGGGAATCATCAGGGGAATAAACAACAAGCCTAGACAATTGGTATGCTACTATATTTTCTACACCTTTTTATCTCTAATTTCTAGAGAAAATTCTTATAACAAAAAGATCCATCTAATCAATCTAGGCTTAGTATCCTTCTTGGAAAGAAGATACTTCAAAGCAGCATGATCTGTAAAGAATACAACCGTAGAACCTAAGAGATAGGATCTAAACTTGTCCAAGGAAAAAACAATGGCTAACAATTCCTTGTCTGTAGTAATATCGTTCAGTTGGGCATCATTTAGGGTTTTGCTAACATAGTAAATCACATGCAATAATTTGTTTTCACGCTGACCTAAAACAACACCAATGACATAATCTGAAGCATCAAACATGATTTCAAAGGGTAGATTCCAGTTAGGTTCCTGGAAAATAGGGGCGGTAGTGAGTAAAGTCTTAAGCTTCTCAGAAGCCTGTAAACAAGCATCATCAAAGACAAACTTAACATCTTTTGCAGGCAAATTGCAAAGAGGTCTATAAATCAAGCTAAAATCCTTAATGGATCGACGAGAAAAACCTGCATTCCCTAAGAATTACCTAATATCTCGTACGGTTTGGGGGACCTGTAAAGTCTTAATAAGGTCAACTTTGGATTTTTCTACCTCTATACCCTTAGAAGATACGATATGCCCTAAAAATAATTCCTGATCGAACCATGAAATGACATTTCTCCCAATTAAGCACTAAATTCTTTTCCACACCTAGTCAACAGTAATGTCATATGATACAAGCACTCATCGAAAGATGACCCAAATGCTGAAAAATCATCCATAAAAGCCTCTAAAACCTTTCTACCATGTCAAAAAATATGCTCATCATACAACGCTGAAAAGTAGTGGGTGCATCACACAACCCAAAAGACATGCGTCTATATGCAATAGGTACCAAAGGGATAGGTAAATGTGGTTTTTTCTTGGTCTTTTGGGGAAATAACAATCTGACTGTAACCAGAGTAGCCATCTAAAAATCAATAATGGCTATGTCCAGCTAATCTCTCAAGCATTTGGTCGATGAAAGGAAGGGGAAAGTGGTCCTTCCTTCTGACCTTGTTCAATTTTCTATAGTCAATACAAACACGCCATCCTGTGGTTACTCGGGTTGGGATGAACTTATTGTTTTCGTTGTGGACTACAATGCCTGATTTCTTGGGAACAACCTGAACGGGGCTGACCCACTTACTGTCTGAAATGGGGTAGATAATACCCGCATCTAACAACTTAATCACCTCAGTTCGAACTACTTCTTTCATATTAGGGTTAAGTCAACGTTGCATTTTCCTAGAAGGTTTGGTGTCATCCTCTAAAACTACACCAGTTTGAGTGTTACAACGGTTACAAAATGGGCTTGCAACAACAGCCGACTATTAGAAAACATGGTATCGCAGATTTTCGTAATAGTTATATTACCGTTGCGAATTTGGGGTTACAACGGTGGGTCACAACAGTTTGAAACTGTTGCTACGTGTAAAATTTGCAACAACCTGAAACTGTTACGAAGTAAAAAATTTGCAATAGTATTTATCAGTTGTGAAATTTTTGCAACATCAAAGAAATTGTGCTTTTGACCACCACTTCCCCTGTAACAAAATCAAGTCTCCCCTGTTCATTTGGAAATCAAACTAATCCAACAAATTACCAAGATTCAGTGGAATTTTACAGGAAATCTTGGAGAGCATATAAAAATATATCTCTCAAGTGTCATTATGTGTGTATAGTATCATCAGAATGACAAGTATAACAAGAAAAAATTCTTAAGTTTTAAGGACATTAAAATTTTGTGTAGTATCAAAAAAATGATAAGTATATAAACATTTCCCAAGTTCTGAGAACATAAAAATGTTGCAGTTGTAATGTTAAATGTAGTAGCAATAGTATATACAATCTAAATGAAGCCACACGTACGAATATGACCTGCAAATACACCAATTAAGAGTTAGCCTAGTTTTAGATGAAATAGGTGGAAAGTCACACATATCAGTCGGCATATAGACATAAGTCTAACTGAAACACCTAAATCTACAGACCAGATACTTGCATAAGATTTAATAAAAAGACTGGCTCATGTGCTGTAAATAAAAAAATACTTACTTAGTAACATCTATGGTGCAGCATCATGTCCTGTTTCATCTGCACCTGGTTCAAATTACAAACGCACAAGACATTAGTTAAGCTATCATTAACTGCAGCCTAATTGGTGATACCAACTTCAAGACTATATCGGGGCAACTCATGGGCATAAAGTACGCATATTACTAAATCATTGTAATGGTAGCACATATGATCTGGGCAATAATGTCTTTGTTGGTGATACTAACAATACAATCAGATTACATCCAACCAAAGATGTATAAGAAATTACATCAAGAATCAAATGAGTTTATACCTCTCCTTCTCCTGAACTTGACTTGAAACCTCTTGAAGTAAACCATGGGTTTTTGTGCTTTGATGAAAGCCTACACACCACCATTTCATAATAAGTCTAAATTCTCGCGAACGAAAAAAGAAGAAGTTAAAACAACATAAAATGATTTCAGTTACAACTTCATATAGCCAATCCAAAACCAGACAACATATTTGGAAATACAAACAACAAACTGAGATAAATACCTACAATCGGAAACAACACGATGCAATAATAAATTAAGCCTTCTACATATATACGAAGGAGATATAACTAAGGACAGTAGGGTGAAATGAGTGCTCACTACCAGGCTTTGTGCAAGGCATCAGTGGTCCCCTATTAACAAGATATCAGTGGTTCCCCTTTTAACAAGACATGCCCACTGAATTGTCTTACAAGGCATGAATACTTTCAAATTAGAATAAAGTTGACATAAGGACAAATTCGAGATGTTAAAGCAATAGTATTACCTCCTTGTTTGTCCTGAAGGTAGTAATCTGTTGCCATTAGCTACAATACCTTTGAACCTAATTAAACAACAAAATTTGAAACCGTTAGGATTGAAACTACAAGTGATATTCTAGAAACAAAAGTTTAATTCCTGCCATGAACCTATACAAAAAGACTTCACCACATTTACACGCTTAATTGAGAAAACTGAGTAATCTTGGTTCAAGAAGTTGATTATGTTATCTAGTCTTGGTTTGTTATTGCCTTGCGCGTATCTATCACAAGCCATCTAATCGAGCAGTTTCCGCACAGTTGCCTGATTTACCTCTCCTTCCAACTTACTTTGGAGTTTATATTCTGTAGCATAATTCAGCGGAGGCACATGATACAGAGCCTGTATTTAAAATAAAATAAGATTAGACATCATAGTAGAAGGACTAAGGGGGAAGTCTTCGGTCTGAAACTATGCTTGATCTAACTTGATGGATTAACTACTAAGTTACCAGGTACCTTAGATTCACATAGAAAGCCCAACTCAACTTCAAATACAAGTAAACTTCATCGTTCCCTCGCAGAAGTTTGTCATCAACTTGGTTTACATGACAAATAAGTTACGCTACAAGTGTACCTCGTTATAGTTTATAGGCTGCAGGTTTTCAGAAATATAACTCGAATATTAGAACAGTATTTTCATCCAAGAATCAAAACATCTACAAACTATTAATCTAATAATTGGGGGTATTAAAAATACAAATAAACTTTTGTTCATGCATCCAATAACCCAGGGGACATAATTAATATTAGAACACAATATACAAAAGAGTCGAGGAAGATAATCAAGGGGAATTCAACTTCAGAAGACATCCGTAAAATTTAGTTGACAGCAGAAATACAGATGATATATCCCATCTTTACTCTTCCGTAATTGTTTGCAGATATTAGGCTATGAATGTGTAGTTTTACTTCAATTGGACACTAATCACTGATACACTGTTGTTTTTACAATGGTGCAAACATGGACAAGAAGCAATATGTAGATAAGACCAGGTAAAAGACAAACAGGAAAAAGTCAATAAAAAATGTAAACAAGGCCAAAGAAACTTACAGTGACATCCTCATAATAAAGAAGCTTCATCAAAATACTACGCTGAAACACATAACAAAATAACATTACAGACATGCAGCTTACAAGAACACCGAATAAAACTTTTTTACGAAGATCATAATGAATTTTATTACCTCTTAGAGTTTGCATAAACTGAACCAGAGTTTGAACCATTTTACAAGCAGAACTCCTGCCAAAACAAAGTAAAAAGTGTTTAATCACAGTCATCAAACTAATCCACTGTATTCGAAACCATATAGTGCAAAAAACAAAACCAAATGCTTACTATTATATACCTCATTTGATTTGGTATAATGTTGCCATTAGACTTGAATGTTGCTTCTTGTTTCTTATTCCCAGTACGACTTATGTTCATCATAACCTCTTCAGTGTAAGAATTCAAATAGCTGAATGAAACTGCACAATACAAGCCATTCATGTATAAGTATAAACCTCTTCACTAAAGTCCAGCACTTGGTCCAGCAACTGCACACACAACTCGCAATACATTAATCATTGGTCCCTGTAAAAAAAAAGTATGTTTTTCACATAACATGTTCAATTTATGGTCTACTAAGAAATTAGGATGATCAGGTTACCTTTGCAGCAGCTTCAGATGTTCTTGGACCTTCGACGGAATGTAGTAGGCGGCGTCCATCAGAGTTTGCTAATACTTTAATACCATTATCATTAGCAGAAACAACCAACAATGTCCCTTCTTTGTTGAACCGAATACGGGGAGAGGCATGTAGAAAATAAAAAGAAGATTGGTTGTTTTATTAATGCAACACAGAAAGTTAAGGAGAAGTTAGGAATTTTGTATCAAGGGTGTCTGTAGTTGTACCGGCAATCCACCATCATTAAAATCAAGCTTGAAATTTTACCCTAACCCTATGTTAAAAATTAAATTTATGAGATTAAAGATGATGAAGAAAATTGAGTCACAGATAATTACCCAATTAATTGTGAAAATGATTTTATCATTGACAGCACAGACTACTATTGAAATCGATTCTTTGTTTGAAGGTATTGAATTCTACTTCACCATCACCTGTATTAGAATCGAACCACTTAATTGATTTGTTCAGAAATATACGAAGCTTGAAATCGAACCACTTAAAGCATACCACTAGATCTAAGAAAATGATGGAAAGCTTAAGATATATTTGTTGAAGGATTCTTTAAGGGGAGAAACGACTAGGCTAGGGTTTCCTTTGTAAAAGAGATGATAGAATATGGTGGGAGAGGGGAGAGATGGAAAAATATGAGTGTGGTGCATGCGGCTAGAGAAGGTATGTTAAATTAGGGCTTACTAGCCTCACACAAGTTTGTTGCACATGTACATTTGGGGTAGAAGTACCATCTAATTCTATACGGATTTAATAATTTGGGCAGAAAACAACTGAAAAGTGTGACCACCACACTCACGAGTGGCACATATGGTCTAGAAAACTACTGTGAATCACAACAATTAAAACAGTTGCGAATTTTACAATTGCAGTGGGCCGTTGCGACTATTTTATAGCAGAAAACTTTAGTTGCAAATTCGTAACAGGGCCAAAACTGTTGTGAAAATTTGTTGCTAAAACTCATATTTGGTATAGTGTAAATGAATCTGATGCATACAAACAGCATGACTTATACCTTTAATGTCTTCTATGGTCCACCCTAAAGTTTCCTTATTGTCTTGAAGCACGGTCACTAGCCTACTTTCCTGATCATTATCCAAGTCGGGTGCTACAATTACAGGCCAAGTCTCAGATGGGCCTAAAAACACATACCTCAGAGTATCTGCTAATTTTTTAAGGTCCAACTTAGGAGGCTCTTCTAAAGAAGGAATTAAGGTAGAACTAGAAACTGGTAGTGCTTCGAACTTAGTTTTCCATCTACTAGTACTAACACGGGGGTAGAATCTAACAAAGCATTCACTTGATCAACGGCGTTATCATTGTCAAAATCTAACCCAAAATGGGATAGGCAACTCTCTAATGGATCTTCGGATAAGATGTTTGGTAATGACTCATGAACTAAAGTTTGTATCATGTTCACCTCTTCAGTGCATGTCTCATCTAGCTCGGGGGGTCGCTTACTAATATTGAAAATATTAATCTCAATTGTCATATTATCAAAAGATAAATTCATAATACCATTCCGATATTTAATGATCGCATTAGATGTAGCTAAAAATGGGCGACCTAATACCAAAGGTATCCGATTCTATGGTTCAGGGATAGGTTGGGTATCTAGGACAACAAAATCCACTGGATAAATAAACTTGTCGACCTCAATAAGAACGTCCTCGATAATACCATGAGGAATTTTCATAGACCTATCAGCTAAATGAAGTGTTATCTGGGTAGGTTTTAACTCACCAATTCCTAGCTGGAGGTACACATGGTATGGAAGCAACTTCACACTGGCTCCTAAGTCAAGTAACATTTTCTCAACACGGTATTTACCTATTGTGCAAGAAATGGTAGGGGAACCTGGGTCTTTGTACTTAGGAGTTGTGTTGTTCTGGATAATCGAACTCACATGACTAGCTAAAAAGGATTTCTTATGTAACTAAGCTTTCACTTTCGCTTACAAAGATCCTTAAGGAACTTGGCATAAGTAGGAACCTGTTTAATTGCTTATAATAAAGGAAGATTGATGTTGACTTGCTTAAAAATCTATAATATATCATTAAAATTTGATTCTTTCTTTGTTGGAACTAGAAATTGTGGGAATGGGGCTCTAGGCAAAAAATCGGGCTTAGCAGGAACCATAATGGACTCTTTAGAGACTTTATCAGTCTCTTCAGCTACTGGCTCAGAATGGTGAACTATAACATGTTCACTATCAGGCATGATTACCTTATTTTCTACCACTTTACCGTTCCTAAGTGTTCTAATTGCATTCACATGATTTGATGATTTCTCACCAGAAAAAGTCATGAACTCCTCTAGGGTATGGTTGTGTCTGACTAGGAAACTTACCTTTTTTTCTCTCTTTCAAAGACTCATTTATCTGACTAACCTGGATTTATAAATTGGAAATAGCCTGAGTATTAGCCTATATAATCTTACTATTAGCTTGTAAAGTTTGGTCAATCGATTGCTGAAATTTTGTAGTGTTCTTAGCTAATATGGTGAGAGAATCTTCTAAACTCGTGATTTTCTTATCTGAAGGGTTCTGAAACTATGCTAGTTCTGAAGGATTCTTAGTATAACCAAAACCTTGGGGAACCTATGAATTACTAGACTGACCTTGATTCTGGCATTTAGACCATGAAAGGTTAGGATGGTTTCTCCAACCAGGGTTATAGGTTTCTGAATATGGGTAAAACCTTTGACGGTTATCAAATCTAGTGTTATTATAAAGAGCATGGGCTTGCTCTTCTTCGGTATGTCCCTCCCAATCTTACTTGGGATCTATTCCACAACTAGATTGATTTAACTCTAAAGTTATCCTTTTTTCTATTGCTGCAATTTTGACATCTGACTCAAAGGTTCCATCTACCCTATTGACATAACCTCTGTTCAATTAATTTTTCTTTGGGTTTCCCTATTACATTCTCATTGTTGTGTTTTTTCAGCGATTTCATTCAAAAATGACATCGCTTCATCAACAGTTTTACTTTTAAACCCACATGTACACAAAGACACGACCATGGTCATCGCTGGATAATCTAGCCCTTCATAGAGGATCTGGACTAGTCTAACCTTTTCTAAACCTTGATGAGGACATTGTATCAATAAATCATTGATCCTCTCCAAATACCTATACAAAGATTCTCCCTCTTGTTGCACATATATGGAAATCACTCGCCTAATAGAGGATGTTTTGTGCCTAGGGAAAAATTCAAGAGAAAAGAAGTTGTAAGATGTTCATATGTTTCAATTGACTCAAATGGAAAACTATATAACCAAGATTCGTCCTTATCTCTCATGGAAAAAGGAAAAAACCTAAGTTTCAAAGCTTCATCAGTAAGCTTGTGAATTCTTAGGGTACTACAAATTTCCTCAAATTCCCTAATGTGAAAGTAGGGGTTTTCATTTTATTTTCCTAAGAAGATCGTGAGCATCTGTATGGTCTCAGGTTTCAACTCATAGTTTGTTTTGGTTGTAGCTAACATGATACATGATGGATGAGAAGTCCTAGTCGGATTCAACAAAGCTTTTAAATTTGCCATTTCTGGCACTATCAAAGGACTGGAAGCGACTTCGTCACACAAAGTCAAACTTTCAAAATTAAAATTTTCAAAAACAGGGTTCTCTAGATAAGAGTCTTCGAGACCCTCGTTATTAATCAGACGACCTAGAGTGTTTCTTTTTCAATCTCGCTCAATGATGGTCTCGAGCGGTCTTGGCATACACTAAAAAAAAAACTAAAAATAAGTAAATCCTAATTGGAAGGAAATTCTAATAAAACACAAGCAAGGATGATTCAACCAAATCAATCTTATTAATTCTAACAAACAAAAAACATGATGGGTTCACATTTAAATTGTTTCTAGATAACTTCAATTCTTCCAAAAAGAAACTAGTTATAGTTTTAGCAAACCTCTTGGACCGATCCGAATTAAATTAAGTTGATCGAAGAGAAGCAGGACAAGCTCTATGGAACTTGAATAACCCTACCTCTTTGGAAAACGTTTCCTTGGGTTACAAGGTGGCAAAAACCAACTTAAAATTAATCTTCCTGATCCTTGAGTTGAGCTAACAAAGTAAACAATACATTCTTTTCGAATGATTTTCCAATAAGCTCGTTACCCTATCGGTATTCTTTATAGTCAATATTTTAGGTTTAGGTTCGCATTTGTTAACGTGTTCTTAAAGCGGGCAAAAAGGATACGGTGATGAAATCCGAACCCTTATCTTGTATGGCCAGTTCTTGCCCTTTAATAGAAATTAAAGTCCATATTCAGTCCTCAACATATATGCAAACCAAGAAATACAGTAAAACCACTGACAAGAGATTTATGGGTTGGTCGAGTTTTACCTCACGTTCAAGACGGGCGATGAGCCGTTGAAGTCGACTCGGGCCATTGACTCCTGAGTCAGTGTACGAAGCCAAGAGGGTGAGACAATATCGTAATTGTCGTCCTTCCGTGTGCAGTTTATATTTAATACTACCCTTCCGTAGGGTTTACAAATAATAAAGTCAAAAAATAATGTCCCTAAGTGTCCAAAAAAAATATTTACAAATACAATAAAAGATTTCCTAATACAATTTTGTAAAAAGAAAAATAAATAAAACCCAAAAAATTAATTTAAATTAAATAAAAATTTTGTCTTCTTTGTCCTTTCTTTTTCGTTTTATCTTTCACTCCAAGTCTTTAGTTAATCACAAAAATCTTTGATTCAACTTTCTTTTAGATTCAAAGCCTGTAGCAAAAAGACAAATACCCAAAAACGTAAAATAAAACAAAATAATAAAAATCTGAAAATAAAACTTTAAACCTAAAAACAAAAATTAATACTCTAAACCTAAAAACGAATCCCCGGCAGCGGCGCCAAAAACTTGATCGTTTCATAAAAGTGGTAAAAATAGTTCGTTCGCTAGGACTTGTGAAGATTTATTTTAGGCCTAATTTAAATACTAAAATAGAAAACTCAATTAAAAGTTCATTCAAGAATATAGAGAAAACTGAGACTAAGGATTCCACTATTAACCAATTTTTAAGTGATTCAATTAATACCAATTATCATGCAACTGACACATTCAATTTGATTCTAAAATATTTCCAATAAGTAGATTTTTTAAAAAATAATTGTAAATCAAAAGCATGGGACATCAAGAGCCCTATACTAAGCATGAATCATCAAACGAAATCACAACTATTTAGTAAAATCATATAATCAATTTTAAATCAATGCAAATATACTACTTTATTATTAGGAAAATGGCTTCCTTCGTCGCCTCAGCAATGGGGTTTAGCTCCTCATATCAAACACTCTCTCAAGATAATTGTTCATAGATCAAAGTGTCTACAAGAAGGAAAAAAATAAGAAAACAGATTGACACAGTAAATTTGATACGGATATAAGTGTCTCAAATTGTTTTCTCTTCACTGGTAAAGATTAAAAGCTACTGCCCAGTATACGACTGATTCTGGGTGAAGTAAAAGAGAAAGAAAAGGTGACAATATAAACAATTGTTCTTAGATGTGGTCTGTTCTTCTCCTCGTCCTTCTCCACGGGAATTTTATTTTCTCTCTGAATTTCTCCGGCTCGATTTGGTTGACTTTTTTTTTCAATCTCTTGGATATTTATAGGTTTAGTTAACCCTAATAGCCATTCTAAATCGATAAGGACCCAAAATATCTTCCCAAAACAGGTTACAACCCGTACAAATCCTAATCAGAGAATAAATCTCTTTTCCGGCTACAACTTGACCTCCAGCCTTGTTTCACGGCGTGAAAGGCTCTCTTTAATGTGTTTCAAATTCCTTTGATTTTTTCTTCATTTTGAGAAGTCGAAATCATCATCCAAATCCCGTAAATCTCGCTCCCACAAGAACTCAGATAACACTCACGAAGAAACATATTTTCCCGCCATTTTTTATTTTCAAATGAATAAAAAAAGGTGCCCTAAATCCAAAACGCAGGTTCCTTTATCACTAGGGTTCCCTTATTCAAAGTTGGGGTGCCTTTAACATATTTTGAGCCAATTTTCCCACAAAAGTTTATTTCCCAAAAATACCCGCAAACACATAAAAAACTGTAATACGTACACAATTGAGCACTAACAATATACAAAATTGAGAAGAATTTAGACATAAAAATGTGTCTATCACCACGACAACCTCATTCACACACCCTGCCTTCATCTTCACTCGGTAAGCATCCCTTGGCCATTCTATAGTTGGGAACTGTATCTCATCGGTAAAATCAATCCATGCTCGTCAAAACAATACGAGTACATACTTACTACCACGGAGTACTTCACTAAGTGGGTCGAAGTTGTACCTCTCAGAAGCACGACCAGAGCAACCATAACAGCCTTTATCAAAGAATATATTATATGCAAATTCGGGATACCAAAGCACATCATAACAGACAATGGTACTCCATTCGTAAATAAATATATCCGAGAGTTACTCAAAGGATATGGCGTCAAGCAGGCGTTCTCCACACCGTACTACCCCCAAGGGAATGGGCAAGCCGAAAGCACCAACAAGTCCCTTAGAATTCTAAGTCGTACTGTTTATTATCATCCAAGAATATGGCACAAACAATTTCCTATGGCCTTATGGGAATACAAATAATCTCCAAGGAATTCTACAGGGACCTCACCATATTCTCATGTAAATGGTGCCGATGCAATCCTACCTGCAGAGATTAAAGTCCTATCATCTAGGATCGCAACAACAATTGGAGTCAATTGTGATGAGTCATAAATACCCAACTCCCGAGTAACAGATCTAGATGTAATTGAATCCAGAAGAGCCAAAACAGAAAAATATACGGTGACTTATCGACGTAGAATCTCCAGGGTATACGACAAAGCAGTACAACCACGGGTGTTTCAGGTAGAAGATTTGGTGCTTAAAACATCTAAGCATATTCAACAAGATATATTTTCTCCAAAATTTGCGCCAAAATTTGCTCCAAAATGGGAAGGACCATATGTAGTCTCCAAGGCTATGCCAAGCGGGTATTACAAGATTGTTAATATGAGTGGAGGATCCGTAGGGATATTCATTAATGGTAAATGGATCAAGACATGTTACGCCTAAAAACACCTTCACCCTTTCTTTCAAAAGCTCAATATACCTTCAAAATATATATGAGCCTTCAAATTCAAAACCCATTGCATCCCTCCAAATCATCCGAAACATTCTTTATTCAAACTACTCAAAACCCAAAAAATAAAAAATAAATAAATAATAATAATGGGAATGTTTCACTACCCATTCTATGGACTAGAACAAATATCTAAGTAGAGGGTAATCGCGGTTGTACAATGTTCCTTATATCTCTCTGAGTGAGCCTGTAGATCTCGGGAAATTTCCTCAATCTTGGTTTATTCTTCCTTCAATGCTTTTTCGTCTGTCGAAGCTGCTACGTGATCCTCTCTGATATTCTCCAAATACTTACCAGCCAGTTTATGTTGAAACAAAGAACCTCAAAAGTAGTCAACATCTCGTCCCATTCTTGGATTTTTGAGTCCTTAATATCATACAGAGATGTGTTATCCATCTCGGCAATAACAGGTAAGAGTCATGTGACGTATGTTACGAGTATAGTAGAATACTCTTCACCATCTCTGTTGTAGCAATATGCCTGTATTTCTCCCATATCTTCGTGTTGAGATCCACATGAAACTTCGGACGAAAAATCCGCTCACTACTTCATACTTCCGAGATAGGGATTTTATTTCCAACTCAAAAGAGAGCTCGACGTTGGGGTAATCATGAACAGGAAGACTCAAGTCAGTGTCTGCAAGAGAATCCATGGGATTATAATGAGTCTTAGGAACAACATCAACATTTTCTCCACCATTCACTGGTACAGAGTCCCCATTCTCCTTAATCTCAACATGTGCGATTTTTGTATCATGTTACAACAAAACGAGCATGCATGTGTTAAAAGAAATAGGAGAAGGCGATTCCATAAGGGAAGAGAGGTCTGCTTACCATTTTCTTGAGACTACTAGTCTCCGAACATCGTTGTGGTACCTTCTCAATTGTATGAGATTTATTGTTCGCATTTTATGCTAAACTTTTATGCAATGCATACAGAATATTTTTAAGAGATTCTGCTGTGGAAGTTTACAACTTAAAATTATGCTTGAAGCGACTCTGCAATTAGATGGTATGCATCTAATTAGCGTTTTTATTCAAATATGGCATTGCCTGTATTCTGAACATTCACAATTTGTATAATCAATATGTTCTGTTTTACACAAATAGTTTGCACGGGTGCACATGAAATAACGAGGATTTAATTGAGTATAGCTCTGAAATTTCTATAGTGCACATATATGCAAGAGAGCTACAGGGTTAATTTAGCCAAGAGCTGAATATCCCTTTCTCGATTTTCTTGCAGAATGTAAGATAGTAGGTTAGAAATTTATGTATATTTATTTTATGCTTCTGCAGCTTGGCGAAAAGCAATATTATAATTTTCTCCCTTGTCAAAAATCCACCATCAACATTAAGTCCCATGTTTAGCATGGAACAGTAATGTTTTGTGGTAAGGGATAGATGCTGAATTTATATTATTTTACTATCATAAAATAAATCAACAAGTTTTATCTTGTCGTAAATTACAAGATATTCTTATTTGACAATGCTCCGATGATGTTGAATAATTGTTCAAGAAGCACTAGTTGATATAATAGTGCATGTAGGATGATAGAGCGTCATCTGAAGAACATAGGCTAGTGAAACGTGGCTGATTTGTATGATAAAGAGACCACAATTGACCTGTGTGCAACACAGGACCATGGCTTCAAAGAGGAATTTGTTTGGACTAAACTTGGAAAATAATTATTGTAAAAGGGAATAAACCATTATTTCTTTCTATCACCGCCAACATCTTCACTTACTTTCCTCTTCTCCACGACATCAACAGCAGCTCTTCCCGCCGTTCACCAGCCCGTTCGTCGTCGGCAATTATTCCGGCCAAATTCCGGTAAAATATTTTTTTATTTTTTTTTATTTTTTTTACGTGAGTTACTCACGCCCAGTTTTTTTTTTTAAGGTGAGTGAATACTCACACATATATATATTTGATGTGAGTACTAACTCACTAGCTTAGTTACCTTTGTTTGCTCAATTACATAAGCATGTTATTGGCTTGGTATTGTTCTTCTCTTGATAGCTTCTTACAGGTGAATTCCAATTCCATAATTGTTGTCTCTGATTGTGATAATTTTTCATTGGCTTCCTGCAGCGTTGTTAAGCTTTAACCAGGTACGCCGAGGTCCACAGTAAATTTTTTTACTGGTTTTAATTTACATATATAATGATGTTTTGCATATCAGCATTGTATATACATAAAATAGAACCAAACCTTGTGCATGATTGCCCAGTTGTTGACGTGAATATATTATTTAAACCCGTTGTAGATGTCTAAGGATCATGAAGATAATACTACCACTTCTTCTAGCCATGGTGGAATCGAAGATTCTGATGTTATTTTTCTAGACGATGTGCCCAGTATTCATGATGAATTCTTTGATGGTGTTGTTGAAGAGGCTGCTGGCCCGGGTTATGTTGGCAATTTTATTTTGAATATCAATATCCTTCCTCAGCCTCAGAGTATTTATTCGCGAACTATTATCAGGTGTTGTTTGCAGAGAAGAGAACACATGCCCTCATTTGTTGAGTTTAAGACGTTCCATATTTCTTTTCCTGAATGAAAAGGATGGGATAAAGTTATGTTGGAGAATCCTCAAGTGAAGCTGGTCCTAGAAAATTCTAAGATACTTTATGATGTGTGAGTGTCTGAGACTTTGAGACTAAATAAGGACACAAAGGGTCTGCTTACATTTGCCTCTCGTTGGTGCGGTCCAGACCATTCAACAATATGCGCTTGGGGTGAGGTAACCATCACTTTGGAGGACATGGAGGTCTTGATGTAAATACCCGATGTTGGTAGTATTCCACTTGAATGGTCTGAAGAAGAGAAGAAATATGGTGACATCCTTATTCAGAAAATAGTAGCTCTACAGAAGTCTGATCGTTGCGGTAACAAGATTTATTCAGCTTGGATTGACTACTAGTGGAACGGAAGTACAAGTGTTGACGGATTTGCTGTTGACAATCCTTTATGCATTGTTGCGTTTCTTATACTTTGGCTTTCCAGAGATGTGTTCAAAGATTCTCCTGGGGGTCAATTGAAGTCTGTACTTGTTCCGCTTGATGTCATGCTTGCTGGTGCAAAGACCCTTCCTCTTGGTAACTTGTTTCTAGGATCTTTATATTCTCATTTGGATTCTTTCATTCATGACATGAGAATTTCCAACAGCCATGCCAAGATGGAGTCTTTTATCTATGTTATTTTTATGCAAGCCTGGCCATGGGAACATTTTCCTGAATATGCGCCGAAGACCAAGCCTTTTTCCCCAAGTTCAGAAATAGAATACGCTAGAATACTCTGTTGGAGTGAGAAGAAACCTTCTTCTGTTAGTCTTATTAACTTAATCGACAATGAGAAAAAGGTGAATTTCAGACCTTGGGGTTTGAGGCTTCCACACGTGATTCCACCAGAGTCTTTTACAGAGATCTCTGGTATTTCCCTAGGTTTTGGCATGAGTGATGAGGGTGATATTGCTACAGTTTGTGAGGCCACTTTAGTGAATAGTTGCACTCTATGGTATATTCTTGTTGTTCGCTCCGATAGGTTTATCATGCAGAGTTATAACATTGATAGTGCGGATCGGCAAATGGTATTTGATCAGTCTATTCCTCGTTTTCGTACTGAGGTGCCTTCCATAGATGAGCTTCAGCGGTATGAGGGTTCCCATAGCATTTCTGGTCGAAACATTCCTTTTTTCCAGGCCAATAAAAGAGGATGTGTCACTAATGAATACGCCAATTTCTGGAATGCACAATTTACCCTTCTTAAGGAATTCATGTCTAGTGAGCCTTCTGGTGTACATGGTAAACCTTCCGAGAAGGATTTAACAGATCGGAAGAACTTGAAAATTACTCTTAGAGCAAGACTTGATTTGATCATCATCTTGACACAGGTATCTGAAGTCATTATTTGTTTAATCATTATTCTTTACTCAACAATTAAATATTTACTTTATTTCTTACAATCGTGGTTCCCAAAGCACTTTGCGACTGATGTCATGGAAAATGTCACTCCTCAGTTTGGGGATAAAAGACCACGGTTAGTAATGCCTGGAAGTGGAGACCGTACTTGGAAGAAGGTAAGCATATTGTGTTTCTTCTTACTCTCTCGTTTTGTATGAAATAAATATGTATTTTCTCTTGACAAGTATCTTTGCGTAGTCTGGGAATATAACTCGTCAAGATGACTCGAGTATTCAAACTTTCAAGTTTGGTGTCTCAGTTTTCATTGGCTCATCAGTACCTTATGTTGTAAGTAGAACTTTTTTTTAAAAAATTCTTGAATTATAGAAACTTTCGTCTTGCTGAACTTAATGAATTCTGATTCTTATGAATAATCATCATTTTAGATGACTAAAAGTACAGATACTCTAGTATCCGTAAGTACCTCTATGGTTGGAACTACTGAGCAAGAAGGCCAAGATGACAACGGTCCTGAAATATCGTTACATACTGAAGTAATTGAAGAATCCGGATCTGAGAACGAAGAACTTGGTGGTGAGTCACATTATGAGATTCCTTCTAATTCCGATAGCTTATCCTAGCTCCAAGTAAGTTTACTCCATTGTTTTAGAATCATAATTACATGAATACAGCTCTAAACCACCCAATGTGTAGAATTATACATGATTTCATAAAACTTTTGCAATTTTCGTTGTCAGAAAAATTCAGACTCGGGTCTTCTTACCGTAACGGTCGTAGAATCTTCGTTAGAAGTCGGAATGATGTGGTTGACATCTCATTATTTATCTAACAAAAAGAGATAACTTTTCAAAAAGAATTTATAGATTTGGAGTTAATTTAGTAGGTTAAAAATACCTGACACCGAGAGTTCAAAACTTTCCTGGCAGAATTCTGTAGATTTTTAGTTGTCGTATAGTTGAGTGTTTTGGATGCCTTTATTAGCTCGTTCATCCGATTGGCGCACCCTTTTAACATGTTGTAGTAGACATACGTAAAAATCATTTGGTATATATATCACCCCTAAATTCCTTACCAATCAGCGCCTGCTTAAGTTCTTCTGGAGGGCAGTGCAAAAACGTTTCTGACGGCATTTTTGCAAAACGACCCATAACTTTTCTAAACCATATGTCATGACCCGAAACACATTGTAATGAATGTTTAGGTTACTAATTAACATATTTTATGAATTTCATGACTTGTGCTTTAATTCCTTGTGCTTAAAATATTTTAACTCATTATTTCTATAACGTCTCAGTTTTTTTTTTTTTTGAGGGACGAACCAAAATATGTAGACGAACTTGTAGATAAAGGATTGGAGATTATCATCAATCTGATGAAGGTGATGTGTCTTCTCCGACTTAGAGTAATGAGCAAGCTTCTCCTGATATGACTGTTGACGAAAGCACTCCAAGTGGCGCCATTATACAGAATGTTGTTGTGATGGAGATTGTTCCATTTGAGTATCTGAACGCTGGAGTTAGCTTCGAATTCAAGTTTGATAGAATTCGACACAAACACGTGTACATTGGGGATTTACTGTTCTGTACGACCATGCTGAGATGTACACCAAGATATGGAAGAAGTATGGCCATTTCTTCGTTGGTAATCCTGAAAAATATTGTACGCTGGAGAGGAATGCGTCTATACTACTGCCAACTGTGAATGAGATGATTGTTCTTCCTCTTATATAAATCTCCGTTATAGTTATTCAAGACTGGAAGGATGCCTTGGAGGAGGATAAAAGAGCTGATCTTAATGTTGCCTGGCTTCGTCGTTATTTAGAAGCTATTGAAAAGTATTTTTAGGAGAAAGGTGTATTTTGTAGCTTGGAGACGGTTGCCAAGGCTAAATGTGAAGTTGATAGGCTTTCTCGGGAGTTGAATCTTTCGACTAAGGCGCTTGAGAAAATGGAGAAGGCATAAGCTGAAGGTGCTGAGCCAGATTTTAAGGAATTTTTCTAGGTTTTCCTAAGTTTTCATAGGTTTTGAGACATATGGCTTCTTTTTTTTGTGGTTTTATTTTGGGATTTTTTAGTAGATAGAGATTTCTGAATAATTTGCAAGGATATTTTTTTTTAAAAAGAAACAATACTTTGCTTTATTGAATGAATTAAAATCCTAGGTATGAATGCAAGATATTGCAAATATTTTGGAGGAATTATAAATATAAAAAAGGGAAATAAAGCAAGATGGTGCTAGAATGTTTTTAAGCGTTGTGAGCTATCAGCCACTTTCCCTGTATGACCACCCCTTCTGGCTTGTCAATATTGACAAGCTTGTAGTAACCGCCGATCAAGGTTTCAGTGATGAGATACGGCTCTTTTTCAGAAGAGGTTGTTATCCTTTTTACCATATCTCCGACATGGAATGCATTGGGTTCGGGCCCCTTATCTTCATGATATGTCTTCTGAATAACCGGGTTATTAATTTTCTCATCTCCAGTGGGGACGTCCCATATCCATTTGATAAAACTTTGAAAACTATCAGCTTCCCATTCACATCGCCGAGTCAGAGTAAGGTTGATATCCGGGTCAAGTCCCCAAGCTTTGATAGGAAGTGGGATTGTTGGTTGCAAAGGACTTGGTTGGATGTGACTTCCTTGTGTGCGAAACCTTCGAACATATGGTGTCATGTCCTTTTCTGGTAAATATTTCATATTCAGATTCATTATGCAATGAAATTCATCTGATAGGGAATCTTCAAGATTTGTCTGCTTTTTTGGGAGTCTTGGAGGTGATAGCGTCGATAAAGGAGATACACTTGCTTCCATCTTATTGCTACGGACCCACGGGCATCCCAGAATCATGTCATAACTTGGATCCTCTTTGACAAAGTGAAACTTGGCATGTGTTCGGGTATCACCTGTTTTCACCTCAAGAGTGATGTAGCCGTAAGCACTCCTGGACTCCTCTTCTTGATTACAGTCGGCGATTGCGTAGCTTCATGCCTGGAAATTCCCGCAGCTCCCAGAGTCTTGATAATGATAATATTAACGTCGGTGCCTATATCGATTATCGTTTGCTCGAACTCGGTGTCCTTGAGGAAAGCAGTGGTAAGAAGTCCCCAGCTAGGCTTCTCATTGTGTCGGATGACCACGTCTGAAGCGGACTTGGAATATGTAGTATCACTTTCGACAAATAGCAGACGCTTAACCGATACAACACGACTGAGGGCAGTAAAAATATATTTTCGTTGCACCTTTGACAAGTAAAGAAGTTTAGAAATACGCTTCATCATGGATTGGACAGTTTTGTTGACTGAGTCCCCAGAGAGAGTGAATCTCCTGACTGGGAGGGGATCTTTGTGTACGCCTTCAGTCCCCAGGCATAGCTTTCCTAAGTCGATCTTTTCTCTGAAGATACGCCTTAAACCATTGCATTCGCTGGTGGGATGATTAAAAAATATGTGGAAGTGACAGTATTTTGGATTTGACATGTTTTTTTCGGTGGGTGGATGTCACACAATTGGTAACTTGATGGCTCCATTTTGTACCCATAATTCTAACAATTTGAGGACCCCCTCCATGGGAAAAAGGAAATATGGAATTGTCAGATACATCTTGGTTTGTCGTGACTGACGAGGAGTCTTGGATGGCCCATGTCCTTAAGTTAATGCTGGGTTTGTTGCTGGATTTGACGTAGCGCGCTTAGTATGCAACGTTGATTGAGAATCTGCCTTCCTCTTGCCTCCTTCCTCAGTAACAACACCTATAGAGTGTTGGGTAGAATGTTGTTTGTTCACCAGATATCTGTTTTTACGAGTGTCTCCATGGATTTCTTCACTGGCGGGCCTCACTCTTTCCAGTAAGGATGGAGCGGTTGTTGTTGATCTTTTGGCGGCCTCGTGTAGCTCAGAGAAGGCTTGAAATCATAAATATTCTAATAAGGCACGATAAACATGAATCATACCATTAATGCAAATCTCTACCAATTGTTTCTCGATTACATTCTGGTCATGGCAGTCGAGAGCTTATGTTTTGAACCTCTTTAAGTATTCATTGGGGTGCTCGTTGTTTCTCTGTAACATTTTTCCCAGGTCCGGGAGAGTGATTCTTCAGAGACAAAGAAATACTTTTTTGTAAAAAGCATTGACCATTTGAGACCAACTGGAGACGTTGTTGGGGCCAAATTTTTATACCAGGTGTAAGCTCTTCCAGTAAGAGATTTGGAGAATTCCTTGAGCCGAAAAACTGGATTATGTTCATGCACTCCTAACGATTCTAATACTCGAGAAACATGTTCTCGAGCATTCCCGATGCCATCGTACAATGATAACAGAGGAAACGAATATCTGTTTGGCAATGAAATCCTCTGGATTTCAGTTGGGTAAGGGGGGTTGATGTTGACGGAATGAAGATGAATCTTCCTTTCCACGGTTTCGCAGAAGCCTTTCTAAATTTTCACGAGTGATAAAGTTTTGTTGTTCTGACTCCTCTATGGTACACGGTCAGTGATAACCTGTATTTCATCATATGCTTGTGCGTTAGATCTTGATGTGCTTGCGTCGCCGAAGGTTGTGTTCTTAGCTTACTCCAGTTGACGATGACGCTGCTCCGGCGATAACCGCCACGTTAGAGTCTTAATAAATCTAAGAACTTCCTTCTAGGTAGTGGTCATGGATACTTGAGTTTCAACGAAGGTTTTTTGCTGCTTCAAAAGATCATCCATGGTTGGTGGTGCATGCTCTTTTTTTTTGTCACTTTCAGTGGTATGAAGAGGAATATTGGCATTTTCACTGGTGGTATTTTGATTAATGATATCTGGAGCTCCACCACTGTTGTTGCCGGGATTAGTAGTGGTTTTTGAACTTGAATTGGGATTGGTTGTTGAACCCGACCTAAGATCCACCATTTTTTGGGTGATGGAGAATTGGTTTTTCAGATGGTTAAAGAATTGGATTCGTGATCTCCCACTTGGTCGCCAATAATTAATACCTAAAAATTGATTCTATGTAAAACAATGTACTGTAAAAGTACTTCTTTAGATTCATAAATCAAAATCTTACATGGTAAGCCTAAACCACGATAATAGCCGTTACGCCCTACTTCGGTCACAAGGAGAGGAAATGGGTTGATCTTAGGGGAGGAAAGCAAAGAAAGTTGGAGGAAGCTTTTTGTGTTTTTGAAATGGGATAAGGGGCCTATTTATAATAGTTGAGAGTTCACACGATTCCTTGTAAAGTAGTGGAGTTGGTGAAGAGATAGAGAAATGGAAGTCGTGGGGATAATGGTATAACCTCTTGGAATCTTCGGGAAACCATTACTCTATTAACTGCTCCAGTTTTACCCTTACTTTGTAACCTCCAGATCATGGGGTGTTTCCACGCCGCATGTTTGCTATAACCGTCAGACCAAAACCCCATGAATAATCCCCCATAAAACATGATTTGATTTCTGGTAGGAATTGGTGGAGTCATGGACTCAGGATTGTGCTAGCACTAGCCACGGTGTTTCTAGTAAGGCCTAGCAAGGTTAGCGCCACAAAAGAAGGGTAGTGCTAGCAATGGTGTTAGCGAAGAAGAAATGCTAGTATAGGCTTAGTGTTGGTGCTAGCACATCGCTAACGTTGTCCACCATGCTAACTCGTTAGCGCTGGAGCTAGCACAACGCTATCGTTGTTGGCCGCGCTAACCTCGTTAGCGCTGGTGTTAGCACAGTGCCAGCGCTAGCATTGTTATGGCATGTTTGGCGCGTGCTTTATTAGTTTTTCGTCTTTTTGGCTTATTTTTGGCTTTCCTGACCTTTTGGCATATATGTGTGCTACTTATTGGTGTTGGGAGTGTGACTAGGGTTTTCCAGGGTCAGCACTTGCTAGTGCCATGATTATTGACTATACATCACTATCTTTGATGTTTATTAATATTGTGGCCATATTTATGGCTTGTTTAGAGTATCTCAATTGTATGAGATTTATTGTTAGCATTTTATGTTTAACTTTTATGCAATGCATACAGAATATTTTCAAGAGATTCATCTATTGAAGTTTACAACTTGAAATTATGCTTGATGCAAATTTACAATTAGATGGTATGCATATAATTAGTATTTTTATTCAAATATGGCATTGGCTCTATTCTGAACGTTCGCAATTTTATATAATCAGTACATTCTGTTTTACATAAATAGTTTTCATGGGTGCACATGAAATAACGAGGATTTAATTGAGTATAACAATATTACAATATGCAAAAGAGCTACAGAGCTAATTTATCCAAGAGTTGAATATCCCTTTCTCGATTTTCTTGCAGATTGTAGGATGGCAGTATGTATTCATAATTCTGATGGTCGGTCAGAAATTTATGTAGATTTATTTTATGCTTCTGCAGCTTGGCGAAAAGTAATATTCACTAGTACAAATATGGGCTTTGGTGACAGTTCAAGATCCTAAATCATGACAGTTCACGAATTAACTGTCACAAAAGAATAAGCTATGAGATATATGCAACAGTTTCTTACCAAAACTCACACCAATAATGGTGAAAAATCGTGACAGTTTGTTAAATGTTACTGAATATCTATACGATGACAGTTTTTGTAGGAAAATGTTAGTGTACATTGATGTATTATAGCAATTATAAACTGATACTATTCTTAGGTTATTGCAACTGTTCAATATAAGAACTGTTATCAAAGAGTAAAGTTATAGATGTCAGTTTTTTAATTACCGCCACTTTCATTTATAGTGACAATTTTGATCCAAAACAGTTGTTATTCATATAATCTACCCTAAAACATTCTTAAATGCATGATGTTGTTAGTTTGAGTGGTTTGTAATATGATAAGTTTGTTTTGTAACTTCTGTTAGTGGGTCTCTCCCCAACATAAGCTTAAACATAATTTTTCAATACTATCACCCATCTCTTTCTATTTCCATTAAATTAAAAACCTAATCTCTCTCAACAATTCTTATCTATGTACAGCCAGATCTCATCCTTACCTTCTCTTAGTTTTTCTCTTAGCAAAATCTGGGATCTTATATTTTACTTCAATCTAGGGGTTTTCTTTTATTTTAATCCGTATACAATTGTGTCAGTTTTACTTTTAAAGAGTGGATAGAGAGAGGGGGGGGGGGGGGGGCACGAATCCATCAATGGCGGGAGGAGTAAATCACCGGAAACATCTTCTAAGCTTAATTTGAGATTTCGCTACTGAAAATCTCAATGGTGGGAGGAGTGCTGGAACAGCTGTTCTTACTAGAGATAAATATGCTCTCTGGACTGATGGCCGTTATTTCTTATAGGTTTTTACAACAACAACCAAATTCCAACCCCCTTGTTTAAAAATCAAATCTTTTTGTGCTTGGATACTTAAATTGGTTAATGTGTTAGTACGTTATTCTTCATTTCAACTAATTGGTCAACTTGTCATGATTGGGCAGAAAAGCAGTTTAGTCCTAGTTGGATTCTTATGAGAGATGGAAATTATGGAGTTCTTATAACTACTGAGTGGCTCAATGATGTTTTGGATCTTGGTTGCAGAATTGGCATCGACCCTGTGAGTTATATTCTCTCAACTCTTTATCTATTTTGGTTTTATTTTTCGAAATAATATCTTGCAGGAAACCCATTAGACTTTAACTATCAATCCAGGCAGCAAATGAAATTTTACAGAGAAATCAGTGTCTGCCTAACCCACAGTAAAGTGATATGAAAATATAAATGAGGAGATTTTTTAGATGGTCTAAGCGAATACCAATATATTCTAGATGTGGAAAATCTTCATAAAGATACAACAAATGATAAATAATTGTTTATTCCTTACCAGGGATTAGGCAATTTCTTATACAGAATCTTAAAATATTTTTTGATTGTCTACACAATCTTAAAATCTGTTTCAGGTTTACTGTGAATTTCAGTTTTTGTAGTGAGGTTCTTATCTTTGATTCCCGCTATTATAGAATCTCCACTTACCGTATTCATAATTGCACATTTTTTATGACTTCTTTTTCTTGATTTTGCAAAGGGAGCAGTTTCTTTTTTCTTCTAATGAGGCAGAGGAAATTAAAGAAGAAATTTCTAAGCATAATCACGAGTTGGTTTCTTTGTATGATATAAATCTTGTGGATCAAATCTGGAAAGAATCAAGGCCAAAACCTCCCATGGAACCTATTAGAGTGCATGAAATCAGATATGCTGGTGTGCATGTCTCATCAAAATTGTCGAACTTAAGATCATATCTTATCGAAGCTGGTTCTTCAGCTATTGTTATTACTATGCTTGATGAAATTGCTTGGCTGTTGAACTTGGTAATATTTCCAACTTAAGTTCCTTTATTTTGCAGAATAGCTTTTTTTTAGATGCTTTAATATGGATGCCATGCGACAATTAGAGATAAATTGTAAAGAGAGATTTTCTTTGTAATTACTTTTAGCTCCATGTTTTTGTTACTGATCAAGCCCGAGGTATAGAAAGTTGTAACTTTTATTGTTATCTTGGATTTTGTATAATTCTATATGCCAACCATCACTAAGGTTTATGTTGTTTCACATTTTTTTTTGTAGAGGGGAAATGACATTCCACATTCACCGGTGATGTATGCATATCTTATTGTGGAGATTGATGGGGCTAAATTGTTTGTTGATAATTCTAAAGTCACCCCTGATGTGCTTGCTCACTTGAAGATTTCAGGAGTTGTACCGAGACCTTATGACTCCATTATTTCTGAAATTGAAAGGTAATAAAAAATATCCACATAAAAGTAATATTCATTTTACTTATCTGTTGTAGTTTGCTACCTCCTGGAAGGTACTTTGCTTTTCAGTTTTCTTCTCTTGATGTATAAAACCAGATCTTTTTTGGTTTTTTGTTCAATTATCACGGTTGATAAGGAAACTATTCCCTGCGGTTTGTTTTTCTGAGGCATAACTATCTTTACAGTTTGGCGAACCAAGGGAGACAACTGTGGATGGATACTTCACGAGTGAATGCTGCAATTGTCAGCACCTACAGGTTTGGAAAGAATAGAGATTCTGCGGATATTGGTTATAAAGGCAAAGTTAGAGTTGAACGACATAAGTGTGATGGTCATACTGGAAGACCCGCTGGGTTGTGCAAAGTTTCTCCAATTACATTGGCGAAGGCAGTGAAAAATTATGTTGAGCGGCAGGGGATGCGGAATTCACATTTGAGGTACAGTAAGCGAATTTCTTCGTAAACCTAGTATTCCTGGGTTGCAGTTGTCAATATCTTTTATTTTATGTTCAGTCTTCAAGATCGCTATCTGATTATATCTCCTTTGTAGGGATGCGGCTGCTCTAACACAGTTTTGGTCTTTCCTGGAAGAGGAAATCCATAACGGTGTGGTACTAACAGAAGTAGAAGTTTCCGACAAACTTCTCGAATTCCGTGCAAAGCAGGACGGTTTCCTGGACACAAGTTTTGATACTATTAGTGGTATATAATGTTAAACTGGATTACCTTTTATCTTGGGTTCAATTGTGCCATTTGGATTTGAAATCTTGTTGTAACCTGAGAAGAAACTCATATAAGAATTACACATCATTTGATGATAATGGAGCTCTTTGGTATTAAGCATATGATGGGAGATTAGTTTTCTTTTTCATAATTTTATTAATAAAGGTACTTTTCAGGTTCTGGTGCTAACGGAGCTATCATATACTACCAAATATTGCGAAACAACCATGGTAATACCTTTTGTTTCCTTTTACTTATATTTGAAGCATCAACAGTTAACTTTCCTCGGCACCAAACACTTTTATGTTTGTTTCTACTCTTCTATTGCTCTTTCAGATTCAAGAAAATCAGGAACCAAAGCAAAAAAATATTTCTTATAACGATAAATTTATTTTATTTATTTTTCATTTTGATTTATTATGTGTTGATGGTGAACAGGTTATGCAGCAAACTGAAAGGGTGCATAACAACTTATGCAATAATTTCTAAAGGATGCATAACATGTTATGCAGATTAAAATAGCTGCATAACTTGTTATGCAACGAACTAAAAAGGTGCATAACAGGTTATGCAGATTAAATTAGATGCATAACTTATTATGCAACAAACTGAAAAGGTGCATAACAGGTTATGTAGCCATCTTTAAAGGGTGCATAGTTATGCAACCATTTTGACTGCATAATTATAAGAACAATATGAAGAATGAGTGTCGTTTGACTTTGAAGTCGTTTTGATGCCAAGAAAACAACCAAGAGATTTCGTTATCCAATGTACAAAAACATAAACACTCAATATTACGTTTGCATTACTTGTCCTTGTGATATCTTTCTTACTTATAGTACTGTAATAGTTTTTCTGTCAGTTGTTTCATTTGATGCCGATTAATCAAGGAAACTTTTACATTCCAAATGACATATTTGGTTTGAACTATGCTTACTTATGCTTAAGACAAGTTTACTAAGACTGTTCGGTGCTTGCAGATTTTACTTCAATCTTTTTAATTTTTATCAAACTTCTCAAAAATGAAAATTATGGTTATTTGGACTGGTGCTTGCTTGTCTTTCAACATATTGTATCGTCAAACAATTAAATAATACTTTATTGTGATCCATTGGTATATCAAAATATTTTACGTACATGTCTTGTTGTTTTTTTTTCTGTTTAATTTATATGTCTATGATATTCATATATATCATGTACATTTCTTTTAATAGTTGATGCATAATCTATTATGCAACTATAAAAATATCCGCATAATCTGTTGTGCGAATATAAAAATGTCTGTGTAATCTGTTATGCTTCCGAAAAAATGGCTGTATAACGTGTTATGCATCCGAGAAAATGGCTGCATAACAAGAAAATGACTGCATAACATGTTATGCATCCGAGAAAATGGTTGCATAACGTGTTATGCAACAAATTTTTTGTTAGCATTGAAACCAACCAGAAAATGCCTGGATAACCTATTATGCAACTACAAATTGGTTTGCATAACAAATTGATAATGCATTATGCAATAACTTTTCTGCTAGCACTGAATACAACAAAAAAATAGCTACAAAAATGACTGCATAATTTGTTATGCATCCTTTGTGGTGGATGTGCATAACCTGTTATGCAGTTGAAAAATGGTTGCATAATGCATTATGCAACCACTTTTATGTTAGCATTGAAATAAAAAAATGGTTGCATAATCTGTTATGCAACTAGAAAAATGGATACATAATTTGTTATGCATCTGAGAAAATGGCTCCATATCGCATTATGTAGTAAGTTTTTTGTTAGCACTGAAATCAATCCAAGAATGGATGCATAACTTGTTATGTAGCTACAAATTTTTTTGCATACTATGTTATGCAACTACAAAATGTCTGCATAACCTGTTATGCATTTGAGAAAATGACTTCATAACGCGTTATGCAATAACTTTTTTTTTAGCACTAAAATCAATCAAACAAAGGCTGAATAATTTGTTATACATGTACAAAGATGACTGCATAATATGTTATGCATCCTTTGTGGTGGTTGCATAATTTATCATGCATCATAATTTGTTGGAATGTTATTTTCCATACATATACATCTTTTTAGTGGTGGCATAATCAAATTAGTGGATGCATGAGCCAAAATATGGTTGCTTAATGTGTTATATACCCTTTGTGGTGTCTGCTTAATTCATTATGCATCTTTTTTTTTGTTAGAATGTTATCTTTTAGGTATATACATCGTTTTAGTTGTTGCGTAAATTAGTGGATGCATAAACCAAAAAATATGTTTATGTAATTCGTTATGCATCTTTTTGTGGTGTCTGCATAATGTGTTATGCGTCCTTTTTGGTGGCTACACAATGATTATGTATCCAATTTCCGAATTTTTTACCTAAAAGAGTAATCACCTCCGACTTTTTCGTTAAAAATCTAAATTTGATATTGTTGTTTGTACTCGTTGTGTAGATCTCTTTAAAAGCTTTCTAACAAGATAAAATTTGTAAAATTCCAAGGCACGGATTTTTATATATGTTATATTCTAGTTTGCTTGTCAATAATACCCCTGAAAAAATTGGATGCACGCGTTATGCATACACTTTATTGAAGAGAAAGAAAATCCGAGATTTCTTTGTTATGCAAGTAGAACATATTAAGGGTACTTATGTCTTCTTCTTTTTTCATAATTTTAAATAATTATGGATTTGACAGAAGCTAAGAAATATTTTGGGCTTGTAAATAAAAAAAAAGGCCTGAGCCTAAAATCCCCTTCAAAGTAAAGGACTCAAAAACAAGGGTATTTCACCGTAGCAGAAGACCCAGGAATCAAATAACCAGATTTGAATGAATGAAGAGAGTCCCACCATCCAAATGGCCTAAGTGGGGATACTTTTATGGACGTAGACGTGGTACTAAAGACGAAAACAAAGTTAGATCTTTGTATATATGTGTAAATAGGATTGAGAATTCGAGAGACAGGTCATACAAATCTCATAATATGATGCCTCCCCTAATACTTAATTATGTACAAATCCAGTGCTGAATTTGCTTAAATCAATAGGTGAGGCACGGTTCCTTACTGGTTTTCCTGTTACGCCCGGAAGTATTAACCAACATCGTATCATCGTTTTGAACGAGAAGACACTTTAAATCGCATCTTTAGAATAATAGATGATCTAACGGCTCAGAAATGCTTGTTCATCACGATTCATGAAACCTACAAGTTTTTGCTTATGGCACGACCTACGTACAAAGTGAGAGCTAGGAGCCGTTTGCAACTTGTCTTCGACTCTTCTGCTGATGCAAGGGAAGAGTTTTACACTTTTCACAATTAATACAACACCAACTCATTCATTTACCGATAAGAATCCCATTTTTTCTCAACTCACAGGATTTCGTTGACTGGAATAAGATGAGAAATCTTCTTATCAAATTTTCTCATTGATATTGTTTTTGGGGGTTTTCATTGTTGACTCCAACTATGGATTGGAGATACAGAGGTGGGTTATTCTTAATTGGTATTGTTGTTCTCATATGGGTTGCTTCTGCAGAGATTACTCAGGTTAGCTTCTATACTGTTTCATTAAATGTCTTGACTAATTTTTCAAATTTTGATTGCTTCAGTATGGTTAAGAACTACTTTAATGAAACCCCTTTTGTCGATTTTAGTTAGATTTTTCTAATTTGGTAGAAAATTTTGTTTTCTTTTGTTTCTAGGGTTTGTTATGAACTTAGTGATGATCATGTTGTGCAGAAAATATTTTTGGAATACAAACACCCATTTGCAATTACATATCTAGGGGCATCTCTATTGGCGATATATCTACCAATTGCCATTCTCAAGGACTGGATTTGCAACATATTTTCATTGAAAAAGCTATTGAATTCAAGCTTAACAATTACCTCTTTGGTTGCATTGGATACCCCAATGAGGGTTACTGGTCTAGAAACTGAGATGAGAAGTTGCTTAATTACTGACATGGAACTTGGCGAAAGGAAAGAAGGACTAGTGCCTTTGCTTGTTAAGGAAAGTGATGGCGACGACTGCGATGGAGGTATACAGAAATCTGAGCTTCAAACATGGGAGATTGCTAAATGTAGCTTCCTTATTGCTCCAGTATGGTTTACAACTGAGGTAAAATATTGCTTGTGTTTTGATCTTCTTCTTTTTTTTTAATCAGTTTTATTGCTATTATGACTGTGAAGTGCTTATTGGGTCCATCAATCTTCCATCTACAGACACAGCATATTATTTCATCATACAACTAGGAAAGCTTATTGAGGGAAACTGATAAGTAATCAGATGTGTGGGCGCTTATTATTGAATACGTCTTTATACAGATTTCTTATGATATTTTAAGATTTTCCATCGGACGTCTCTGGATGATTTTGATATATGCATGATGCAATTTATCAAATTGATTTGGCTCATTCAATTAAATCCAAAATAGAAAGCTACTTAAAGCTCTGTCTAAAAATGATGCAACCACTAAACTTGCGTTGTCTTTATTACCTCATCTGCTATAAGTCTATTGAATAGGATCTTTCATACATACCTTGAAGTCATCAAGACTTGCTGAAGATTAAACATCCTATTTGTCTATAAGATCTGTAGTTTGATACTTTCATTGGTTTTGATACAGTATTTTTCCAACGCTGCACTGGCGAACACAAGTGTTGCAAGTACAACGGTCTTGTCTTCTACTTCAGGACTGTTCACACTTTTCTTTGGAGCATGCCTTGGTCAAGATTCCCTTAACATAACAAAGATTGTTGCGGTTTTTATAAGCATGGCTGGTGTTATCATGACAACACTTGGAAAAACTTGGGCAACAGATGAACAGGGAATATCTGAGTAAGTCTGCGTTGATGCTGCGATTTCATAGTTTCTAGGTTCTTGGGGTTTTCTTTCTTTGTTGAATAGATGCCATCTTGGCATTTATTAGTACTTTGAGCTTATATCAGCATGTTCCATCAATAAAAAAACAAAAAGGTTTATATCAGCATAAGATAAGTCTAATTTTGATCATTGTAGCTGGAAAAAGTTTTCTGTTTTGCTTACGAAGTAACAACTTTTGTCTCATGTTTTTTCTTTTAGTATGTTGGATAATGAAAGGCATCACATTTGAATCTGATTGCTGGGCATATGTAATTTCTCTATCAGCAGTATAATCCTAGTTCAGGTACTTGTAGTTTTATAGTTATACTTACTTACATGTTTCATGTTTTCTTGAAGTACAAAGCACTCAACTGTTGGGGACATTTTTGGTTTACTTGCCGCAGTAACGTATGGCTTATTTACTGGTTGTGTATTCTTCTTTCATCTCTTTGTACTTGCTTTTTTAAGAGTACAAGAGTTTTTGACGATATTAATGTATAGAATCATTTCCAGTGCTACTAAAGAGATGTGCTGGATCAGAAGGAGAAAAGATTGACGTGCATAAAATCTTTGGATATATCGGATTGTTTAGCCTTCTTGGACTGTGGTGGCTTGGTAAGAATTTAGAAGACAGTCCTTTTAAATGAATTGTATTTATAACTCTAGTAATTGGAAAACATGGAATTCACCATGAGCACACTCGAGATACTTGGATTATAAAAATTGGTTGATATTTGTGAATTCCCATTGAATATTGCCTATTGGTGAGATAATATAATTGATTGAGAAGTGTTATATTACTCTTAAAGATGAGGTTAGAACTCTGAGTTATTAGTTGCACATTTTTGTAAGGTCTCTGGAAACAGGTACATATCAAATTTATGTATTATGCTTTTGTGCTTTTATAAGGCTCAATTAGGATAACAATGTTATAACTCGGAATAGCACTGTCAGTATTTTTTTTTCTTCCTACATATTGTTAAGTAGCAGTAGATTTAGTATTCTAGGGTTGGACCACTTGAAAACTTCTTTGACTGAAGCTTACCAAACAATTTGTATCGAGAATGCTAACTGTTTTCAAGTTGTTAGATATTAGGGTTACTTTACTTTGGAAGCTTGTCCTTATGGTCTATTACTCAGGACATCAGTTGATTAGTGTTTGATGTGAAGGAATTTTCTGTTTGTGGATAATCTGAAAGGAGATGAACAATTTGAAACTCTGGAATATTAAGAAATTATAGCTGAATGGGAACTGAAAAGGGATGACAGATGGCTAAAGGCTTCCTTTTCTGTTTGTATAATTTAACATTCCTCCCCCCTTCTGAACATTTTAGTTATTCGAATAATGGAAAAAATCGACTAGCCGTAAGATCTAGTGATAATTTAGTTTTGCATTCATATCACGAATTGATTTTTGTGTAACCACCAAGTTTTATGCATTCCAAGTTGGGACTGTTAATCATACTTCGCTTTGAAATTTAATATGCGGTTGACATGATAAACATCGATTTGCTACAAGCTGTCACAGATGAGTTGCTCACATGATCATAATCTGCTTTACCTTTGCCTTTTTCTGATTTTTCTTTTCCGTGATTGTTACACACGATGTTTGATTTTTTCGATGCAGTGTGGCCTCTTACTACTACGGGGATCGAGCCAACGTTCAAATTTCCGCACTCCACATCCATTGAAGAGGTCTTATTGCTGAATGGTTTAGTGGGAAGTGTTATTTCAGATTACTTTTGGTATATACTGTTCCTCATCTCCATATTTCCAGTACGTATAAAAGATGAACAAGCTATGCATCACATATTTCGTGTAATTGTGAACATGTAACAGGGCCCTTTCTGTTGTTTGGACAACCCCTCTAGTTGCAACGTTGGGCATGTCCCTCACAATACCCGTTGCAATGATAGCAGATATGGTCCTCCATGGACGCCAGTATTCCGCAATCTATATCTTTGGATCTCTTCAGGTATGTCTAAGATAATTTGTTGATCTTATCATAGTTCCAACAATGTTAACTTGGTTTTGGAACAATAAAACTTGGAGAACCTACTTAATTAGCTATGTACTCTGGTGGTGTTTGTTCTGCTGACTTGGGTCGTGATCGTTTTAGACCGTTTCATTATTGTATCTGAGTCAGAAATACATCTAACTTAAAGGCCACTCATCAGATACAAAATAACTCTTACACAGTTGACATTTATCTGGTTAGACAAGCGTGATGACTCAGATGTGTGAGACTCGAATGAGTCGGATTCAAAATCTGAAGAAAACAAACATTGAAACTCCATGTTATGTTGGATTGCAATAAGTTCCTGAACTTGTTTTTTTTTTTAAAGAAATTGTCCAAACTATTACTTACCTTTTTTTTTGTTTTTCTTAAGCTAATGTCTTGGTTCAAATACTCCAGGTCTTTACAGGGTTTGTAATAGCTAACCTATCAGACACATGCTCATATAAGGTAAGAAACCTACAGCGGGTTTAGTGACCGAAGATATTGTGGTGCAGTCAAGGAAAGTGGCCTTCTAACTGGATTTTGTGGAACTCTGAGTCTGAACACAGCTTTCCTCTCTTTCTGTTTCTCTCTATTCATTTTAGCCATCCCAGAATTATGTGGTCGTTATCCATACAACCATTTCTCAAGAGTTTGAAATTGTATATATATCAGTATACACGAAGTTATAAGAAAGCAGAGTTTGTATGAATTCCTACCATCATCAAATGAAAATATCGAGCTGTATTTAGTACACAATAATGAGAACCTTTACTTGGCAAAAAAAAAAGAAAGGCTCCTGTATCGATAAGGTACTATGGACTAATTTGAAGAGTCTGTGCTGACCTTGAAAGATAAAGAAATCTTAATGAGTGTTATCTTGAAGAAAAACATTAATGGAAAACTGTGGCAGTCTGTATAGATACTAAAAAACATTAATCGTGAAGAAAACATGTATTTTACTCCAGACCAGAAGCGTCATAATATTCCCGTCTATCAGTCAACTCTTAACCAAAAGTCAAATGTGTAACTTCCCCGTCATTGTAATGGATCCATGTGGTATCTGACTACTGTTTCCATATAAGTTAACTCCAAATTTCAAACTTGGAAATGGACAAAAACTGGACATGGAGTACCATTGATAATGTATTTGAGTAATTACAGCAAAGATGGTAACTAACGATTAACAATTCGTTAAATTACAATATGCTCAATATATGGCAATATTTACAAGAATTCATCTCATACGAGATCAGGATTTATAAGTATATATCGTACTAGTACTAGCCTTGTATGTTATCAGTATGTTATTAGCATAGACGCGTCCCTTCAGCTTGAGTTAGATACTGACATTTGTATAAGATTTACACCAGATATCACATTTTCCCGCGTCTAACTTCAACTACTACTGCTTTAGTTTGGCCTTTAGAGCAGCCAGTTCCTTCCCATGACCCTACAAAAATGAAGATCTCAATTTCCAATAATGAGAGAAACCAGTAATAGATCGAGGTAAGTGGAAAACAAAATCTGGATGGTGGATGACTATGAATTCAATGCTCTAAGTTAAAGTTGTGAAGCTCAGCAGTCGGCCTCTACTTTGTGGTGCATACCATACACCACTGGCTTGTAGTTCCTCAACTCAACAACTTTAACTTGTTCAGGAAAACAAACTGAACCATCCACCATTGGGTTCTTTAATGTGTTGGGAAAATAAAAATGTTTTGTTACTAAAATTAATAGTTTATTACTTAAATTAATTTTGTTACTATAATTAGTTTGATGGGTGTTAGGATCACTAGTCCAAACTTGGGTGGAATTATAGCCATCCATTTTCA
>JAJJMC010010030.1:3178844-3315355 GCA_023531435.1 Papaver californicum | reverse complement strand
CTTTTTGGTACTAACAACTTGCCCCCTTTTCTTGAGAGTTATTTGAAAAAAAAATCTTAAGAAAATAACTTCACGCAAATTTCATCTGAACCTTGGTGCGATCCATGCTTCGGATCAACAGCACTTCAGATTTGTGCAACGGCAGCATTTCAGACTTGTGTATTTTCACGACCTCGTTATATTTTTTTCCCTGCAAAACAAAATTTTATATATATACTGATCGTTAGTTTTCTACCGCAAGATTCCTTTGAACCCTGGGTTGGAATTTTTTGCAATGAAGCACCTCCTTCCACGGAGTTTAGCTTAAACATATTTTTTCATGAGTACAATGGATCGAGATCCCACACATACGAAACAAACCCGAGCCAGGGGTAAGATACAGGGTTGGTCCCGATCCGTACTCTGAAAAATGATAACCGTTAGTAAGGAACTCCTTCTTTATTAGAATTTCGTTGTTAATGAAATTCTATAAGGATATTTATTTATGATTGTGTCGCCAATCGAAGCGCTATCCAGAATAAGATGTTCCTGGAGTAATTGTATCGCCAATCGTAGCGTTTTCCAGAATATGATGTTCCTGGAACAATTTGAGCGCTCTCCAGAATATGATGTTCCTGGAATAATTATGATTGTGTCGCCAATCGTAGCGTTTTTTCCAGAATATGATGTTCTTGGAACATTTGATATTTCATATATATTTTTACCTTCTTAACAAATAAATTATTAAGTAAAAATTAATATACATGTATTTGCCATTATAGTTAAACTGCTAGTCATGGATAATAAAGCTTTAAATACTGTGCATTCCATGAATGTTGTAAGATTTCTCCTTGCATATTCTTCCAGAAATATTAATGATAAATTGAAAGAAACACCCATTTTTGAATGATAATTCCTGTGGGAGCGTTTTGACGGCCGCAAGAAGTATAAGAAATATCGAATGAAAATTCGTATCGTAACTTATACGAAGTATAAAAAGTATCGTCCTTCGAATTAATATTAGAAGTCCTAAATAAATTGAAGTATTCATTGAATATTCTTCATGAAGTATGAGCCATTTAGATCATTTCTCGAAGGCTCATTTAAAATATCAATTATTGCCTTATGTTAAGAAGTACAAGGCATATAACGTAAAATGGCGAAAAATATTATTTATCTAACGTTAATTAATTATTGAAATAAAATGCCTAATTGGCGTGCAGTATTTAGCTCATTTCACAGCTAAAACTTTGGTTTCTTTTTAGCATGCCCCCCAGTGCATCATTATTGCATAGCTGCCGCATCTCTGAAGTGTCCTTCATAGGTATCTTCACATCTCATAAAAATGTCTTAAACATTTCATGATATTAAATGAGTACAAGCTAAAAATGATTTTCATGCTTTTACTTGAATATTACTGTTAAATCTCATCAAACAAATTAGAATTTGTTCAGACTAAAAATTTATCATATTAAATCAATAGGTTTCTATGATTATGACATTAATTATCATGATGCATGATATCACATACAATTCAGATGTTATTGAAAGCAATTAATCAATTCATACTGTATGACAAATTAAGAATTATTTTTAAATTTAAAATTGCTACGACAAATACGCAATTAATATTATGAACTTTATAATCGAAATTTAAAAAAGATAATGTATATTTATCTTTTAAAAATGTTTATGGACCGGTATAGGTCTTTTCTTATCTATTGAAATTGTGATAAAAATTATCTAACTTTAACAATTTAATTTAATTTTATAATTATTATTACTTTTTTTTTTAATAAAGAAAATTTTATCTATTAATAATGAATGCTGCAAACGAAATTATAAGCAAAGAGATTTGAATGAAGCTAATTGGTCTGGCTCAACTGAGTTGGATCAAACTCAGTGAGTCGACTCACTGAAAAGAAAATTCGGCAGAATCTAATTTGTTTTTTGGGTGTTTTTTAGCCTAATTCAGGCTATTAGAATCTGTCTTTCCCTTGCAATTGATGCATTCATTCTATGACATATACACATTAAACTCATGCCATAATCTAGCCATTCCATGGCAGGAAAAAACATCACGCAAAGCATAAAGAGATCAAGTTTTTGTCAACTTCCAATGTTAATCTAGAGCACCAATTACTTTAACATGCTTCAAAGCTTAATTGGATTGAACTCAAGACAGAAAATGGGCTAAGTGCAAATTATTTTGGAATCACAGTTAAATAATCAAAACACACAGGTTCTGATTCTAGAAAGGTGTTATTACCAACTAGCATGAATAAGTTTAGGCAAATACTGCATCATTTAAAATCAAACATGCCAGTTATCCGATATCACACGTATAGTCCAATTCATGTTATCTTCAAGTTTACTTAAACATCATTCAATCTTAACACATCCCAAATATTTGAAATGAAACAACTAGTGTAGAAAAACAACTAGGTATCATGATATGATTCTAATAATTGAAAGCTTTTTAATAATTGATACATAATTGATATTTAGCTCGCTGAGAAAGCGAATCGCAGGTGCATTGAATGAGCTTTTTGCTTCAAATGAATCTTCTCAGGTCTCAGGCATCATCTGGTGACCCTTTTTCACTCATAACAACAATCTCTTCTTCCTTGACGACATGGCCAGCTTCAGCAGCCCCACTTAAATGACTTACTTTACCCAAAACCAAAGTGATCATTCCAGCAATGACAGTACAAAAAGCAATACCAAAAGTTTGAATATGGACAACAAATTAGTAGTCCTTGAAGTGGTACTTGCAGGTGTTGTCGTGGATGAGGATCGGTTTGCGGATAAAGCATGAATAGTTCCAATAAACCACAAAAGTCCACTAAAAATTGAAACAACCCATAAACTTATGAGCTTTTTCTAATTTCATATTCATCTTTTTTCATTTCCGGAATCCACCCATATAGCAACAACCGCTCCCGCTTAAGGTAGCCCTAAACTCTTCTACTCAACTGAACTAGTTGAAGCAGCAGAAATGTGATCATAATCAAGGAGTATTAGAACGGATTCAGATGAAAGTAAGACTGAGTTGCATCTTGAAAGAGTGACTCCACTTCGCTCTACTTCATTGGAGATATCTGGTGATGTCCCAACTTTTTTGAATGATGAAACATGCTCAGGGAAGAAACCACGACTTCCATGTTATACAAGTCCATCAGAGTCCCTGTTTGGTGTTTGTCCCCAATGGAGTTCCTGTTTGGTGTAGCAAGTACGATGTCTGAGGCTCTATCGGGAGTAGCAAGCAAACTGTTTAGGTGTGGATTGATCTCCCACCTTGAACCCTGTGAGAACCATTTGTTTTCTGGAACAGGTCTTGCGTTGATGTTGTTGTTGCAATAGACTTTGAAATGTTATGAGTAGGAATAAAAATCAACAGGATCCTTTGAATGATGCTCTTGACGATGATATTGAATGTGTTCTAATACTATTGCTACTGTTGTGGTTTGGGGAATGATGGATAAAGCAGTTGTTCTAACGGGAGTGACCTTATTGACGTATGATTCCGTTCTTCTTCTCCATTGAACCCTGTCCAAAAAGACTTGAATCAAAAGTACCATAATTCAGCCACTTCAATTCAGGCAATTTCACAAGAACTTTATGTGCATTATGTCGTTGATTCAAACTTGAAATTGATGGTGATTTCAAACACCACTCTATCCTCTTTCCCGCAATCATAAATGCATTCAAGACAAACCCAATGATTCAAATCGTCCATAAAATCATGGAAATCGCAACAATTAATTCATATAAAAGAGCTAAATCAAAGCAGTGAGAAAAATTCCCAAATCTATTTGAAATTTTAATACTTAGAGTTTTTGAAAAGCAAATGGATGGGTTTGTAAAACATCATTTGGTTGTTGTAAATCTGTAAGGAATACTAATTTTGAGATGAAATTTCAGAAGAAATTTTTCTAATACGTTTTCAAATCAAATGTTTCAAATCGAAAATTTGAGAAGATGATTTCTCATGGCTTTGTTTTAAAACTTTCAAATTCAGGTATTAAGAAAGTCAAATAAGTAAAATGGAGATTTCAATTTTCTCAAACTAGTTGTTGATGAAGTCTGCCTCCGATTTTGCTTTGATTGCTGTCAATAAAACTTCCCCCAATCTTTTGGTTTCTTCATCTCTTTGTATTGAGAAAAATATGCTTTGGATGCTATAGTTCACGCTTGCACTGCTTCTCTTTGACCTTGAATTTTTATAGTTCTTGTGCAGCTCTATTTCTTCATGATGGGAGTGAGAATTTGAGGATCAATTATATGGATAAATCAGCAACAAATCCGCTGCTAAAAACTTTAACAAGAAATTAATTAGTGAACACACATAAATTGATCAATGATATACGATTTAGAATTTCAAAATTCGTTAAATGGGTTCCTAAAACAAAGGTAGGTAATAGTTAATCTGAAATTAAAATTGGGTTTCAATGGAAGTTTTCAAAGAAATTCCTAAATCAATTTAGAATTTTAGGGCTTAAAGTTTTAAAAAACCAATTAGATGGGTTTGTAAAATATGAGTTACATGTTTCAAATCTGTAATCAAAACGTATTTGGAGATGAAAATTCCAAAATAAGTTTCCTAACAAGTTTTAAAATCAAAGTTCCAAAACAAAAACTGCAAGCTGAAAGTTTGAGAAGAAGATTTCCGACAACTTTGTTTTAAAATTCCAAGTATGAGATTAAGAATAAAAGAAAGAACCCAGAAGAGGGTTTCTTCTTTTCACTGTTGGTGACGTTTCCATCCGACTTTCTCCTTTTCCAATTCTCTGAAGCTTCAATCAATTTTATAGATCAGGTAGGATGAATCCTTTAACTCAATCCCTGTTTCTAGCGCCAAATTGTTTGGGCAGAAAATCTCATCAACCCAAAATAACCATTAATCATAACTCAAATCATCAAAAGAAATGGAACCAATTGAATACCCAATTAACGTGGTTCAGCCCTTACTGGCTTACGTCCACGGGTAGTGAAATTGAGAGGATTTTATTGATGATTTTGTGGTTACAAATCCGAAAACTCCATTGGAGCTATTCCCCTTTTACAGTGAGAAGAGTTTCCCCTCAAAAGAACCATCCCTTTCTCTGTTCTTCTTCCTTTCCTTTTAAAGGAAAATTCATGTTGTCAATGACGTGGCTTTCTCCTCCGTGTCCATCTGTCCATGTCACTTGAAGAATGCTTCCACGTGGCACCTCCCTATCCGTCCATCTGTACACCTTATCTTCTTATCCAGCTTTCCCTTGAACGGTGTGGGTTGGTCTGATTGGCTTGCGGGAAATGAATTACGGACTTGGCTTGCGGGATTGGTGCGATCGATGCTTTCAGATCAAATTGCGATCCATGTTTCGGTCCTTGGTACGATCCATGCTTCGGACCTTAGTACGATCCATGCTTCGGACCTTGGTACGATCCATGCTTCGAACCTTTGTACGATCCAACAACATTTCGATCCATGCATCGGGACATCTTGTGCTCCGCACTTTGAGTATGTTCCGATCTTGTGATTCGTACTTTGAGTAGCGGGACATCTTGACTGTGTTCCGATCTTTGAGTAGTGGGCATTTTGACTGTGCTTCAGACTGATGTATCGGGACACTGTGCTCCGCTGACATTGCTATCATGTGTTAGAGCAACTTTTTGGTACTAACATCTGAAAAAACATCATATGCTTGAGTTGAATAACTTTCACAAATACACAAACATAAAATGATACGTAATCTTCTTCTTTTTCAAGGAAGAGACTGCTAGTACATATATGTAATTACTAAGCACAAATTTTCTTTTTCTCAGTTTCATGTTTCATTCCACAGTTTTTTTATCTTAAAGAAACACAAAAGCTTTAAATCAATGTTCCAGGAAAATGAAATTGCTGTCCGTAAATAAAGCCTAGTTCACTAAGGAAAGCATTACTTACAAGTGGCTTGAACCATTTGCTTCTGTCCTGAAATATAAATGGAGAAAGTAGGAAAGCATGAGAATGATTTTTGTACGAAACAAACAAAAAAGTGTAAAGTCAAACATCATTTAGATAGTAAAAGTCAGACACCTACGACAAGCTCAAAAACTGTTTGTTAAATAAAGATCCCCGTCAGGGTATCTTACTCACATTTGAAACTAATTTTAAATTCCAGTGGTCTACACACAAGATTGACGTATAATACTTCTGGGAAGAAAAATACATATCTTCCAAAAATCTTTCAGCACATAAGCAATGTGTGTGAATATATTATTGATCTGGATGCTGAGAAAGATTTTACTACGCTGAACCTATATACATGCTTAAGTTATCGAGTTGCATGTTTACCCACAAGATATTTGGCCTTCCTGCCTATTTAGACCCAAGAGAGATATGTTACTCAGCTTTAAAAACTTATTTTACGACTATAATGCCAATGTTACTCCAACATAAGTAAATTCCGTGTAATAGACACTGCAAGAACTAGTACTTTTTTTCTTCTTTTGGAAAGACCTGAATGAGAAGAAAAAAAAAATCTTCCTTGGGGAACGGAAGGAGAACTTACAACATCTTCCTTTTGCTGGGTCTCCGAAGTGAGGCTACTACTAGAGAACATTCTCTTTAGCTGGGAAGCTTCAGGTGCTTCCTCATTTGGAATCCTGGTGGCTTTGTTACTAAGATTCACAGTACTAGTTATCTCTCTGTAATGTCCTCCGAGATCTTTGGCACGTACTGTTTCCCTTCTTTCAATCAGGTCTGGTTTTTTCATGTTGAGATGCTGAATATCAGCTCTACTCTTTTCTGCTAATTGATCATGCCTAGCAGAATCTTTTTCAGGAGCAACTTCTCTATCCAAAAAGCTGGTTGGTCTCCTACTAGGAGTTACAGGATTGAAGGTCCCCACAATTGCTTCCTGAACAATTCCAAGTGTATCATTTCATGACATGCTAAGAACAATTTCATCAAAATTCAGTTCAAGTAACCAAAAAGAAGATGATACTTAGAATGTACGACATCTCATTCAAAAAAACTGAATAAGAATACCAGCAGTGCACTAACGTAAGTTGGGTATAGTAATTGTCAAACTCCAAAGTGATTACACCACATATAGAAAGGATGACATTGAAAGGAGAGATCACGTTACAAAGCGAGAAAACCAAAGGAACAGTATATAATTTGATAGATCCCAATGAGAAAATTAATAACTGTTAATGAATGCTACCAACATATCTAACAAATGAAGTAAGTTTTTTCAAGAAATCCAGCAGTGCACTAACGTAAGTTGGGTATAGTGAATGTCAAACTCCAAAGTGATTACGCCACATAGAGAAAGGATGACATTGAAAGGAGAGAACACGTAACAAGGTGAGAAACTAAGGAACAGTATATAGTTTAATAGATCCCAATGATAAATTTAATAACTGTTAAATGAATGCTACCAACATATCTAACAAATGAAGTAAGTTTTTGCAAGAAAATCCAAGAAGAATTCAGTTACTCAATCTTTCTTGTATTAATATTTCTAGAGACATGAAAACAAATAGGATTCACTTTGTTGCTTGTGAATCCATATTCGGTGCATACCCGAACTTCAAAACTACGAGATAACGAGAATGTCGATGAATGGTACTGAACTAGTATTTCCTTTAATGGACAAGACTGGAACATAAATCAGTAGGAAGGGGCTGACAGATATGTAAAGGCTCAAAAAGGGCGGATGTGAATGTACAATTCTGATCTATCTAATTGAATAGGAAATGCTTATCAATGAATTGGGGTAGCGATACTAAAAGTGTTTACTGCCACAAGATGGTCTTTTTCAGGACATGAGAAGCATTAGCGATTCTCTTTGCCTATTAGTGTATTTCTACTTAACTCTAGCCAATTTGGTACATCAGAAGGCCGAAAAAACCATATTATCTTTGTCTGTCAGTTACTTTCTGGGTTGATGCATTTAGCACTGCTAACTACACTATTAATAGACTACCAACTAGATCACTGGGATTCAAGTCACCTTTTGAGGTTCTCTTCACACAACAACCTGACTATACATTTCTAAGATCTTTTGGATGTCAGTGCTTTCCATGGCTCAAGCCTTATGCTGCACACAAGTTATCTCCCAGAAGCATTTCCTGTGTCTTTGTGGGTTACAACAGTTGTCATAAAGGCTACAGATGCCTAGATGTCAAAACTGGAAGGATCTATGTATCAAGACATGTGGTCTTTAATGAGAAGTCCTATCCTATGCATACATCTCCTTCAACTGACAGGTCTCTTCCTGACTCTATTACTGCTGATTTGTTTAGCACATCCATTCACACTCTGGATACTTCTGTCTTATTTCAACCAACTCCATGCAATTCTTCTCCTGACACAACCACTACTATGAATTTCCAACCAGCTGATGCACAAATATCTACAGTTCCTACATCTACTATAGCTTCTTCCTCTGACAAGGGCCATTTAATGACAACAAGAAGTAAGCATGGGATTTTTAAGAAAAAGGTTTTCAGCACAAAGCACTCAATGTCTGTTGCATTGATTGCACAGATACCACCATCAATTCCTACTTGTGTCAGCCAAGCTAAGAAGGACCCCAAGTGGAATGCCTCTCTTAATGATGAGTATAATGCTCTACAGGCAGCTGGAACCTGGTCTACTGTGCCACCTGCTCCTGGTCAGAATATAGTGGGGTGCAAGTGGGTTTTCAAACTCAAATATAAACCTGATGGCACTGTTGAGAGGCACAAGGAAAGACTTGTAGCCAAGGGGTTCCATCAGAAAGAAGGAATTGACTACTCTGACACTTTTAGCCCAGTGGCCAAGCCAACCACAATCAGGCTACTTCTTACACTTGCTTTAAATCATGACTGGCCAGTACTCCAGCTAGATGTGAGCAATGCTTTTTTGCATGGTGATTTACTAGAGGATGTCTACATGACACATCCACCAGGATTTGAGGATCCAGCACATCCAACATTTGTGTGCAAGCTTCACAAATCATTGTATGGCCTTAAGCAAGCTCCTAGGGCCTGGTATGATAAACTAGTCCCTGTTATTCTCTCTTATGGCTTCATATTATCCTCTGCTGATTCATCTCTTTTTATTCAAAAAAAAGGTTCTAGGATGACAGTTCTGCTAGTGTATGTGGATGACATTTTGTTGACAGGCACATCACAATCATATTGCAACTCATTAGTGTCTGACTTGCAACAACACTTTCCAATTAAAAACCTGGGTCCAATTCACTACTTTTTGGGTTTAGAGGTAAAGAGAAATGCTAGTGGTATCTTTATGTCCCAGAAAAAATATGCATTGGATCTATTCAACAAATTTGATATGGCTGGAGCAAAGCCATGCTCCTCTCCAGTTCCTGCTGGCTCTAAGTTGTTGCCTACAAGTGGGGATTTTCTGTCAGATGCAACCTCATATAGGTCACTAGTGGGTGCTCTCCAGTACTTAACTTGGACTAGACCTGAGCTCAGTTACCCTGTGAACCAAGTTTGCCAGCATATGCAGAATCCAACCTCTGAACATCTCATTACTGCCAAACGAATTCTGAGGTATGTAAAGGGTACTATCAATTTTGGAATTGTTATTCAAAAGGGCTTAAGTCAGGTGCATGGCTTCAGTGATGCTGACTGCGCTGGAGAACCAGTTACAAGAAGAAGCAGAGGGGGATATTGCATCTTCTTTGGATCGACACCAATTTCATGGTCCAGTAAACGTCAGTCATCTGTGGCAAGGTCTTCTATTGAGGCTGAGTTTAGAACCCTGGCGAACTCAGCCACAGAACTATTATGGGTCAGCAAGTTACTCACAGATCTCCATGTGTTCTTGCCAACTCCCCCAACTATGATCTGTGACAATGTTAGTGCAATCTCTTTCTGCTCTAATCCAGTCTTTCACACACGGATGAAGCATATGGCAATTGACTTCAACTTTTTCCGAGAGCTAGTGCTAACTAAATCACTACTAATTTGCTATATTTCCACCCATAGTCAGGTAGCTGACATTTTTACCAAGGGTCTACCTGGGCCGAGATTTGTTATGCTCTGAGAGAAGTTAAAAGTGTTACCTTCATCCACACTTTCACTTGAGGGGGGCTAGTAGCATAGCTTATGCCATTGGGGTGTAATCCCTTGTGCCACTCACACATGTAATTGTACTATTAGGAAGCATGGTGTGCAACTCTCGTGACTGTGTATGTTAGCATACCAGCCTGTCATTTGGCTTATGATAGATAGGCAGACAGTACTATAAAACTGACATTGCTTCCTTCTGTACATGTACGTTTTGGTCTCCATTAATACAATTGAGTAGACAACTCATTTTTACCTTCTTCTACGGATGACCCATAATCTTAACAATCTTCCCTATGTAAGGCACCTCTGAATCAACTGGTGGTTGCAAATAAACACAATCATAGAGAAAATACTCGACCCCTTCGAAAGTAAATGACTCGCAAAGATCAACATTGTTCGGTGATTTCTCCTTAAGTTAAAATTTCATTTGTTATCAGTTTCTTCTTCATCATCCCAAGACATTGCTTGTAAACCTCCAAAAGTATGAAAAAAAAATCTGTTAACTAGATTATCTTGAAGAACCTATAACGACATGGCCATTTAATCAAGTTATTTCAGATGTGGACAAACAAAAACGAAGGTTCACAAAACAAAACACACTAAAACTCAAAAAAAAAACGATCAGTATAAATAATAAAAAAAAAAAGAGTAGTGAGAAAGTTTGAGAAAGAGAGAGAGCTGCTTACTAGGAGTTGGAAGATGTTTCTTGTGAAATGGAGAATGCCAGAAACCAAAAGCTACATGAATCGAAGATAATTGTTACTAATATATAAACGGAGGAGAGGTTTTTCAGAGCATCTCTGAGTTGGTTTAGATTTTTGTGGAATAGTTCGAAAATGGCAAATTATATTCACTTTTTTGATAGAGCATAATCTTTTTTAAAATCGAAATAACCAAAAAAAAGTAAGGAAAAGCTGTACACACGAAGTTGGTGAAGTATTTCTATCATGCGCAGTATGTGAAAGAAATACTTTTAACTTGCGCCTATCTGTACAAGAGTAGGGAGATGAACCGATCGATGGACTATTCGCTGTGGGAGGATTTATGCTAGCAGACACATGTCACTGACGGCCACTATGTTTTTTTGAGTAAGATTTGACTTATGTGGATCTGATTTGTCTGGATCTGATTTATGTGAATCTTATCCAATGTATTTATTTTTTGAGTCAGATTTAACTCAACTGATTTAAAAATATGTGAATCAGTGGTTTGATCCCATAAGTCAGAGGTAGGAGTTAGGTCTAAGTCAAAAGTCGAGTTAAATCTGACTCAAAACAGAAAACAAACGGTCTGACATCTGACTCACATCGAGTCAGGGATCGAATCAGATCTAGATGTCAAATCAGGTGCAAACAAATAACCTGGACATTTACTGAGATGATTTATACTAAACTTAATGGCAGTAAGCCTGTAACAAATACAAATTTTGCTTCAGAAAAAACACAAATTCAAAACTAAAAGAAAAGAGGAGGTGATGATTAATTTGAAATCAATGGTTCGTAATCAACCGTCCAAAAAATAACCCATAAAAAATCATATATCCCCCCAAAAAAGAAAATAGGGCGATGATTGATGAATAATTTATAGAAAATGGTGAGTCCCAATTATGCCGTGTGACTCACCAAAAACAGTTTATTTATGAGAGGGACAATTTTCAGATTGTTTTTATAATACTACACCAAATAATTTTTATTTAAACATCTATTTTTAAAATGTTAAATGAAAAAAAAGAAACTATTTTTCGTTTTTACAAAAAAAAATACTACACTCTCCGTTTCTAAAAAAATGTTACTATCTCTTTTTCAGTTTGACCTGTTTTTAGACTAAAATAAAAAAGTAATAATAATATTTTTCTAGAAACAGAGGGAATATTATTTTCCTAATCTATGCAAAGCAGATACTATTATCCTTTTAAATTAGACTAAAAAATGATAATATAAAAATGATAGTATCTAAACTAAAAAAGGGAGTAGTATATAAACTTTCCATTGCCTTAATAAAATCCAGAATTCTGTAGAAAAGAAAAAATGCATTTTTTCTTCTCATTCTACAAGAAGAACTTGGTTTGGAAAAGCGATTGTGATTCATTTCTAAGATTTTACAAAGATCATTTTAAAGTTTACCTTGCATGTTTCTGACCAAGGATTGAAACAGGTGAAAGGATTTCAATCATTCGATGTGCAAGAGACATTGAGATAGAGGATTTTCTAGGTTGTTTTTATCCTTGGTGCAAGCAATCATAGACAATGCCACGAGACGTCTTAAAGCACGACCTAGTCCACAACTCAGGCATTCAACATCTGTTTGTTTCGTTTATGCTTATTTGTGTTGCAGGGTTCTAAGCTAGTATTTGTTTTCAGGTACGCTTACTAACCAAAATTGTGTGTGTTCAGAGTGCGACTTTTGATTTACGGACTTTCCATTTGGCAGCTGATAATTTGGAAAATGTTAGCTTTAAAAAAAACTACTGGCTCGCCCGTGTTTTGCATGGGCTTAAGTTGATCATCCCAGATATGTAAACTGTAAGGATTTGCAGTTCACTGTTGATTAACCATTGAAAAAGATAGGTACAACGTGAGTGTGGTTAAAGAGCATCAGATGAAAGCAGTCTACACCTTGGTAAAAATGAGTCAATGAGTCTCTACAGTGCATATATATTAAACGATGATCATATACAAAAATCAATGGAAGTAAAATTCGTAACCGAAGCAAAGTGGACGATCAATAAGTCAAAAGGAAGAAGCTACTCGACTAAAATCAAGTTTCAAAAGTTTCAAGGATATATATTCCATTTTCCACAAAGATCTGTGAAACACCTTGCTTGACAACCTGAGCACTCAACATGCACACACCACATAAACACTGAAATGAATACTACTGCTTTTATACTATTACACAAATGAGTTGGTACGTACTGTTACCCTTTTTCCTTCTCAGGCCTTGTGACCGGAACCATATTTTGGTTCGAATGTGTTCAGAAGTACTATCTTCACACCTTGTTTCACCTCTAGCTGTCGCAATAAATATTATCTCCTCCCAGTCAATTTGATCTATGCCAAGGCATGGGTGCTTTTATCGATACTACCACATAATTTGCATGGACTATTCTCTGTTTCTGGCTCTTTCAGGATTTATATGGCCTTCAACATCTGACTTTGAGGTATCCCACTGACCATGAATACGAATAGACCTGCAAAATTAACAATATAGCTCAAGGGCTCAGAGTAAGGCAAAACCTGCAAAATTATCTCAGTAACCATGAACCAAATTAACAAATTGGCATACCTTAAATCTAGTACTGAACCAATTCATCATCGCAGAATTTCATCAACAGTAAATGAATAGAATATTTTCATGGCCAGTTCAGATTGCAGGCTTGAACAAAAAATTTAGACCTATAGAGCACATCACATACTTTAAGTTTTACCAATCGAAAAACAATTTGAATTATGTCTAGAAATATATATAAATAAATACTGTTTGGTATATGAAATTGAAGATCAAAGTGGAAAAGGTAATAAGAGATAAATGTGAAAATTATATTGCATCTCTTCTCTCACGATTTCTAATTACAGATGTGAGACAGCACTACCAAACTCCATATCTGACAAATGCTAACTACTTATGTGAATGAATATAACTAGGTTGCTGGTACGGTGCCAACAAAATTGCAAACCAAATAAAGTTCCAAAGTCCATAAGTCAAGAACAAATCAACCCCAAAAACAAAGACTCGGGAATATGCATTATAAATGAAAACCACCCAATTATAAATGAGGGAACAACAATCACTACAATGAAGAGCCACCACCATAATCAAGCAAATAATGAAGAATGCATGCACAACTTCTTCCTTAAAAGGCTCTAAAATCATTATTTCTTATATACATACCAATATTTGAGAGAGAAAAAACAGTCATCAAGATCGAGGAGAAAATCAGCAGTACAATGAAAACCAAATAACCAGCTTTTCCTTAGTTTTTTTTTTTCTTTTTGTTGCAGCAGAAAACATATTAAACAATTCAAAATCATTAAGAAACTTACACATCCACTCCTGAAAAGAGCAAGCACAACAATCAAGTACAAATCATTAACAACTACAGCAGCCTTCTACAGTCAATGAATTGGGTAGAGTAGATTAGAGTTGTACCTACTGTGGGTGAATCAAATCTCAGTCCTCGTCTTTTAAAGAAATAAATGCGGAAAGAAGAGTTATCATACCGTTAAGTTTCTTGTTTTAGGAGGAGTGGAAAGAAGTATGTTCTTTAGCATTGTTATATGTATCGAGGAAAATAAAAAAACTCTAATGTAATCGTCCATTAGATGGGCCTACTAACGATTTCATCTCTATCATGCCTTCATCACCATTAGAATCAGTCGATGTCCTTCTCTTTAGTAGTAGTACTTTGTGTATATTAGATTACTGCAAGCTCTGTAACAAATGGGAAAATACAAAACATGTGTTAACATGATAGACCTGGGAGTTTCGTAGTTTCTCACTTGATCGAAAGCTTGTCGTAATGATGCATTGTAACTACACAATTGTTTCCTTCCCACTGAAGTTTTACTTAAAGTTTAATTTGTTGCTAATGGAAATAATATAACAAAGAAGATGTAATTAGGGCATTTAAATAAAAATACACTGAACATAAAAACTATTGAATAAATCTGTAATCAGAGAATGAAAAAACGTAATAGCATTTTCCAGGATTGGCACTTACTAACTCGACCCATCGTAACCTGTGTTCACCACGTCTACCCCATCGTAACCTGTGTTCACCACGTCTACCATTTGGTTTAGAGAGATTAACCCTCACCTTCAAAATTACAACACATTGGAATAAATTTAAAAATCCAGATTAGTTTGTATAATTCAATTATTGTAGAAACCCCTGTAGTACAATGACAATTTCCAAAAAAATAATAATAAGAAAGAGATAATTAAGAAAACTAAAAGGAGGTCACAACTGGATCATCAACTGAATTAACGTTTTGTATGTTGGAGAAAAATGAACTCAAAATGTTTTTGGTCTTGGTGGGAATGGATCTTACGACCAGAAGTCACTAAGGTACACTAGCTTATTTTTCACTTTTGTGAATGAACCTTTAGTCCCACATTGGAAAACTAAAGATGATTCCTCTCCTTATTACCTAGAAAGTTACATCTAAGGGAGGACCCTTAGGGTTTAGAAGCTTTTGTGGTTGAGGGAGGACTAAGGCAATGGGCTGGTTGAAGTAAACATACTTTTCACACATGTACGGTGCACTTGCGGGTGTGACTGTGGCTACTGCGGGAATGAGTATATGCTTACGGGTGCGGGCGTAGCTAAGGCTGCGGGCCAACCAAGACTTACGTTTTTTGAACAAAATATATTTTCTTAAAAGAATTTAAGCCTAAATCAAATTTATTTTAAATGTGGGGGCGTATGACCCGACGAGATTTTAAGAGAGAATTATTCTTAACCGTTTTAAATCTGTTTTAACCATTAACTCCGTGCTTCATGTGTGAAATTGAATTTCAACCATAATGTCCGTAATTTATGCACGGAATTGATTGTCATACTCTCTTCTTCTACCTATAAATAGGGCTGTCAATCTTTATCTGAAATCCGACATCTGTTTCCGATAATCCGGGATTCTATAGGATATTATCCGCTATATCGGATATCGGATACAGATATTCTTATCGAATATTGAAGGTTAACGAAACGGAACCTGCTAAGCCATTATCCTATAGGATATTAGCCGTTTACGATAAGGGTGTAACTGAAGTGTAAAAAAAAGCTAAAATGTTAAGTGTTCTTCCTTCGAGTCCCCCGAGTCTCAAACACGGAACACTACAGTCTACAGAACTCAATTTCAGTTCACCTCCGCCTCTCCCTTTCAAACACGAACAAGAACAACAAAAAAGCTACAAGACTACAAACTAAGAATCAGGTAAGTTCATTAGAATCATTACTTTCTTCTTTGTATACTGGTTTGCAGAATTAGGATTGAGTATGTTGTTAGGGTTAGGGTTTCGAGTATGTTGTTAGGGGTTTCTATATCATAGTTCTGTACGGATATCATAGTTTCTCTGTAAAGGGTACTCCTAAAACCCTAATTCCCCCAAGAAAACCTTTTCATTTATAACAATTGGTGCAACAACTTCCACTGTGGGGTTGCAGAAATGTTAGGAGTTCGTAATTCTCTGAAGCTTTTTACAATCAAATCTTCATCTTCTATTATTACAAAACCTTGTCTCATTATACCTAAGAATACAATTCATTGTTTTTCTTGTCCAAAAACAACAACCCAATTTTTCAGTAATCCAAATTTTAGTTTTGTTTCTGTTAATAGAAATGGTAGTGATGGTGGTTGTGGTTCTGTGATTGTTCGTGGGTTTTCTTGTTCTGCTGCTACTTCAACTAATCCAGTTGAATTGAATGATTCAGCTTCGTTTCCAGGGGTTGTGTATGATACTGTTGTTGAAGAGGAAATTAAAGCTTCTATTCCTGTTAGATCTTATTTTCTATTTTCTTTGTTTAGTTTGGTGTCCGTGCATTCAGTCAATCATGTATGAGGTATGAATTTCTTAAATGCAGCTTTAAATTGTTGCAATTGTTAATAAGATCCACAAATACACTATTTCAGATGTTTGTTTTAAGCATGCTCTTTTTTTGTCTACTTCATTGGGTAGGTACTAATTTCTATTTTGCTCTTCCTGTACTAGTTCATGGTTGTGTTAAATCTGAATGAGATTCTCCAAGTTGTTGGTTTTGTGTGAATGTTTTTTGGTAGTGAGTATGTGTGCATAAGATGCGGCTCTAATGAGGGGTTCAAGAAATTTGGCATGTTGCTATCTTTGTTTACATGTTGTCTGTTTGTTCTGCATGCATGTTGCATTGTGAGTGCCTATTTCTGGTTACATATTTAGACCAGTATGGAATGGTAGTATCAGTATGCCTCTGTAGCATCATAGTAATTACGTGAAAATTGAGAGCTAGTGTGTTAGGATTTCTATGACGCAGTGGATATGAACTGTTAGGTAGGCGAACCGAACATATCATGTTGTCGGTAACATGGGTCTGACAATACAAAATACATAAGTTATGGTGTGATTTAGGAACTTTGTCGTTACCATGCTGCTTTCTTATGTCCTTTTTTTTCTTTTCATTTTACTTTTTCGCATTTTCACATTGTCTTTAGAACCATTTTATGTGTTGATCTCATTACCTCCGAGTACAGCTCCATTTAGAAGTATGTCTCTTTGTGAAACAAACTTCTTATAGGGTTATTACTCTTGCTAAGCCTACTGTTGCATCCGGGCTGCAGTTAGTATTATGTTAGCTAGTAATGAGTTAGAGTTTTGTATTAAACTAGGAGAGGTTGATATGTTTGATTATCGCGAGCGTGGTGTCCTGAACAACACCTAGATTTTTTTGTTTTTCATTGTATGTGTGGTATCTTTGCATGACTGATGTGCACTGTGCACCTAACATCCAAAGATTTATTCTTAATAGTTCAATGCTAGCTGGCCAATAAAGACCAGCTAGAGAACAGACAAGGAACATGCTATCACAGATGGCATTCATTCTCACTGGATAGTCAGGCCTCTTGCAGCATGTAGTGTCACTGACAGTTTTTTTGGAGGATATTTAGAATGCATACAGTTACATTCATCCTTCGATGATTTTAAGAAGGATTAACTTTTCTTGCTCTGAATTAAACTATGTGGAAATATTCTGGAGACCTGAACCAAAGAAGTCTTAAAAGATCTTGCACAAAAGACAAGATTAGGTCTGTCGCAGCAATTGCCTGAGTTCTTGTATGGACACTATGGCTGATGTTTAGTTCTTAATGATCTTTGTATTCTAAATATAAATTTGTAATTGCTGTAAGCTTTCGTTTATACATGGATCTTTCTCAATGCTTCTCCATGATTCTTATCTAAATGTACTGAAACTGTATCATCATTGTCTACACATTAGGATCAAGATTCATTAGAAAGTATTAAAGTTTTCAGTAAGTTTTCAGTTTTTTCTTTTTGTGTTACATTTTGCATTTTATGTTTCCTATCGGATATTATCGGATATCCGATAACCTTAACGAAACGGAATCGGATATGAAGGTTAAATGTCTGTCGGATATTATCGGATATCGGATATCCGATAAGCTTATCGGATATCGGATACGGTTGATCCAATATTCGTTCCGTTGACAGCCCTACCTATAAAAGAAAAACGAATTTCTCCATTAAAACTCACTCCAGAAGCAGCTATTATCCTGTCTTCTTTTCCCCTCTTCTTGCTTTGTTTTATGCACATTGCTCGTTTATTTCCCTTCCATCTAAATTGTTGTTAAGTTCTAGAGGGTGACTAGTATTGTGCTTATACTAGTCATAACGGACAGTTTTATCCTGGACACATCTCCTATGTTGGGGTATAGCATCTCTCATTATTAAGGAGTACCCGAGGACTATTGTGTTAAGGACAATTTATTGAGCAGGTGACTCTGTCCATTGTGTGTATCAATCATAAATTTCTTAACCTTAACAATTTCTTATGTTTAGTGTTTTCCATTGTTGCAGATCCAACATTGTATTGATCTGACATAACTTGACTCAAGGAAGAGACTATTAACCTGTAATAACACGCCATTGAGAGCCCTCTTTATATGTTCAATGTCCCTCTCCCTAGTCGGAGCCCAAACAATCAGCTGAAATAAAAGGAAAAAAACTAACAAAAGTGAGAATCGGCTTAAAAAAATGTCAATTTACACAAATTACTACATCTAACTAAACTAACTTTATACGTTGCTTCAAAATCAACTCAAAAAAAGATTGAGTGGGTTTGCTAACTTAGAACTTATACTTTATTACCCTTTTATATTGGTTTTCTGTGGAATTCAAATTGACTAAGGATAATTGTAAAAATACCCCAAAAATGTATGCCCCGTCGGGAAAATGCTCCGTAAAAAAAAGTTATGGAAAAATGCCCTTTCGTTACTTTTTTCATCCATATGTCGTTAAATGGTCAAACTGAGCACACTTGACCTTATACATGTGTGGGCCTTAAGACGAGATTACCTTTACTTTTGGATTTCGTCACTTCTCCTATGGTTAGATTTGGACGGCTAAGGGGTAATTTCGTCTTAAGGGCCACACATGTATAAGGTCAAGTGTGCACAGTTTGACCATTTAACGGTACATGGATGGAAAATGTAACGATAGGACATTTTTCCATAATTTTTTTTGTAGGGTATTTTCCTGACGGGACATACATTTTCATAGTATTTTCCTAATTGTCCCATTGGTTAAGCCTTATTCGGTTATTCCCCTCTCACCTAAAAAATCAGAATCAGAGAAGAGATCAGTAAAGCAAAGATTGGTATTCCATTGAATGAACATGTAATACAAGTGGATTTTAATATAGTACTTTCCCAAATCAATTAGAGTAAAATCGATAACAATCGTGAAAAAGAAAGAAAAAAAAAAACAATAAGGGAGGGTTTAGGGTTATAAAATATATAGTAGGATTTTTTTATATGAGTGTAGTTTTTTATTAGGTACTTATCACCCACCCTAGTTTAAGTGACAAAAAACATTAAAAATCATTTGAAACATTTGATTTCTATTGGTCGGGGGCCAAGACAAAAAAACATTAAAAATCATTTGAAACATTTGATTTCTATTGGTCGGGGGCCAAGACCTCTAGATGATTTTTAAGATTTTGTTCAACTTTCAACCACAACTCTTGAAATAGTCCTCAAATTATATATACAATGTCTCTGCAAGTCATATATACAATGTCTCTGCAAGTCGTATTTTGCTTGATTTTTGTCGTAAGCTTCTGTTGTGTTTATAAGAACAATGGCTGATAATTGAATAGACAGACAAGTCAAGCATGCAGTTGATAAGAAAATTGTGCATCATGATGTTCTTGGTGAAATTTTGGTCTTTGTAATGAGATGATCATAATTATTCCAACATTTGATCAAAGTACGGACCCTTTCGTTTAACCGTTCTTGGTATTTTACACGTCAAGGTGTCTCCAGAGTCCAATATTCGTGACAAGTTGGGAGCACACCAAAACTAAAAAGGTCCATCTCCCACCACAACAAAACTAAACCCCTAAGTAACCCTCTCAATACACCATTTCATAATCAATCAAGCAAATCCACCATGGTTTTCCTTCTGGGGAACCTCTCTGGCAACCTCAAAATCATCGCATCATTGATCTGGATAGGTAAATGAGTTGCGACAAACACATTTCCACCTTTCTTTCGATGCTCGGCAATAATGTACTCAAGCAATTTCACACCTTCAGTATCCAATGCCACTGACGGCTCATCAAGCAACCAAATTGGACGATCAAGTGCTACTACTCTAGCAAGCTGGAGCCTTTTACGTTGACCCATGGAAAGCATCCTTGCCTTCTCATTAATAAGCCGTCCTAGACCCATGAGCTCAAGAGCTGCCTTTGATTTACCAGACTTGCCTTCAAGGACTTCAAACCATTGAACGTTATCTAAAACAGTGAACTTCTCTTTGACAGCATCTTTGAGGGATAACCAATTGAGTTGGAGTTTGTATTGCTCAAAAACTCCTGACATTGTGATGTCGTGCCCATTCCACAGGATCTCTCCAGCCGATGGTCGTGAGAAACAAGCTAACATTCGTAAAAAAGTGGATTTCCCAGCACCATTTGCTCCTGTTAACACAAGTGCACCTCCGTCATGAACTGAGGCGTTGATGTTGCGAAGAATTAATTGGGCATTTCTCATGCAAGAGACATTGTTTAGGAGCATCCGAGGAAGTGGGGGTTTCCTTATAAACATTTTTATGTCAATCAACCTGCAAGGATAAAACACAGAAGTTGGATGGGATTTCAAAAACGATTATAAAATTTAAAAATCCTATTCAATATATCAAGTTCCCTATAACTACACACTCTCTATAACAGTACTCAACCTAACAAATAACTCCAGTTGAACACCCAAGCCTATGTGCGCAGTAATCAGTATCCTGGCAATGTGATCCCTCACTGATATTTTGTCAAACATTTGTCATACAATATCTATGTCGGTAGAAACCATGAATTTCAAAGGTGCAGTTGATCTTGGAAATTCAGTTCATCTTAGGTCGAACTCAAAACCGTATATAGGGCTGCACATAGGGTAGGGTGGGTGGATACGGCCTATTTCGCCACCCTACCCGCGGAATGGCGGGTAATGGAAACTTCACCCGCCCTTACAGCGGGTAGGGTCCTATCCGACTCGTCATTTGACCAGGTCGGGTAGGGTGGGTGGCGGGTGTAACCACTTCTTTTTTTTGTCCTGCTGACATTATGCTCAAACCAGGAAAACATGTATGCACAATTAATCAATATTGTGATTATGTGAATTAAAATCTGATGTAGGAATCCATTTGATGGAAATACAAAGTTTCACTCTCCGTAGCACTAGATTCTATAAAACCAACATCCATCTCCAAAATCCAGAATTATTATTTGGCAGCTCTTATACATGGGGTCTGCATACTTAACATGAATGAGGTAGCAGCACTATGCTATATCCAACTCTGTGGGTTTATAAACAAATAAATCCATAGTACTAGAACTCGTAGTTATGACAGTGACTTACAAATCAGACAAGGTCTATTCATCGACCAAGCAAAGCAACACGATCTTTCTGGATGTCCTGTATGAGGTTAATATCGAAGAGTTCACACACGATTAGTGCGATCTTCAGACTCTAGATGCATTCACCCCATCCCAAGAATTCTGGTATATATTTGTAACAGAATTCTATTAGTAACAACAAAGAATCCTAGCTAGCATTTACAAAGAAAAACACAGTAGAAAAACACAAAGAATCCTAGCGAGCATTAAGAATATAATATACTGGAATATAGCAACATAATTAAGAATATAATATACTGGAGTATGTTTTGTCTATGTATTATTCAAAAGTCTTCAATTGCAGATAATTGCACCATCTAAACGCAAGAATAATACATTTGGAATTCTGATAAACTTGAAAAGCTATTTAAACCCAAGGAGACAATCAACATACCATGCACCATATTCAAACACATAGATCAGTCGAGAATATGGCAGACGGATGTGAAGGAAAATATTTTATTTATGAATTCCAGTTCATACTCACAGTAGTGTACAATTTCATAGCTAACCAGTACTAATAATTAGTAATTTATAATCTGATATTGAACCGTAATGCTACATGTAAGAGTTCATGGCCAGAGTTAGTCAGGATCAATGGAAAGATTGCAGCAGCAAGGATCAAATCTGAGAATTGCAAGGTAAATGCACTTGTGATACAAGATGGAGGATTTAGGCTTTTAGGAATCAATGTACCTCTTTTTGATTGACGTGCCTCACTATTCTCAAAGCCAAAGTAGCTAAGATATGTTGATGCTGATACAAAACATAAACAAGTAGTGCTGATATTGACAAACTCATTCACAATTCTATGTATCTAAACTCAAAAGATAATGTTGATTTGAACCCGGACATAAAAAATGCAGCAAACAACTCAATGTATATAAACCAATAGATCTATCACAATCCACATACAATTGAATGAGAAACATAAATGGGCAACTGCATTGCCTTCTAATTTCTGACCAACACATTGTGTTTTTGCTTTCTACCATTGCTTAGTGCAAATGCATCCAGCCATAGTAATTAGCACTCATTAACATAACAGGAACAACACCAAAAATTACAAACTAGTTCTAAAGTTCGTTGAGGACACGTATTGAAGTCATACTAGCACTAGTAATGGACATCATCATTAAGCATGAGTTCCTTGACAATGATTCCAATTCTGATTAGAACTAAGCATGAATTCCTTGACAATCTAAAAGTTCACTGAGGCCCTGTAAAATTGAAGTCATACTCGAGTTTAAAGACATCGAAAACTTAATGTGCAAGCAATAAACCACCCCAATACAAGTCATTCAGTCCTCACACCTATTAAATGGGTAAAAATGAAATTTACAAGAAGTTCCATGAATGTATACATTTTAGTTGCAAACCAACATAATATGGATTAATCAGAGCCATTCAACCAAGTATGAGCGTCACATCTAGCGTGCATGTGCCCTAAATCATGTAATAATACTGTACAGACTCAATTTCCTATACACAGACTAACACATGTTTGACTGAATAAGTAAATTCACACAAAATATGTGCTCTAACAATATCTGAGAAATGGGTTTGTGAAATTTCCAAATCAGTAGTACTAATCGTTGAAGAAATCACTAATTGCTCATATAGTATCTTATGAAATTGAAATTTGATTTAAGATTTTACCTGAATTCCAACCCAAAAAATGATGGAGAAAGGGAGAGTATGCTCAGTCTTGCAATTGTAATTCCAATTTTCAAACCCTAAAAACAAATAACACAATCAACGTGAGATTTTCTAACAACGAATCAATCGTAATCTAAAACCCTAAAAATATTTAAAGAGAAGGAGAAATATTTACCACACAGAAAGGGCAATAAAACACCAATTGAGAAAGTCTGAGTTTACACATCAAACATATAATTTATCAAGAAATGTGAACAGAAATTCCTACTTCTAATCTGTATGCATTAGAATTCGGAGGAACAAAATAAATATCAGGATTAGAGAGTTAAAAAGCAACTAACCTTGGAAATTTGAGAAATGGATCAAGGGCTTTAGCTTCCTAGATCCTCAGTCAGACTATTTGACCCTATTCATATGGTTTTGGTCTCTAAAATCTAAATACCTTGACTCTGGTTTATTTGTATGGTCCATAATAAATAATATCCAACGGTTATTATTGACGCATCTTGTATCAATGACTGTGTAATATCCCAGACCCATACCCCGACCCAGACACTTTCATTTCTTCCCTGATTTCTCAAATTCTCACCCTCCATTCTCAGCAAAAATCAAAACCCTAACTCTCTCTTTCTCTACGAATCGATCCAATCATGGAGTTAACCCTACAACAGCTTAAACAATTTGATGGTTCTGATGCAAGCAAACCAATTTACGTTGCATTAAAAGGAAGGATATTTGATGTTACAACAGGGAAAAGTTTCTATGGTCCTGGTGGATCTTACTGTATGTTTGCTGGTAAAGATGCAAGTAGAGCTTTAGCTAAGATGAGTAAAAATGATGAAGATATTTGTGCTTTTTTAGATGGTCTTTCTGAGAAAGAAATGGGTGTTCTTAACGATTGGGAGAAGAAATTTGAAGCTAAGTACCCTGTTATTGGTTCTGTTGTTTAGATTGGGGGTTTTCTCAATTCACTATCATAACTCATCGATACTACTTCTGTGCTTAAGTATCGCTACTCTATCAAAATCTGGGTTACTGTACTTTGTAATTTCTTCAATTATGCTTGTTTGCTATGGTGAATTTGTGTTTCTGTGTAATGGAAATGTATGAAAGAATTTAAGAAACAAATAGATAAAAGAAGGTTGTGTGAATCATGAGATGTTGTTCTTTTTTTCTTTAATTTTGTTTTTTAAAATATGATTTTATTGTTTCCTTGTTGTTTTGTTGTTGTCTTGAAGGTTAGACTGTGATTTGTGGGTTAATGGATCAAGGTATTTACCGATAAATGAATGGTTGGGTATGAACTTGTGTGTTGGTATAATTCCTTTTGAATAAGGTTTTATCTGTGGATTTCTGTAGGATCACTGCTTATAATTTATAAACACTCTTATAAGTTATAAACACTCACAGCACTTCAATATGTAGATATGGGTTAGTGATCTACTTATCTATGTATGTTTTGGTCATCATTGTAGCAATTGTTGTTATTAACTTATCTGGACACTGGGTAGATGACTAGATTCCATAACATTTTTGAAATTTGATGTTATTAGCTTGTGAAATTTAGAAACAATACTAGGGTTGGTTGATTCTGTGCTCAACTATATATTGGTATGTTCAGGCAAATGCTATTGAGTAAAGATGTTACAACGACGATTAAGTTTCAAAATAAGATGAAAAGGGGTAGGTGGATCAAACATAGAGGTATCCGGTGAGTTTGATAAGATATTGGAATTTAGTTCTGTTGTCATGTAATTCAGTGAGACCTTGTGTTGTTTCTTGGTTTCGCTAACTTAAGTGTGTTGAAGTTGTAGGATACAATGATTTCTGAATCTTGGTTTTGAGAATTTGATAGCACAAGAATACGCCATAGTGCACCGAGAAAGAGAGATTATTTGGCTCAATGTATGCAGCCAGCTATATAGCCACCTGCTACTGCAGCCAAATTTCATATTGCATCACATTTCCATCAAGCAAGACGTTAATGGCATAAGAAATCTCGGTGAAAATGTAGAAAAAGGAATGATGAGCTCGGCCTTGGCTTAGACCTGGCCATAGGCTGACAGAGAAGACTTTGTAGACATGGTGACCTTTGTAAGGAGTTAGATAAACAACTTGTCAAAGAAGAGTATTAGGTGCAGTGTGATTAATAGTTGGTGTAGGAGGCCTGAGATAGCACACCTCACCAAGGTGTACAGTATAATTTTTATTGTCTGCGTTTGGAATTGTATATCGCTATAGTACAGAACCATAGACCTTCTGGAGAGAATCATAAAAGTGTTCAAGGAACCATCTTTGGAAGAGTTTGAAGAAGATGAAAAACCTCATGGGAGGAAGATTTGGAGGCTTTGCAATCTTTTTGAACTTGATGGATAATTGGTGGTGACTGATGATATAGGGCTGGGATCCTGAAGCTAGCTTGAAAGGAGACTTTTAGAGCATCCACAGCCATAAAAGTTAAAAAATTAAAGGAACTAAACTATATTTCCACACTGGTAGCCGAAGTAGTTGAATCTAAACGGTGATTATATCAACGTCCAATTTCACACGCTATTTATATCTACGTCCACCTGAATAGGCAGGTTTATAAAGTTCGCATAAATACACATTTAATTAGCGCTTGTCAGTGCAGGGTTATAAAGTTCGTTTTGCACAAACGCACATTTAATTAGCGCTTGTCACTGGACATAACCTACCAACAAACAAATTTTATAACAACGCATATTTAACTAACGTCCGAGTGGGCCGCTGTTATAATTCATGCCTGGATGAAACATAACCTACCAACAAACGAATTTTATACTACGCATATTTAACTAACATCCGAGTGGGCCGCTGTTATAATTCACCCCTGGAAACGTATTTATTAATAACGTTTGATAATGAGATGAATTTATTAGTTTTGATGGTGTTTTTTTTTGCTAAAAGTTAAAATCGTAAAAATATATTTTTGGTCCTACATCTAGGGGCACACATTGGTCGGGCCGGTTATTTGTCCAAATCATAGGCCGAACTGACCATGTAAACGTAACCGAGTTGACTAGTGTCTGGTTCGGTTTTTAGACCGGCCTGACTCGGTCGGGTTTAACTTGGTGATTTTCGGTTTTTAGCTGATGGTTTCGTAACACTCTGAAGCCAGACCTTGTTCCTCAATACTTCATACGCATAGTTCCTCATCCTAAATTTTGTAAAGTAATCTAGCACTCAGACCATCAATATAATAAAAGTAAAACTGAATTGACTCAAAATTTTCACTCCCCCCTCACTCGAGTCACTCCCTATAAATAAAGGGGGATTCAAAAGATGTACATCATCAACCCAGAACAATATTATAATCTAAAATTAAGAGGACAAAAATCCTCTTTTATGATACGCATAAAGTAAAATACAAAAACAAATCAGAATCTAATAGAAAAATATATTAACTGTCATGATACTCCATTGAATAAGAAAATAAATAAACCCCCATTTGAAATTTCAAATTCTAATATAGTTTTCATTCATACACAATTCAATATGAATAATTGAGATTTCAATCCAAAATATGAAGGTGGTGGTGGTTGTAGTGAGTAGCAATTAATAATCTGAAGAAGAAAAAAAATTCCAAGGAAACCATACAGGAGGAGTATCTTTTGCATCAACAACAATATTTCATACACAACCAATCTTAATATCTGATACATAAGCCCCTAATTTGAAGAATTAAAAAACACGGTTTCAAAATCACAATTACCCTTTTATTCACCTGAACCTAAATTAAGGTAGATAAGGTTAGCTAGCTAGTTAGTAGTATCTGAAGAAGATGAAGAGGACGCGTTATGAGATTTCAACCCAAAATATGAAGGTGGTGGTGGTAGTGAATCGAGCAGAAATATGAAGGTGGTGGTGGTGGTTGGAACTGTCGGCTAAGAATGAAGAGGAGAATGATTGAATGAGGAAGATAACTAGAAGTGTTTTAGTTTTTTAGCCTTGCATTTTTGGGGGCTGATAAGAACTATTTTAGGGCTATATATAAGACAAAATAGTATCATTATGAAGTAATTCCCCCTACTCCTTATCCACCTATTTTATGTAATAGCTAATCTATCCTTAATTAATTAGTAATGTTGATTTATTAGTTAGTTAACATAAGTTATAGATTATAATTTTAGAAAATAAAGACCTAGGTGATGATTTTGTACCGTCGACGTCCCAGAATCGGTAGATAATGCAGTACATTATCTACTGATTGTACTAGCTTCACTGAAATTCATTACAATCGGAAGTTTCGATGAGATCATTTACTACCGATTGTAATGAATAAGCTCCAAATAGAATTTTCCCCCAATCTCCGATTTTATTGTTCTTCCATAATCGTTTGCAAGTGTAACCTATTTATCTACCGATTATATCAGTAGCCCCAAAAATATTTGCTCCAAGATTTCGAAAATGTTAAAATGTTGAATTTGTCTACTATCACAATCGGTAGTTTAGGCGAATAATTTACATACTGATTCCCAAAAATAAATTTGTCCATATTTTGAAAATATAGAATTTTTCTACTACCACAATCGGTAGTTGAAGCGAATCCTTTATCTACCTATTGTCATAGCATCTCCAAAAATAAATTTGTCCAAATTTTGACAATATAAAATTTAGTTCTACAATTATAATCGTTAGGAAGGGGTTTACATTATCTACCGAAGGTTGAGTAAAATGAATCTAGAATAATTGGTAGTATTTAGATAGGGTTTATCTACCGATTATATTACTTTCTGACAAAAACAAGTAAAATTCCTAGAATCGATATATTAAGATAAACATTTACTTCCGATTACAACCAAACTCTGAGAATATATTTGAAAATTTCTCAGAATCGGTAAATAAAGTTAAACAATTACTTTCGATTACAACCAAACTCTGATAAAATATTTGAAAATTTCCCACAATCGGTAGATAAAGTTAAACAATTACATCCGATTACACGTTGGACTTAATGAACTCATAGCTTTCAACAAATGTGAATTCTTCTCCTTTTTCCTGATAGTAATGCGTTTTTACGAGATCCTCTTACACAAGCATAGAACAAAAAGAACATAATTCATCAAGTTTACTATGTTATTATTGGAAGATCTTAGAACTTAGCTTATGTAAAAGATACTTACAAATTATTGGATTGAAAAGCCTAAATGGGTGTGGTTAAAGACCCGTTGTTGTATAACTATATAATCATCTATCCTTATTCGGATAAGTTGGTAACTATCGTGAATTTGTTCAAGAGATCTTTGCTTTGGATTTCCATAATCTCGCACATATTTGACGTAGATCCTCCCCCAAAAGGTTTCGGGTGCAACCCTTCCAGCTATGACATCTTCACGTAGGGTTTTATTATACCATGTTTTGGTTATAGCCAGATCTTCAGCTGAGTCAAATATTTCAATGCTTGTAAGTAGAGGTATGAAGTGAGTTACGAAGAGGAGATGATTAAATGAACTTTGTAGAGTGTATGAAACTAGGTGTGGTATTTGGTTGAGAAAACTGGTGTATTTATAGATAATTTCAAAAGCTAGCCGTTTATTATACTTTCATTCTAAATAATTGCACAACTTCCTCAACTATCAATAGTCATAAAAGTAAACAATAATCAATAGATAATAGCATACCTTAACTATCGATTACAACCATTACTCAAATACAACAACCCATTTTCCCCAACATAGAGAGAGACTTAACGGCTAGTATCTTCAAAAACTTACTACAAAGACTATATTCGGTAGATAATAGAACAATATGATGTCCGATTATACATCCATGGTCATTATTCTGTGATTCACCTTAAGCGGCGTAGACGAACCTTAAATGGGTTGAATCTGTTCATCTCCTTAAGGATGTTGAAATGAGCTTCGTAACGGAAATTTGATCCTTTCCATCGTCGTCATTCCTCGAGAGATCTTGTTATAACTTCATCATTAGTTTCACCTCTCAATCGATATCGTTTGACAAGATAAGTTAAATTCACGAATGGATCAACTGTTTTGCCTATGTAAACACATCGACCGAAAAGATCAGCTATATTACGGTTATTGTGGTTACCAGTGTCAATGCAGAATTGTTCGTGAATTCTCTCTAAATCACTCATATTCATTACACCATTTTGAAATCGTTCTTCTCCCTGTCTCAGATAGAATTGCACATAGCGCCTATATAGAGATAAATCTTCTTCTACCGTGTACTCTGAAGTACTAACGATGTACAAATCAACCATTATTTTGAAGATTATTGCTTTGATATTGGAGAAGAAAAATATAATATGGTGTGTTTATGAAAATTAAGATACCTACTTATATAGATTAGAGTCCTAACATCTCTTTCTTTTAAAAAAATAACCGTTGGGGCGAAGTGTAACAGGAGCGTAAAGATAATTTAGTTTAAAAATATGAAAGTTGAGTGTAATCGGTAGTCACAGGTTTACAATGTCTACTCATTAAGTGAAATCGGTAGCAAATGATGCATACTATCTACCGATGTGATAAAAAAATCCATAAAACCAAAAGTTTGTCTCAGTGGTATAATCGGTCGATAAATTGTTTACTTATCTACCGAGTAAAAGCGAAAAACCCACAGAAACCCAAGTAAGTTTCAATGTTTTAATCGGTACATAAATAAACAACTTTGTTACCGATTCCCTTTATTCGGTAGAAAATGAATATTACTTACTACCGATTAAAAACCAAAGACCACCGGAAAACCCAAATCTTTTTCAATGATTAATCAGTAGATTGAAGAAAAAAAAAGAACTACCGATTACATTAATCGGTAGCAAATGATACATACTTAATACCGATTAAAATAAAAAAAAACACAACTCCTCTATCAAATTTCAATGGTATAATCGGTAGATAGAAAATTAACTTATTTTACCGATGATTGTTAATCGGTAGCAAATGATACAATTTATTTACCGATTATAAGAAAAATACAAAACGATAACATAAAGCCATTCATAATCTATAAAGAAAACACATTCATATGTTATAAATATAACCATTCATGAGTCATAAACATAATGTAAGAACTTAAAATCCAAAACAACCTTTTAAAACAAAATAATCTGAAAGATAATACAACACAATGTCTACCAAAAGCATAGAATCATAAAGGATTAAACAACTATCCTCGGCCTCGCTTACCACGACCACGAACAGCATTGCCACCATCATCTTCACCACCTTGGGGATCAACGACATTCTTCCCATTTGCGGCGCTTGAGGAACCCCGATATCTTTTGGCCTTCGATGTTGGCTTCAACTTCGGCTTGTGAATATTTTTTCCCCAAACTGAATGGCATAAGCTTCATTGTCAATATTATCAACTAGTTCTTTGTGTTCCATTTTCTTCTCAATCGAAAAAGGAACTCCTGACTTGATACATGCAGCCATTTTCTTGCCCAAAAACACAAACCGATTTTTCTGCACAACATCGTCATCTCGCCAAACGGAAGATGGAAGGTATCGGTTTCCTCATAAAATTTCTCCACAAAGGCTGATATCGGCATCTTTTCATGATCTAACATTGAATTATAAGCTACAGTAGATAACCAAAGTTGCGTATAATTTCCTTGAACCTTTCACATTCACCATCTAAATCCCATCCATGCATTTTAGTTGGTGCGACTGTAGCTTTGAGTAGACAAACTGCATGAGTGTGATCCTACCATACACGACAAATTACAAAATAATTAAAACATTACGAATTCGACGAATAAAAAATAAATAGCTTAACCAAAAGATTCAAATTATTACCTCGGTGGAATAGATGACCTTGGCCCAAGAGTCTTTATATCCAAATAACAATTCCCCTTCATTACTGCGTAACCAGGGGTCACGCCTTCTTGAATACCCTTCATCATCAAACGGGGGTGGGTGGGGGGGAGTGTCCTCCTTTTTTTACCTTTCCCTTTATCTTATTCTTATCCTTCAGTAGCACTTGGTTGTCTTACATCTATACTTGGTTATGATTGCGTTCCATCTTCGATAGAAATTCCAGGAGCGCTCTTCTCTCTTCGTGCACTAGCCGTTAGTCTTTGACCCCCAGGACGATGAGGATGTGCAATAACACCTTTATCTTGGACTTTCTTATCTAGATTTGATCTTATAATCTAAACAAAAAGCAATCAAGTTAAGTTAATAGTTTTCAGGAAAAAATTTGACTGAAAGTTAATGAATTCTATACATAATAATCGGTATAAAGGAAAATAACTAACGATTGCTAATAATTGGTAGTACAGGTTCTCTATTATCCTATATTAACTACCGATTATATTTCATTTTTAGACAGAAAACTCATGGTTTTTTAGGCTAGCACAATCGGTAGATAAATAAACACAATTTACTACCGATTATAATATAGCCCCCATTTTTTTCATTTTTGAACATTATAATGGGTAGTAAGTGTTAATAATTATTTACCGATTATGTGAATTCTATCTTCTTCTACAACCCTAAACATCTAAAATAATCGGAGGATAAAATTTAAATTATCTCCTGTGAAACTTCAAAATCTCCGGAAGAAATACTACCAGTTATAATCGGTAGATATGAGTAATAATTATCTACCGATTATGGTCGATGTTCTTTGAGGAATGAAGAGCACGATCATAATTGTAATACCTTGATTTGGCAGGTAGGGTTCGCCGAATGAAATATATGTAATGGTTTGTCCTTTCCAAACACTGAGGCCTTTTCAGCACAGTTGGCTTCAGATTTAGCAGAAAACTCTACAGTTAAGCATGCTCGGACGGGAGTAATCCATAGATGGGTGACCTCTCAGGAAGCTACTGTTGGATGACCGCAGCGGTGCCTGTTGAAAACCCCAAACTGCCGGATAACCGCAGTAGCTAAGTGGGGACAATTTCGGTGGAGGGTTGGATCATTACAAATGGTATTAGAGCCGACGACGGGTCACCTGTCGAGGGTGAGAGAGTACGCTGGACGGGGTGTGCCAGGAAATGGCCTCATGAGTGGCAGGGAACATCGGAGATCTGGGCTTTTATATTCCGTAGCCGAGGATAAATCCAATTTAAGGTGGTGGTATTGTAATATCCCGATTCAACAGGTATGGTTCGCCGAATGAAATATAAGTAATAGTTTGTCCTTTCCTAACACCAAGGCCTTTTCAGCATTAATTGGCTCCGTAGTTGACAGAAAACTCTACAATTAAGCATGCTCATGCGAGAGTAATCCAGGGATGGGTGACCTACCGGAAAGCTGTTGCTGGATGACCGCAGCGGTGCTCGTTGAAAACCCCACACTGTCGGATAACCGCAGTGGCTAAGTCGGGACAGTATCGGTGGAGAGTCGGGTCATTACAAATGGTATCCGAGCCGACGACGGGTCACCTACCAAGGGTGAGAGAGTACGTTGGACGGGGTGTGTCAGGTATTGGTCTCATGAGTGACAGGGAACGTCGGAGATCTGGGCTTGTATATTCCGGAGGTGAGGACGACTCCAATTTTAAGGTGGTGGTATTGTAATACCCTAATTCGGGTCATTACAATAATCAATAGATAAAACGCATCACAAAACTACCGATTATGTCAAATAACTGAAAACCCTAGAAATTCTAGTGACGATTTCATTCAGTTCAAGAAATATAAACCCAAATAATGGTAAACACTTACCTTATTGGAGTCATTAGATAGTTCTGGAGAGGCTGATTGTCAGAATCAGTTTCCGTATCTAGATCATCATCTTCGTGTTCTTCATCTTCTTCACTATGTTCTTCAACAATCTCTTTGTTTCTTAATCGCTCCATAAAATTTTCCCAGTTACTATTATCAGATTGAAGTCTTGTTTGTTTCAATCGAACCATCTTTACATCGAAGAATCGACGATGATTTGGTACGGCAATTAACGACGATACAATTAATTGGTTTCAAAAAAAAAATAACGAGAATTTTTTTTTTTTTCATTCGGTAGATAGAAAAGATGAGAGAAGAAGAATAGAAATCGGTAGAAGAATGAGAAGAATCTGAAGAGTTTAGTTAGATTTTGTATTAGTGAAAGGTTATAATTTGTTTATTACCACCATTTGGACATCCCGTAGCAACTGGACTTGGATGGTCTTAAATAAGTAGCCCCAAAATAATTTTTGTCATCCCCAAAAATGCAAGTTTTTTTAGGGTTAGAAGATGGACGTCAAAGATTAAATTAAAGGTTTAAGATGGATGGCTAGGATTACATCTAGGATATTAAATCAATGGTTAATAATATTTGGTCTATTCGGTTCGGTTTGGCCGACTTTTATACGGAATTGTGAGCCGAACCGCCATCAACGATCGGTTTAAATAAACCGATGGTTTGACTGGTTTCCGTTCGATTTGGTCGGTTCTTGTGCAACCTTACCTGTATCAGAAGTATAAAATTATAAAATACTTTATGGCTCTGTATCAGAAATATAAAATCTAGGTATATTTTCATTCCGCAAGGAAATTAAGAATATAATGATAATAATAGATACTCATACCTATGACTCTCTCTGTATGTGTGGTTAAATGTTTGTTTAACCCATGGAGTAAAAACATAGAGTCACTAGTGATTTGATCCATAAAAGCTCTTGTATCCTCGTCATTTCCTTGTTATTTCTTGTTTTCAACCTAAAACATCACTTAGAATTCTCCAAATACAAGAATTCAAGAACAAGTAGTAAAATTCAAAGTACAATTGCAAGTGAATTGATGATATAAGAATTCACTATGAAGCATTCACGATGGGAGTACATGGTCCAAAAGCATAGCAAAGTGTGTTTACGACAATCACGTCAGGAATATTTTACAATGTGTTGTACGGATTCAGAAACTGCGGATAACGCGTAAATAATTAAGGGATGAGTTATATACCAAAATGTTTGTCTGGATGTCTACTATCACATGCTAAAAGGGCATCTCATCTTGAGGAGCGGCTTAAGAGATATGGACGGGATATATGAACAGATGCATGTTGAAAACTGTCAGAATTTATCTAAAATTCTTCTGGACACTTACTGATCACCCAGTTTAATCGAACAACGAACTCCAAATCAATTGAATCTTTTTAAAGAAGTTAGCTTATTCTCTTCTGCTAATTTTTTTTGGATCAAGCACCTCAATCAGAGTTTTTATAAAGATTTTACGCTAGTTACGACAACATGGTACGTGCGTGAAATTTCTGATGACAAGGTGGAACAAAATTATCTATTCATTCACAGGTATTTTTATATATTCCACCATTAAAATGATATGTACATGAAACTATGAGACTAGGTCAAATCCGTAGAAGTCTCATCCACTAACTACAAATATTGCGAAGAAGTGAGGGTAAAAGAAGATGTTGCATTCAATAGATATAAAGATAACTTGAAGATGTTGCATTCAATAAATATAAAAAAGCTTACACTAAATTATTAATTCTATTGAATATTTGAATAAGTTATAACATCGATGGATGGAGAGAGTAATTAACAAAAATATCCCCAAAATCACTGAACATGATAATAAGAAAGATTTTTGTTATAGGAAAAGCCAAAATAGTTTAGGGGAAAGCTGACTTTCAGTCAAGAAAAATTGAATAGAGTCAACAATGGTAGAAATAGAAAACCAAAAGAAATTATGCTTCTCATATACCAAATTCACCGGTCATACATTTTCCCTCTAAATCAGATTTTTCAATATCGATAACGAAAAAAATCACAAAAGTTCACAGTAATGATTTGCATATTTTAGTTTTTTGTGTTTATTTGACCTTTTTATTAATATTTTTTATTGTCTTGATTAATGAGTAAGGTTTTAGTAATTAATTTTTTATTAACCAGTTCATAAACATTTATAAGAAATATAATATTTAGTTTTCCTCTAATCAAAATACTTAAGTATTATAATCAATCATTATTGTAACTATATTAATGACGATGGTCGTGATAAAAAATAAACACCTAGGTCTTAACACATGTGTACATCCTAATTTTACATATTTAGATGGCCAAATTTGTTATTTTAAAATGTTTTGGATTTATGTAGAATAAGCATCAATCAGTCTTGTAAAAGTAAAGCTCACATAACCCATTAATAAGAGAAAAGTAAAATAACTAAAAACTTTGAGCTTAAATTTGTTTTTACCCTGAGCTAGATGATAGAGGGCCTTGTGAAAAGCTCATAGCCTTTTGAATCACCCAAATTCGAAGCCAAAGCTCAACAAATGGCTAAAATGGTGAAAAGTGTCAGAATTGAGCCCAAAATTCCATTTCGGGTCCACTACGGGTCACTTAGTATTTTGGGTGAATTTCTCATAAGAAACCCCTATTTTCTCGTTACTCAGCCTTCTAGTATTGCTTGGGCATGAAGAGAAAATCTTAGAAATAATGGAAAGGAAATCAGAGATATTTGATAATCTGAGTAATGAAATTTAGGTATTTTATGTGAGGCATTACATCACTTACTCTCAATCCGACGGCTATGGCTTTTTCAAGAACACTATAAATAGGAGAGACTTTTATAGGCTTAGAAAGAGGGGAGGGAATCTTAGGAAAATAAAAATAAAAGTTAAGGATCGATGTTACTTTTGCAAGATTGGTAGTTCTTGTTGCATCTGCAACAATAAAATACTGAAAAAATAATGTTAACGTTAAACAGAAATTCTGAAATGAATGATTAATTTGCAAACAACACACAGAGGACAGAGCCACCTGCTCAAAAGATTGTCTTTAACACAATAGTCCACGGGTACTCCTCCAGAATGAGGGATGCTATACCCCAACAACGGAGAAGTGTCCAGGATAGAACTGCCCGTTATAACTTATATAAGCACAATACAAGTTACCCACTCATACAAACTCAACAACAAGATTAGAGAAGAAGTAAACACTCAGTGTGGAAAACAAAGCAAGGAGAGGGGAAAAGAAGTCAGGATAGTAGCTGCTTCTGGCATGAATTGAATTGAAGAAATCAAATTTCTTTTATAGGCAGAAAACAGAGAAGGATTAGTATAGGCAATTGATTCTCAATCTATTCAAAACGGACTAAATCAAATCAAACCAATTCCTTGCATAATGCAAGTTATTAAGAATAAAATGGGCAAAAAATTTAAATCAATTTAAACTGGCCATTACTGCAAGAGGATTTTTTGGTAAGTTAAAGATATTATGCCCAGGTCATACGCCCTCCACATTAAATCGGAAATCGATTTGATTAAATTCATGTAGGAAATAAAATCTTGTTTTAATTTTCCAAAAGAAAATTCATAAGAAGTTATTGCACGATCTTGGTTGACTCACACATGTGCATATAAACACTAGGCATGGAAAGTGTCTCTTGTCCGCCCGCCCCCGATTAAATTTATTTAGGAAATAAAATCTTGTTTTAATTTTTCAAAAGAAATTTCAATAAGAAGTTATTGCGAGATCTTGGTTGACTCACACATGTGCGTATAAGCACTAGGCATGGCCTACCCCCACCTATCCCACCTATATAGCTAACTAAGGTTCTTAGTTATATGATGGTATTCATCTTTAGTTTTACCCAATATGGAACTAAAAAATATCTTTTTCATCCCCATAAAAATAAATAAGTATCCATAGAAATTTTTAGGTCTAAAATTCATCCACACCAGACTAAAAATATTTATTATTAAAACTCATTTTTTCCGACAATTCTTCGGTGCAATTTCTAACGAGCGCAAGTTGGTTTTCATAGTTGATCTTGAGATACGCATACTTCTTGAAACGTGAACAGGTAATCCTTGGCTCATGAACGAAGATGTAATGTTCTTATATATGACGTGGGTGGTTTATATGCATAGGGTGATGACCATACGAGGTAAATGTTTAATGAAAAAGTTAAAGTCAGTGTTAAACAAATATACATTTAGTTGGTATTTTGATCTCAGCACTTTAATCTATTTGGTCTTATGTTTAATTTATTCTCGTTAATTATTCATGTAGACTGCATGCATATTTGTGTCATCTTAGGAGTACAGTCTGCATTTACATCTAAATATCTAGTTTGTCATCATAGTATTGAAGTTTTAATTTTGTTCTTCTTTGTTTTAGAATTTATATTAGGCGTGCGTGGTTCATCTTTTTATTCGGTGCATGCTACATGTACAAAGAGCTAGGATATTATATTATGGTTGCACGATCATCGGTTTTAGTTTCATTGAGTCAAATTTAGTACACATCATTTAGGCATATGGACGCAGTAGTCATGTACGCTTAGCTTAGTTTGTCATCGTATTATGTCAGTCTGTATTGAGTTAGCTTTGGTTTATTTCATAGCTGCGTAGATATGATAAGTACTTACGCTTGCCATTTTTCCTCCTTTAATGTAGCATGGGTGCATGTATACTTGAACCCTAAAACCAACCATGCAGTAGAGACCGGTCTTGACCGGACGGACTAGGTGTCTAACACCTTCTTAGTCCGTAGCCAGATTCCCGGACCATTCATCTTCTTAGTCCGTAGCTAGATTCCCGAGCCATAGAATCTCTAAGTTTGACCCATGTGCCTTATAAAAGGAAAGTTTTCGTTTGGTGACTTTTCTAATTCAGGACCTAATTTCCTTAAGTTAGGTGATGACTTCGATAATAATAAAATATTTGTGTTTAGCTATTTTGGAGGTTTAAAGATTTTAACGGGTTCTGTTCCGTGGATTTCGACGGTATCTATAACATGATTTTTCTGAATACTATTGGTGATTTAGGCATGATCATGGCGAATAGTTCATCATGAACTTTCAGAATATTATTAGTTACTTGGGCATGATCATGCCAATCTAGTCAATTTTGTGAATCTATTATGTAGGAGTGGATATATAAGGTTTGTCAGTTGTATTTTGTGGTTTATCTGGAAACTAAGATGTTCAATCATTTATGGAAAAACCCAATTCAGACCAATTTATATATTCTCTAAAGTAGTTCAGATCTAAAAAGGTAAAATTCTGTGACTATGTCTCAGAATACGCAATCTTAATTGCAGTCTGATTTACAAGTGCGAACTTGGTGTCCAGCAGTGGACCCTGTGGACCCTGATGTTAAGATTAACATTGATGTTTCTTTTATACATGAAAATCTACCTACAGGTATTGAACTAATACTTTGAAATGTTGCAGGGGAATTCAAAAGAACAAGAGGGAAAATGTCAAAAGATATAGATGAGGACCAGGGAGAAGCTCTGGCGGATCTAAAAGCTATCAATTGGGATGGGAAGCAAAGAATTTGCAATTTGCATTTAAAATGAGATAAAAAAAAATGTCGTTAATACAATTAATATGACTCTTTAGGTTCTATTAGTTGGACACAAATATTGTTGCTCAAGAGTCAAGAGTGTTTAACTGTATTAGAAAACTTTGAAAATTGGTTTTATATTTTTACCAAAGAGATGCAAATAGTGTAGCTGATATTATGGTAAGGAAAGCTAAAATATGTGGTGGTAGTGAATGGTCGGTGGATCCTCCATACTTTCTCATAAATAGCCCGATGAAAGACTCCTTACTAACAATTTTTAATTCATTAATGCATGATTTTGTTATCAAAAATATTTCTTTTCTAGAAGATTTCTCATTAAAAAAATAAGTAATTTTGAATAAAAAGTTGTTAATAACAAAAACGTCTTGACATTTTCTAAGAAACTGCAGGAGAAAATGAATTATTATTATTAGTTGTTTTTGATCTTGGTATGAATGAATCTTAGGACCAAGGGATCACTAAGAAACTAAGCTAACTAGTTCATTTTTATTTTTGTGAATGAACCTTTAGTCCCATATTAGAAACTAAAGATGATTCTTCTCCTTATTACCTAGAAAGTTGCTTCTAAGGGAGGGCCCTTAGGGTTTAAAAGCTTTTATGGTTGGGGGAGGACTAAGGAAATGGGCTAGTTGGTGCAACCATGCTTTTCACACATCACCGAAGCACGCCCAGGCCCGGGTGCGCTTGCGTCTTGCGATCTTGTGATCTTGTGGACTTGCGGGTGCGGGCGTAGCCAAGGCTGCGGGCCAACCATATATTACGTTTTTGAAACATAATATATTTTCTTAAAAGAATTTATGACTAATTCAAATCTTGTTTTAAATATGGGGGCGTATGACCCGGCGAGATTTTAGGAGAGAATTATTCTTAACCGTTTTAAATCCGTTTTAACTATTATTTCCGTGCTTCATGCGTGGAATTAAATTTCAACTATAATGTTCGTGATTCATGCACGGAATTGATTGACACGTTCTCTTCTTCTACCTATAAAAGAAACGAATTTCACCATTTGAACTCACTCCAGAAGCAGCTATTATCCTGTCTTCTTTTCCCCTCTTCTTGCTTTGTTTTGCGCACATGGCTTGTTTATTTCCTTCCATCTAAATTGTTGTTAAGTTCTAGAGGATGAATAGTATTGTGCTTATACTATTCATAATGGGCAGTTCTATCATGGAAACATCTTCTTTGTTGGTGTATATCATCTCTCATTATTGAGGAGTACCCGAGGACTATTGTGTTAAGGACAATTTGCTGATCAGGTGGCTCTTTCCATTGTGTGTATCAATCAGAGATTTCTTAACCTTAACAATTTCTTTTGTTTAGTTTTTTCCATTGTTGCAGATCCAACAATCTTAACACAATACCTATTTCTTCTGTAACAATGGGTAAGAATGATGTAGACAGACCAGAAAAATTCAGTGGCAAAGATTTCAAAATATGGCAATCCAAGATGTTGTTCTTTCTGAGTTTTCATATGCTAGATGAACTAGTTCTGAAATCCTTTGATGAGAGTTTGAATGATGCTGGAAATGAAAGAGAATTGGATAGTTGGGGTAGACATAACTATATAGCCAAAAACCATATTCTGAACTGTTAGAAGATGCATTGTATGACTTTTATAATGCAAAAGAAAACTTCTCTGCTTATGATTTATGGGCTGCTTTAGAAGCAAAATACCAAGCGGAAACTGCTGGAAGTAAGAAATTTTTGGTAGCTAGGTTCCTGGAATACAAAATGTCAAATGACAAATCAGTGGTTGATCAATTCCTTGAACTTCAGCGCATTATCAATGAAATTATTGCTGAAGGTATGGTGATAGATGAGACGTTTCAAGTGTCCGCAGTGATTGAAAAATTACCTTCTTCATGGTCTGAATACAAACGAAGCTTGAGACATAAAACTGGTGAAGTCAGTATGGTTGAATTGGGTAAGAAGATTCAAGTGGAAGAATTATTGTGTTCAAAAGACAAAAATATATCTTCCGCAAGGGACATGTCCAACAAGGCTCATGTAATGGAACACAAGTCTTCCGCAAGTGACAGCAGCAAACGCAACCCCAAGCCTGATCATCACAAGAAAGGTACATTCCCGAAACCCAAATCTAGCATTGGTAAAATTAAAGGTGCGTGTTATGTTTGCAGAATTCCTGGCCATATGGCAAATTATTGTAGAAAACATAAGGACATTAATAATAAGAAAAACAATGCTAATTTGGTTGAAAACAACAAGAACGAGTTTTCTGGCTTGGTGTCTGAAGTCAATTTGGTAACCAATGTGAGAGACTGGTGGGTAGACTCTGGTGCTACCAAACATGTGTGTGGAAACAGAGATATGTTCACCTCCTATCATAAGGTAAGGGAACGAGAAAAACTCTACATGGGTAACTCGTCCGCAGCACAGGTTGCGGGAAAAGGCAAAGTTGGGCTAAAGCTCACTTCTGGCAAAACTCTCACATTGATTGAAGTTCTTCATGTTCCGGAAATCTTCAAAAATCTTGTATCTTGTGGTGTTTTAGATGATAAGGGCTTTAAACTTGTTTTTGAATCTGGGAAAGTTATTGTCACTAAGGGTAAGGATTATGTAGGAAAGGTTATAAGACTGAGGGTCTTTACAAACTTAATGTAACCTCTGTTGAAATGAATAAATTTGATTCTTCTGCTTATGTTTGTGTGTCATTGAATGTTTGGCATGGTAGACTTGGTCATGTTAAATATAAGTCAATGAATAAACTGGCTAGCATAGGCTGTATACCCAAATTTAGTTTGGAAAATTAACATAAATGTGAAATATGTGTTGAATCAAAATATGCTAAAAAATCTTATAAGAAAAATATTCAGAGAAATTCTAAACCCTTAGAATTAATTCATTCAGACCTATTGACATGAAATCAGTTCAAACTAGAGGTGGTAAAAAATGGTTTGTCACTTTTATAGATGATTGTACGAGGTACTTTCACATATATTTACTTAAAGGAAAGGATGATGCCTTATAAGCCTTTAAGATATATAAACTAGAAGTTGAAAACCAAATGAGTACTACCATTAAAACTGTTAGGTCTGACCGTGGTGGTGAGTATGTAATCCCTATAGGAGATTTTTGCATAGAACATGGCATTATACATGAAGTAACCCCTCCTTATTCACCACAATCTAATGGTGTGGTTGAACGGGAGAACTGAACCCTTAAGGAGATGATGAATGTCATGTTAATTAGTTCAGGACTACCTGCAAACTTGTGGGGGGAGGCCGTCCTCTCAGCTTGCTATGTCTTGAACAGAGTACCCTTTAAAGGATCAGACAAAACTCCATATGAGTTATGGAAAGGTAGACAACCTTATTATACATACTTTAAAGTGTGGGGGTGTTTGGATAAGGTTTCCATTCCTCCACCTAAGAGAACCAAGATAGGACCCAAAGTTGTTGACTGTGTCTTCATAGGTTATCCTGAATATACTATTGCATATAGATTTATGGTTGTAAGTTCTGAAATTTCTGAAATTGGTGTGAATACTATTATGGAATCTAGGGATGCTGTGTTTTTTAAAAATGCTTTTCCATTGAAATCTGAATCTCGCATGATATGTGTTGATCCCCTAGATGTTCCTTCCACTAGTCAGACATTACCTTTATAGGAAGATGGATTTGAGCCAGAAGAGGTAAAAGACTTAGAACTGAAAAATCTTTTGGGCCAGACTTCATAACATGCTTAGCTGAGACTGATCCACATACTTACAGAGAATCCATGAATTCTTCTGAAGCTCCATGGTGGAAAGAATCTTCCATTAGTGAAATGGATTCCATTATACAGAATGATACTTGGGAGATTGTAGATTTAACTCTAGGGTGTAAACCCATAGGTTGTAGATGGATCTTCAAAAGGAAACGTAAGGTAGATGGAACTGAGGAAAAATGCAAAGCTAGACTAGTATCTAAAGGCTATAAACAAATAGAAGGTGTCGATTTCTTTGATACTTATTCACATGTTAGGAGAATTACTTCCATTAGGATGTTAATTGCTATTGCTGCCATTCATAACTTAGAGATACATCAAATGGATGTAAAAACAACTTTTCTAAATGGTGAATTAGATGAAGAAATTTATATGGACGAACCTGAGGGATTTGTAGTGAAAGGTTGTGAAAACAAAGTTTGTAAACAGAAAAAATCTTTGTATGGTTTGAAACAAGCACCTAAACAATGGCATGCAAAATTTGATCATGTGATGATTTCTAGTGGTTTTAAAATAAATGAATATGACAAGTGTGTCTATACTAAACTTGTGAATGATACTTGTGTGATTGTATGCTTGTATGTTGATGATATGCTTATACTTGGTACAAACATGGATGTAATTAATTCCACAAAGAGCATTCTAAATGATAACTTTGACATGAAATACTTAGGCCCCGCTGATGTGATATTAGGGATGAAGATTAAAAGAAATTCTAATGGATATAGTCTTAGTCAATCTCATTATGTTGAATCTGTGCTTAGAAAATATAACCAGTTTGATTGAAAACCTACTTATACTCCTTATGATCCTTATTGTAGACTCAAAAAGAATAAGGGTAATGGAGTTTCGCAACTTTAATATTCACGTGTTATAGGAAGTCTGATGTATTTGATGAATTTTACGAGACCAGACATTGTTTATGCTGTGAGTAGGTTAAGTAGGTATACATGTAATCCGGGACAGGAACATGGGGATGCACTTATTAGAGTGTTAAGGTACTTAAGGTACACTTTACACTGTTGTTTAAATTATGAGAGACACCCTGCGGTCCTTGAAGGATTTTGTGACGCAAACTGGATATCGGACTCAGAGGAGTCTAAGTCTACGAGTGGATATGTTTTCACTCTAGCATGCGGGTCTATATCTTGGAAGAGTTCCAAACAGACATGTATAGCTCGATCCACTATGGAATCAGAGTTTATTGAGTTAGATAAAGCATGAGAGGAAGCCGCTTGGCTAAGATGCTTTTTAGAAGACATTCCTCTTTGGCATAGGCCTTTGCCAGCTATATCTATACATTGTGATAGTCAAGCTGCAATAGCTAATGCTAAAAACAACAACTATAATGGGAAGTTTATACAGATTCGTAGAAGACACAATTCCCTAAAACAACTAATCTCAACTGGCGTTATTTCTGTTGACTTTGTGAGGTCTAAGTAGAATATCACGGACCCTTTGACGAAAGGTTTGTCCAAGGAGATAGTTAGTAATGCATCGAGGGGTATGGGGCTTAAGCTCATCAATTAAACTTTCCATGAAGGATACTCAACCTTGCTGACTGGAGATCCCAAGATCAAGGTTTCGAATGAGACAACTAATTTGTAGTGGATTAAAGAAAACACTATAATAGAATTTCATTCTCTGTCCCTTCCCTATGGTGTAGACGTGATAGTGTGATTGCATGTGAAGGATGACTTCTTATTAAGTCTTAATGAGTTTTATAGTTTCAATTTAAGATTGAAGTGGGGTGTAGAAGTAAACACTCTTGATGAAACTCACATATCTGGATGAGGAAGTGGGCCGCTTCCTATGAGAATTGAGCTGATTCTCTAGAGCATTCTGAGAAACGGGATACGTCCAGGTCCAAAATGGACACAATGGCACGAACTTAACAAAACCTAGAGAGATATCACGCGTGGAAGTTATTGATGAACTATACCAAACGATGGAAGTTTAAGACATCGCGTTCACTGTCCATCAAGTAGTTCCGGTAATTTCTCACTAAGCAAAGGTTCAAGACCTTATGGACTCCTATTGCCTAAGAGGTATTTATCGCTTTTTGATTTCTGATTTTTATCGGGTTTTCATTCATGTGGGGGATTGTTGGAGAAAATGAACTATTAGTATTACTTGTTTTTGGTCCTATCTTAGGACCAATGGGTCACTAAGGAACTAATCTAACTAGCTCATTTTTACTTTTGTGAATGAACCTTTAGTCCCACATTTGAGAAACTAAAGATGATTCCATTCCTTATTACCTAGAAAGTTGCTTCTAAGGGAGGCCCCTTAAGGTTTAGTTGTTTTTGTGGTTGGGGGATGACTAAAGAAATGGGCTAGTTGGTGTAACCATGCTTTTTACACGAAGCACGCACGGGATCGGGCTCGATTGCGGGTGCGCTTGCGTCTTGCGTTTTGCGAGCTTGCGTGCTTGCGAGCCTGCGTGCTTGTGAGCTTGTGTGCTTGCGGACTTGCGGCAGCGGCTGTGGGTGCGGGTGTGACTGTGGCTGTGGCTGCGGCTGCGGGACTAAGTGTGTATTACGGGTGCGGGCGTAGCCAAGGCTGCAGGCCAACCAAGACTTACGTTTTTGAAACAGAATATATTTTCTTTTAAGAATTTATGACTAATTCAAATCTTGTTTTAGATATAGGGGTGTATGACCCGACGAGATCTTAGGAGAGAATTATTCTTAACCGTTTTAAATCCATTTTAAATACGTTTTAACCATTATCTACGTGCTTCATGCGTGGAATTAAATTTCAACCATAATGTCCGTGATTCATGCACGGAATTGATTGACACGTTCTCTTCTTCTACATATAAAAGAAAACGAATTTCACCATTTGAACTCACTCTAGAAGCAGTTACTATCATGTCTTCTTTTCCCCTCTTCTTGCTTTGTTTTGCGCACATTGTTTGTTTATTTTCTTCCATCTAATTTGTTGTTAAGTTCTAGAAGGTGAATAGTATTATGCTTATACTATTCACAACGGGCAGTTCTATCCTGGACACATCTCCTCTGTTGGGGTATATCATCTCTTATTATTGAGGAGTACCCGAGGACTATTGTGTTAAGGACAATTTGCTGATCAGGTGGCTCTGTCCATTGTGTGTATCAATCAAAGATTTCTTAACCTTAACAATTTCTTCTGTTTAGTGTTTTCCATTGTTGCAGATCCAACAAAAACTATCAAATTATCAACGGGATTAATTTTTAAAACTCAAAAAAGAAGACAATGGTTGTAGTCATTTTGGAGTATGCACAAGCAACCTAAATTCATCTGGACCAGTCTCTATCAAGAAAATTTTCAACGATAACCCATGTAATTTTCACGACATTGTAGCCAACCCATCACCAACCAGTCCACAATAACATCATATATTTCATCGTATCGAAAACGGTTTAACAACCTCTATCTAAGCGAACTGGATGCCATAGTTTACAAACCTAGATCCTGCACAATGCTACCCTATCCAAGCCATGAGGAACATCATTGATTTTTTTCCTCATAATTGGATGCATGATAAGCTAAAAAACCTCCCTCCCCTTGTATCCCAGAGAATTATAAATATCCATTTACCTCGGAACAACCCCTCAGACAAGATTATCCGAGTGCATTCGAAATCGGGAAGATACACTACTACATCAGGATACAAATGCCTAACTCGAACAATGAATCAGTTGCATCAGACTCCCTGCCTAATCACCAAATTTTTGTACAATTAAGGCGAGAATGTCCTCTAGCCTTACTAAAAGGAAACTGGACATGATTTGGAAACGTGAAGAATCAAAAGAGAAGCAAATCAAATATTCTCGATGGAAAAAAATCAGGGAAAAGATAGATCACGTGAAACTTAGGATTTTTGTTTCTTAATTCCACGAGATTTATGTTTATATGGTCTATATCTTTTAGGACAATTTAGCAACAAAAAATGAAACATAAAATCAAGTTTGGAAGAAGAATCAAATCGAGAAAGAAACAAATCAGTTTTGAGGTTTGGTCGAAAGAAAAAAAATATTCTTTTACTACCGAGATTTGATCATGAAGATAGAAGATTCTGGGAGATTGGAAAAGTTATTGGTCATGGTAGTATAAATAGATAGACAATGGGAGCCTTCAGAGAGGCTGGTTGCAAGCCAGATTCACTATAAAAAAATACGAGAAAAAAATATGCATCTAGGGTTCTTCAGGGCAAGAGAAGAAGACGACCACGATCCTGAACTGTCATTAAAGACCGTTTCCAAAGCTATTGAATCTATAAGTAAAGGCAACGGTTCAAAGAGACTCGACTGCCAAGTAGAGGCTCAAAGAGACTCGAGTGTATGCGAGAGGGATGAGCTTGATCCGGTATCGAAATGAAGACCCAAGGCATAAAGGGGAACATCTCTCAATAGACGAACATATAGCCTTCAGTCTGTGAATAGTATCATCGACATTTTAGAGTTTAAAGCACTTAAAAGGTGTCGTTGAATCATTAAAGAACTCAATAGTGCTCAATATTTCAGCGATGCAACTGTCTGTTCTTTATCTACTATGCCTGAGAATAGTCGTTAAATCGACAAGAAATAAGAGAAAATTGTAAGCCTTTTTCACATTAATAAATCTAAATATTAATAAATTTTCTCCCATTATTTTCTCCATGAGTAGTTAGTTTTTTTCTCTAGGGTGTAGGAGGAAGCTATTTTTGATGTGAATTTTTAATATTTTATTTATTTTACATAATTTCTCTGTTTTGTGTTTTTTAATGACTAATAGTTTCTCTTCAATACATGCTTTGATTTAATTGTTCTGAATAGTCTTTAGGTTGTTGATCTTTTATAAACGAAGGAGATTATATCTTTGTGAGACGACGAAAGTCGTATAAATATTTTAGAAGTTTTATCTTCCAAAACATGAGATTGGGTTCAATATTTTTTTGAGTAATTTGAGAGTGAGTAAGATATTAAATTATTAGTCGTACCAGCATCAAAAGTAGTGGAATTTGAAATCCTAGACCTTTCTCTTCCTGATTAATCAAATTGTATAATTATTTTTATTTAATTAATTTCATAAAAATCATTCCAGAACATTTTCTTTATGTTAGCACATTAGTTATTTAAAAGTTAGAAATTGTATACCACTTGTAAACCCTCAGGAGGCAAAACTCGTCCACTAGGGCCACCTAGGGGTTTAAAGGATTGTTACACATGCTAAGTATAGTCGTGATTCCTGTGAAAGTGAGTTAAGATTTCACTGTTTTTCTTAGGCTTAGTTTAGGTTAGTTTTGCTCGAGGACTAGCAAAATATAAATTTGGGGGCACATTTATATGTCTTATTTAATCTCATAATTATATTGATATCACTCAGTTTATGTATTAACATTGTCATTTTATTGGGAGAATAAACAAGTGTGGAAAAATTGGCTTTAAAAGTGTCAAAAGCACTCTTCAAAAGTGTTAAAGGCATCCCAATGAAATTGATAAAGGCACCAATAGAATTGATAAAGGCACCCTATTTTGAAATTCAAAATTCAAGAATTGACGGGAAGATTTCTTTCTCAAACTGAGAAGTGTGGTTCACGTGATTTAGAAGAAATCTTTGGACAGTTAAAGCGAGAATATCCTCTAGCCTTACTAAAAGAAAACTGGACATGATTTGGAAACGTGAAGAATCAAAAGAGAAGCAAATCAAATATTCTCGATGGAAAAAAATCAGGGAGAAGATAGATCACGTGCAACTTAGGATTTTTGTTTCCTAATTTCACGAGATTTCAGTTTTTATGGTTTATATCTTTTAGGACAATCAAGCAACGAAAAAGGAAACATAGAATCAAGTTTGGAAGAATAATCAGATCAAGAAAGAAACAAATCAGTTGTGAGATTTAGTCGAAAGAAAAAAAATATATTTATTTTACTACCCGAGATTTGATCATGAAGATAGAAGATTCTGGGAGATTGGATGAGTTATTGGTCATGGTAGTATAAATAGATAGACAAGGGGAGCATTCGGAGAGGCTGGCTGAGAGCCAGATTCACTAGAAAAAAATCCGAGAAAAAAAATCTGCATCAAGGGTTCTTCACGGCAAGAGAAGAAAAAGACCACGATCCTGAACTGTCATTAAAGATTGTTGCCAAATCTTTTTAATTTATAAGTAAAGGCAACGGTTTTGTGAATAGTATCAACATTATTTCACAGTTTAAAGAACTTAAAAGGTGTCGTTGAATCATTAAAGAACTCAATAGTGCTCAACATTTCAGCGACGCAACTGTCTATTCTTATCTAATGGGTCTGAGAATAGTCGTTAAATCGACAAGAAATAAGAGAAAATGTAAGCCTTTTTCACATTAATAAATCTAAATATTAATAAATTTTCTTTAATTATTTTCTCCATGAGCAGTTAGTTTTCTTCTCTAGGGTATAGGAGGAAGCTATTTTTGATGTGAACTTTTAATATTTTATTTATTTTACATAATTTCTCTCTTTTGTGCTTTTTAATGACTAATAATTTCTCTTCAATACATGATTTGATTTAATTGTTCTGAATAGTCTTTAGGTTGTTGATCTTTTATAAGCGAAGGAGATTATATATTTGTGAGATGATGAAAGTCGTATAAATGGTTTAAACGTTTTATCTTCCAAAACATGAGATTGGGTTCAATATTGTTTTGAGTAATTTGAGAGTGAGTAAGATATTAAATTATTAATCGTACTAGCATTAGAAGTAGTGGAATCCGAAACCCTAGACCTTTCTCTTCCTGATTAATCAATTTGTATAGTTAATTTTATCTAATAATTTCTTAAAAATTTCTCAAAAATATTTTCTTTGTGTTAGCATGTTAGTTATTTAAAAGTTAGAAATTGTAATTTCAAAATCCCTGTGGAACGAACCATACTTGATACTGTCTCATCGATAGCCGTGCTCTTGCGGTATAAATTGAAACTTCCATCACTTCGCTATTCTAAACCATATCCATCTCTCCATCTATAATCTTTTCCCTTAATGCAATACTGCTCCAAAAATGGTTGTTCACATACTCATTCAATTCCAAATTGCAGCTACTGCGTGGAACACTCTTCTCACTCGCCTACCAAACCAACCAATTAACACTCATATTACCAAAAACATGCTTACTCCCCAAACAACAATCCCACAACTTCTACAACTAAAATCCCTAACTCAAGCATTACCTCATTTTGTTTCCTTTTTTTGTCCTTGTGGATAGCCATAAATGAACTAATATACCGCAAAAAGCAATCAAACCTTTACAGATGGCACTCAAACTTCAACAGGAGTTCACTTGGGCAAAATAAATCATGCCTCCTGTGTTACCTGGTGTAGATGGTGGGTTTTTTCCAAGACTAAAATTGTAAAAAATATGTTTCTTACCCGTGTATCAGAAATATAGAACCTTAATATATTTTCTTCTGCAAAAAGTCTTAGGAATATACTAAGTCATGATAGATTTCCATACCTATCTCTCTCTATATGTATATACATATATATATATATATATATATATATATATATAATCATGAGTATTGTATAAATCGGTCTATCTATGCACGAAATTCTTAGAATAACACTAATGCTTGCTGCAATACTCCCAGATATTCTATAACTTTTACGTAAGCTCCTAGATGGATTTCCCACTAGTATAGAGCAAATTGAGTGTTCTTTGGTGATATATTCCACGACTGAATTCTTAAAAAATACCTTGTGTCAATACTTATGCTCAACTGAATGATATTGATTAACTATGGTGCCAGTACAAACCTGCATAGAAGTATGTAGCAAGTTACATATAAATCTACTTGACTTAAACAACACAGTTGTGCCTGGATATCAAGTCAAAAACTATGTTAAACGCAAAAATAGAGCTCTGACTAGCCAAATATAACCTTGGACGAGCTCAGGAGTCATATCTCCTATGATTGGTTGCATTGAAAACCCTATAATAGTCAAAAATCATAAAACCCTTGATTTTTTGGCATAAAAGACTGATTTGGGTCATATTAAAATGAGGGAATTCCTTTATTAAACTTAGCCGACCAAGTTGGTCGGACACCTCAATCCTCGCCTGATAAAGTGATTGACATGACAGGCGGCAACAACAAATTAATTTGGAGTCCGAGTTTAAGCTTAGAGTTGGGAGTCCCAACTCCCATTTTTGCAAAGCTTATAAGTGTTGCAAACATTAAGCTTGGAGTCCCTATTCCCTTTTGCAACGTTTATAAATGTTTCAAAACATTAAATGTTGGGAGTCTCAAGTTTTTCCCTTATACTCGAAAGGCATACGACACATTTTGTATGTAGCCTCCCAAGTCGACGACTTACCAAGTGTGACATATACTTATGTTGATTGACCATATATGGTTTATATAGTGCAAATGACACGGTAAGCCATATTTTCATAAAATTCAATTATTTTATTTGGCATACCCTTTATACAATTAACATACGGCTGACCATGGATCACCATAGCGTCTGGCCATAAATATATTATTTCATGTCATTTCACACATATGTCCTGCTATATGTGCTTAACCACTTCAATACTCAAATATTTTCTTCCTTACTCATTCATGACCATCCATCACCCGTCGTTGATGACGTAAAAGGCAGTGCTCGAATTACTCAACGCCTGGATCCGGCATCACCTATTCAGTTCAGCATGTCAATACTGGTTGGCACATTTGAACTCACATTGTTTCTCAGAAACTTAAAATAATATAAAATAAAGTACGTGGTTTATTTTAGTTTGCCTATTCACTACAAGTCTCACTAGTCTTATCATACTTATCAAGACTCATCTGACTAGTCAGGCATGACAAGCCACTAACCAACTGACTAACTAAGCAAGTCTCATTCGACTTCATAGTAGTAATATTTAATTCTATTAAAATCATATGAGACATCAAAGATGTCACAAATGAGGGGATATTCACTAGGGTATTGGTCTGGAAGTCTACGTCATGCAATGTAACAATACTCCATTAGAGGAAAATGTCTGGAATGTTCGGTGGTTGGTTAAGTAGAGGAGTGGTGGGTGTGTAACTTTCCAGTCGTCCTCAAACAAGTGTAGGACAGTTTTCAGCACACTCTCCACCATCTCCACTTCACCACCACTTCCTATGAGGTCAGGGTGAACGGTGACTTACAACTATTATAAATAGATTCTTCAATCTATCGAAATCAGAACAGACAGAACATACGAATCGACTATTTGATTATTATAAAAAGTTTTCTCAGTCATACACAAAGAATTCTTCATAGCATTTACATACCTATCATATTTAACAGAATCCGGTACTATGACCTAATTATATACTCTGCTTTCCTCCCTAAAACCAACTTTTCTCCTTCCTTTGTGACCAAAACAAGATTGGCACGATCATTTCTTGATTTAGGAATCTTGCGTGATTTTGATCTTTCATCTAAAAAGTATTTCCACCGTACAAATGTTTTAGTAATTATATGAATTCTCATCAACTTATCCTATTTTTTACCCACAAATATTTTGGCACCACAGTAGAAGATCAATCTTTCGGTTGCATCAATATCTCAATTCCTCGAATTTTCTCAATTTTCAAAATGGTTGATTTAGGTTGGTTTTAATAACTAAACCCAACATCAATTCTGCAAGTACTCACTGGTACTCCTGGCAATACTCTTTCGGTTACTATCTACCAACACTCCTTCTTCTGGTCAGACTGCTGAAGAAGTCAGGAACACTCAGGCTCTGTATACCATAATGATTTGATGCAGATGTAAGAGACTCTTGCCCAGATTCATGCAATCGGCTACAACTACACCTGCTTTGATGGAGAGATCTAGACCTACTAAGAATGAAGAAGCGTGTGAGACTCGTAGTAATAGACGACTCACCAACAAACAATACAACTTTCAACCGTCTGTAGATGGTGAGTTTTTGACAAGCTAGATAATTGTAATATTGTTTTTTTCCCAGCTGCAGAAGCATGAAATAAATATGTATAAATTTCTGACCCGACATCAAAATTTATGGATATGTATTTCTGTCTTACATTCCGCAAGAGAATTTAGAATGCATATTCGTTCTATAACTACAGATTTCCTGTAGATCCTTTTACTTGCACCCGTAAAATTTCATAGTTATACTCAATTAGATTCTCGTTATTTAATGTGCATCCATAAAAAATACTTGTATAAAACAAAATATACTGATTATACAAAATTGCGAACATTCAGAATAGAGGCAATGATGTATCTGAATGGGAATGCTAATTAGATGCATACCATATAAATTGCAGAGTCGCATCAAGCATAATTTCAAGATTGCAAACTTCCACGGTTGAATCTCTTGAACGTGTTCTGTATGCATTGAACGAAAAATCAAGCATAAATGGTAGCAATTAAATCTCACAAGTAAGAAACTCTAAATAGGTCATAGTTATGGTCATGGAATTAGTAAATGTTAATAATAATAATAATATATAGGCAATAGTCATGGCATCAACAAATACAAGCTTTAGTAATCCCTAGCCACGTTGCTGGCATGAACACGTTAACAAAGCTACACAGGAGCTAACGGAGTCAACAAAGTTGACAAAGCTAAGAAAAAGAAAACAAAGCCATGAAGTGCTAGTAGAGGCGCTAATAGCGCTAGCAGCAGAGTAGCAGTGCTAGCCGTGCTGCTGCCACAGCACCACACCCTCGATGTTGCCGCCCGCGCCACACTCACTGCTGCCGTGCCTCGTTGCTGCCGTGCCACACTCGCTGCTCCGCTTGATGTTGCCACAATATTTCTTTCACGCTAGTACCATTCTTCGTTGCTAGCACCATTACTTAAGCCATTACTACGACAAAATTGGCATAAATCTCACTAGCATCATTATTTTACAACGAGGCTCACGGATTTGAAGCCATGACTCCCCTCACTCTTATAAGACATCAAATCATATTACATGGGGGATAAAACATGGGGTTTGGTCTGGAGGTTACAACAACATGGGCGAAGCAATACCCATGATAAGAAATTTATAGAGTAAGTGGTAAGTTCGAGCGGTTGAAGAGATAATGGAGTAATGGTCTAGAAGTTTCCCGAAACTTCTAGAGACAAAGTGGACGGTTATTCCCACAACTTCCACCTCTCCATCTCCCCACAACTTCCACTACTTTGCAAGGAAAGTGTGTCTTACCAAATCATTATAAATAGGCTGCTTAGTCAATTTCAAAACACAAGACGAAACCGAGAAGAGATAGAAAATCATGCAAACAAGCTCTGCTATTTATCCACCGCAACACACAATTCCTTTAATTTCCTTTCCTTCCATCCCCTAAGATCAACCCATCTCCACTCTTTGTAACCAAAACAAAACAAATACAGACATCCAACTTGTTTGGATTTGTTTTATACGATTTTGATCCTCGAACCTAAAAAGTACGTCAACAGTACATTGTTTTGCCTAGGAGAAATATTTAGGTACAAACAATTGGCGACAACAAGGGGAGATCAACCTCTCGGTAACAAAATTAAATTCTTCAAAAATGGCGGATCTTAGGTCAGGTTCAGCAACCAATCCCAATTCAAATTCAACAACAGCTACTAATATCGGCAATACCAGTAGTGGGACTCCAGAGATCATTCCTCGAAATACCACCACTGAAAATACCAAAACTCCTTTCCATACCACTGAAGTTGTCAAAGACAAGGATCATGCGTCACCAACCATAACAGATTTGATAAAACGAAAAGATACCTTGGCTGAAACCCAAGTAGACATGGACAATACCAAAAAGGAGGTCTTTACTTTTCTTTAGACTTTAACAAAGCAGTTATCACCGTATCATCTCCCTTGTCAAATATATTAAGCCAAGAACGCAAACTCTGACGGTTCCAACACGTCAAAAGTTAATTCCCAAGGAGATGATGAGGTACAAATCATCGCTGAACGTGTACCAGAAATGAGTCAACAACAACAAAACTTCGTCACTCGTGAAGACTTGGAAAAGCTCTTGCGAAATCATGGAAATGAAGATTTATTTTCATTCCATCAACACCAACCCCCTTACCCAACAGAAATTCAGAGGGTTGCACTGCCAAGCAGATACTCATCCCCTTCATTCACATTGTATGATGGCACCAGAAACGCTCGAGAACATGTTTCTCGATTATTGGAGTCACTAGGAGTGCATGAATATAATCAAGTATTTTGGCTCAAAAAATTATCGAAATATCTTACGAGAAGATCCTACACTTGGTACAACAACCTCGCTCCCAATAACATTCTAGTTGGTCTCAGATGGTAAATGCTTTTTATAAAAAAATATTTCTTTGTCCCCGAGGAAATCAATCTTTTGGATCTAGGAAGAATGTTCTAGAGAAACAACGAGCACCCCAACGAGTACGTAAAGAAGTTCAGGACATAAGCTCTCGACTGCCATGACCAGAACGTGACTGAGCAACAATTGGTGGAGCTTTGCATTAATGATATGATTCCTGTTTATCGTGCCTTATTAGAAAATTTACGATTTCAAACCTTCTCTGAGTTACATAAGGCCACCAAGAGATCGGCAACAACTGTTTCATCCTTGTTGGAAAGGACAATGCCCGTCAGAGAAGAAAGCCATGGAGACACCCGTGGAAGTAGACATATGGTGAACAAATAACACTCTACCCAACACTCTATAAGTGTTTTTACTAATAAAGGAGACAAGAGGAAAGCATCGCCTCAGTCAACATCACATACCAAGCGCACTGCATCAGCCCCGGCGACAGCACCGACACCAACTCAAGGACAAGGCTCAATAGAGACTCCGCGCCAGTCGCAAAGAAAAAAGACAGATCTAACAATCCCAAATTTCTCCTTTCTCATGGAGAAGGTCCTCGAGTTGTTGGAATTATGGGTATAAAATGGAGCTATCAAGTTACCGCATATACGACAGCCGCCTACCGAAGAGGACATGTCAAATCCAAAGTATTGTCACTTCCAAAGATTTATCAGTCATTCCACTAGCGAATGTAATGGCTTGAGACGTATATTCATAGAAAAGATCGACTCAGGAAAGCTACGCATGGGGACTGAAGGTGTCCACAAAGATCCACTCCCCGTCAGGAGATTCACCCTTTCTGGAGATTCCGTCAACATAAACTTCCTATCCATGATGAAGCGCATATGTGAACTCTTTTACCTATCGAAGGCACAACGCAAAGATATTTTTACTGCTCTCAATCGTGTCGTGTCGGGTAAGCGTCTACTCTTTGCCGAAAAAGCTATTATGCATCCCAAGTATGTTTCACGAGGCATAGTCATCAAACACGATGAGAAACCTAGTTGGGCACTTCTCACCACTGTTTGCCTCAAAGACACCCAGTTCGAGCAAACACTAATTGATATAGGCATTAATGTCAATATCATCACTATCAAGACTATGAGAGCTGCAAAGATCTCCAGGCACGAAGCCACGAAGCCACGCACTCGCCAACCATAATCAAGAATTCTGAAGGGAAGTCCCTGAGCGCTTACGGCTACATCACTCTCGAGGTAAAGATGGGTGACTCCCGAATGAACGCCAAATTCCATATCATTAAAGAAGATCCAAGTTATGATATGGTTCTGGGACGCCCATGGGTTCGTAGCAACAAGATGGGAGCAAGTGAATCTCTTCTATCGACACCAACACCTCCAATACTCTCAAACAAGCCAGTAAATCCCGAAAACGACCTATCAGACGAGTTTCATCGCGCAATGGAGTTGGATGTGAAGCAATTACCAGGAGAGGATGTAGCATCATATGTCCGAGGGTTTCACATACAAGTAAGTCATATCCAACCAACTTCTTTGCAACCAGAGTTCCCATGTCCTATCAAAGCTTGGGTACTTGACTCGGATATCAACCTTACTATGACTCGGCGATATGAATGGGAATTTGATCCTTTTTAAAATTTATCGAATGGGTATGGATCGTCTCTACCAGAGATAAGCAAACCATTAACCCGGGCATTCATAAGAAATGTTGTTAAGTTAAGGTGCCTGAACCCAATACCTTCCATGTCGGAGATACAATGGAGAAAATCACAGCCTCTCCTAAAGAAGATCCATATCTCATCACCGAAACCATGATCGGTGGCTACTACAAGCTAGTTAATACTGACAAACCAGAAGGGGTGGTCATACATGGCAAGTGGCTTACAACTTACAACGTTCAAAACGTCATGTTGCCACTTCACAATATTTTCCTGTTTTATGCAACATTTGTAATTCCTCCAAAATATTTGCAACATCTTGCTTTCATACTTAGGATTTTAATTTAGTAATCAAGCAAATCATTATTTCCTTCAAAAATATTTATATATGTCTTTGCAAGTCATTCAAAAATCCCAACTTACTCAGAAAAATCCCAAAATAAAACCACAAAGAGTCGTACATCTCAGAAAACCTATAAAACTCAGAAAATCTAGAAAAATTCCTTGAAAACCGGTTCACTACCTTTGGTATATGCCTTATCCAACTTTCCAAAAAGCTCGATAACAAGATTCAATTCCCGAGAAAGCCTCTCAACTTCATGTCTAGCCTTGGTGACCGTCTCCAAACTAGGAATCGTGCCTCCTTCTTGTAAATGCTTCTCAATAGCTTCAAAATGACGACGAAGGCATGCAACATCAACTTTAGCCCTTTCAGCATCATCCAAAGCATCTTTCCAGTCTTGAAGCACCATAACAAAAATCTCTCTACGAGGGAGATAAATCATCTCATGCACATTTGGCATTAATACAGTTACATCATTCTCCAAAGTACGGTAGTTCTTGGGGTTACCTAAGAAGAAATGGTCGAACTTCTTCCATACTTTGGTATACAACTCAGCATGGGCGGAAGGGACAGTGAAGCCACCAATGCACACATAGTCAAGTCGAGTCCTATCAAACCTGAAATCAAAATGAACTCCAGCATTCAGATATTCAATCGATACAGTCTCCATCATGTCAGCATTCTGTACAACGATGTCACTCAAAGTGTTTCCTTCAACAATTGCATCCGGAAGATCTTGCCCATGATTTTGAGGTAGAAAAGATACATCACTAGCGTCACGGCTCATGGTAATTTCCAATCTTCCAGTTACAAGTTCATCTCTCTGATTTGGTGCATTCCCCCCTAAAAAAGAGGGCATTGTATAGATAATGAGCTAACATAGCTTAAACACAAGGAATTGAAGCATAGATCATAAAGTTCATAAAATATGATCTTTAGCAACCTAAAAATTCATTAAAAAGTGTTTTGGATCATGGCATATGGTTTAGAAAAGATATGGGTCATCTTACGAAAATGTCATCAGAAACGTCTTTACATAACTCTCTGGAAGAACTGAAACTGGTGCTAATTGGTAAATAATTTGGGGGTGATTTATATGCCAAATGATTCATATGGATGTCTAATACAACATGATAAAAGGGTGCGACAATCGGAGAAGCGATCTAATAAGGGCAGATAAAACGGTCGACTACATGACAACTGAAAACCTACAGAATTTTGCCTGGAAAAGTTCTGGACGCTCGGTGTCAGGTCTTTTTTACCTAGGTATTTTTCACCTAGCAAACAAACTCCAAATTCAGAAATTCTTAATGTAAAAGTTATATTTATCTCTTATCTAAAGAATGATAGTTCAAACACCTCATTCTGACTTCGGAAGAAGATTCTACGGTCATTTACGACAAGAAGACCTAAATCTGAATTTTTGTGAAGGCAAAAATTGCCAAAATTCTACATGAAATCATGCATGGTTCTACACATTTGGGGGTGTAAGATCTATAATTATGTCATTATAATTCCAAAACAATGAAGGAGACTTACTTGGAGTTGTGACAAGTCATTAGGACTAGAAGGTACCTCGAAATGTGATTCACCGCCAAGTTCTTCATTCTCAACCCCGGATTCTTCGATTACTCCAGTTCGGGATGATTTCTCAAGTCCCTGGTCATATGTATCTTCTTCCTCGAATCTTTCAACCACAACGGTGATTTCTAACATCGAAGTATTCACATTGCTAGTCGTCTAAGCAGTCATTTGCAAGGATCAGAATCCATCAAATTCAGCAAGACATAGAATTGTTATTCAAAAATTTCTAAAAGAAATTCTACTTACAATATAAGGAGCTGAAACACCAGGAACAATTGGGACACCAAACTCAAAAGTTCGAACGCTCGAATCACTCTGACGAGTTACGTTCTCAGGCTATACAAAGATTCTTATCAGAATAAAAGTATAAAAATATTTCATACAGAAAAGAAGACTAAGAGAAAATACAAGACACTTACTTTCTTCGAAGGACGGTCTCCACTCCAAGGCATAATTACTCGTGGCCTCTTCTTCCTAGATTAAAGAGAAGTGTTTGCCGCAATGTTAGGAACAAAGTATTCTAGGAACCACGACTGCGAGAGGAAAATTTAAATATTTAATTACTAAAAAATATAGTAATTAAATGAAAGATGATTTGAGATACCTGTGTCAAGCTGACGATCGAATCACGCTTCAATTCAGAGGTAACCCTCAAATTCAATTGAGCAGCTAACTCCTTTTTAGAAGGTTCACCGTGAACATCAGAAGGACTACTCAACATGAAGTTCTTGAGAAGAATAAGATGTGCATTCCAGAAACCAACATACTCATTCATAACACGTCCTTTTCTGTTGGCCTGGAGAAAGGGAATAATTCGACCAGTAATATTGTGAGCACCCTCAGAACCCTGAAGCACATCTATAGAAGGCATCACATTGTGATAACGAGGATGAATTGATCAAAACACATCTGCCGAGCTTCCCTATCAATATTGTAGCATTAAACGACACAGCTATCAAAAGAGACGGCAAGAACGAATCCTGGGATACAAATATTCATGAAAGTAGCTTCACCAACACTAGCGATATTACACTTATCACTTGGGTCAGAGTGTAAGACAATATCGGATCTCTCAGCAAAAGTCCCCGATGGAATCACCTGAAGAAGCTTTGAACCCCAAGGTCTGAAATTCAGTTTCTTCTCATTGTCCATCAAACTAGTAAGATTAACAGGGGAAGGTTTCTTCTTACTCCAACGAAGTATTCTCGCATACTTTGTTTTTTCACTTGGAAAAGAAAGTCGAGTTTTCAGTGCGTACTCAGGGAAATGTTCCCAAAGCCAGACTTGCATGAACATAACATGAATAAAAGATTCTACCTTGGTGTAACCATTGAAAGTCTTCATGTCAAGAGTGAAAATATCTAAATGAGTAATAAAGTACCAAGGAACAAATTACCAAGAGGAAAAGTCTTTCCACCAGCAAGTGCAACAACAAACGGAACAAGTAGAGCTTTCATTTGACCTCCAGGAGAATCTTCAAATATGTCTCTAGAAAGGAAAACACAAGGAACGCAGCAATAAAAAGAGGATGATCAGCAGCGAGCCCATCAATGCTTGTGCTACTATTCCACCAATAGTTAATCCAAGATGTTGTTTTAGGGTGAAAACAAATATACTGCAAAGTGGTACTTTCAAGTAGGTTCGAGAGATCAAGCTCGAACAGGACGAGCCTAAACCAAGAAATGGCCGTTCACGTCCTGCTACGATTACAAAGATGGAAAGGATTTGGGTAGGTCTTAGGGGAGGGAAGCAAAGAAGGTTGAGAAATATCAGTAGTATGTGAAGAAGAATGGATTCTCCGTAGAGGAATCACTAATTCTTTGAGTTTTTGGTTTCTTCAGACTGATTGTTTTGTTGTGTGTTTCTGTCTTGTTTCGAATAGATGAAAATCATCTATTATAGATTTAAAGTGGAGACACTGATATTCTCATAAGTCGTGGAAGTTAGGAAAATATGGAGAAGTGATGATTGTGGATATTGTAGTGGGTGGTTCCCAAAAAAGGAGGGGAGACTTGTCTGACCACTACTCCTCATCCTCTCAACTGCTATGTAACCGCCCACTTCTTGTTACTTTCTTATTCGTGGGGGTTATGTCACCACCCACGATGTCGTAGACCGCCAGACCAATACCCCTATGAGAATCCCCCCATGTTGTATTTGATATATCGTGGAAATAGTGGAGTTATAAACCACCATGGTTTTGATTAAGTCAAGTCATGTCAAGTCAAATGACCTGCTAAACCAGTAAGACAAGTTGTGTAAATCACTGGATTGATAATCAGACTGATTAGTGTCGAGTCTGGGAATTTTAGTGGTCATGTACTTGTTTGAAAGTAACATGGCATATTTATGGCTAAGTATTAGCTTAAAAGAGACTTATTGTAAGTCTGAGAGTCATTTGAGGTCAAATGTCATAGAGGGCTCTTTGAGCAAGGAAGCCTGCTGAAATTCAGAGAAGACTCAATGTAGGACCTATATTGAGAGGAAAGGCATATTTTTGAGAAAAGTAACTAGCAAAGCCAACATTAGCTAATTAGTGAAAATAAGAAGGTTCTAACTCTCATAACTTAAAAGGCTAGTGTGCTAACGTCTAAGAAGTAAGACCAACATGCACAACTTTTGGTAAAATATTAATTGTACTAGGGATAGAAATCTAGTACCAAGGAGTTTTGAAGTTAGCACTTCAATTGTATAGTTAGCACTGAGGTTTTAGCACAAATATACTTGTGGCCAAGTCGCTAAGTATGTCTAAAGACGTATTAGCCTTAGAAGCGCATTGGGTTTTGTTATAATTGCATTGGATCTAGGGAAAGGGTGCCAGTACTAGGGGTGTCGGCCACAACAAGGGCGTTAGCCACCAAGAACGCAAGTCACCAAGGGCGTTAGCGCAAGGGAGTTAGCCATCAAGAGCGTTAGGCCCAAGGGTAGCCTCAAGGGCGTTGGACATGGGGATTTGCAAAGGGGTTATCCGCAAGGGTGTTTACCAAGGGTATTATCCACAGGCGTTAGCAAGGAGTTTAACCATAAGGGCGTTAGCACAAGGCGCTTATCAAGGGCGTTAGCCACCAAGGGTATTAGCGCAAAGCTGTTAGCCGCCAAGGGCGTTAGCCATAGGCGCTAACCTCACGGGCACTAGCCTCAAGAGCTTTGCTTTTGTTACTAAAATTTGGGTTAGCACTTTGGTGCTAAAGTTTAGGTGCCAAGATGACCATACGTGGGCTAAGGCCTTATTAGGATAAAATGTACTAGCTAAGACCATTTTTGGTTAGTGAGCACCTCTCGGGTGCTAGGGTATAGCGCCATAAAAGTTAGCGCTTTTAGCGTTATTATGGGTAACTAGTGCCAATGCGATGCTAATCCGAATGGCTAATGCTATCTTGGCGTTAATGTCGAAAAGGCTAGGGTTAGCCTAAACGAGAGGTTCAATGCATCTTTTATGACATTGTTTCTCGACTGTGGCGCATCAGAGAGAGCGACACATTATTTGTGGCTTATATTTAAGCAAAGTGCTAAAGCAGCATATTTAGGATCAAAAGAGCAATTTTAGGTGTATTCGTTGCGAATGAGCGTTAAGTTAAAGTGTTGTTTTGGGGTTTAAGCATTAGCTATTCCCGAATTTGGTAGATATTACCAGAACATCGATGCACACTCGAGAAAAGTTCAAGGAATTCAGCCGTGGAATTTTATGCCACTTGAGACTAGTTCGATATGGCATAAATATTGTGAGTATTGAGGAGGCTATGAGGCCAGTTTAGAATGTTTGTAATTGTTCAGAAAAAACTCAAGTTTGCTCTATACTAGTGGGAAACTTATCTAGGAGCTTGAGACTTATTATGTAAAGATTATAGACTACATTGTTAGCATGAAATGCCTGTAGCCTTTTGTAGAGACTGTATCCTCAACACCTGCGGAATATAAGAAGGAATACAATATTTTGTGTTTTAAGGTGAAGTCAGAAGTATGCGCACAAGTATGTGCAAATATTTCTATGTTTCTGCAACTAGGAAAAAGAGTGATTTTACAATTTTAACCCTTGTCAAAAAATCACCATCTACATTAAATCCCATGCTTAGTGAGGAACATTAATGTTACACAGTAAGCACTAGATGGTGACAATATGCTTATAATGATTATAACGTATTATTTTAATTTTAAGAGTAGAAGAAGGTATACTTAGCTTCTGGCTTCTAGGTAATGGGATAAGTTCCCCTTAGCGTAAGTCTTGGATTCTATTAGTAGATGCCCACGTTCTTGCTCGGAATTTCCAATTCGTGAGCCAAGGGAAGCGTAGCTGGGTTGAACATCTGATCCAGTCATATTGGATGAACAACGACCAGCACGGTCGTGGAGAATACACTTATGAGGATCTCCATTGGTCAGAGAGGAAACTTGGTTGGCTCTGTCTCACCCGAGATTGAGATATGTGCCCCTTAGCATGAACCTTGACTGGGAATAGTAGGCACCCTCGTTCTTGTCAGGAATGTCATCTTGTCGTGAGCAAAGGTGGGGATATGGTTAGTGCTTTCTCCTTTTCTTTCTTTCTGAAACAGGTCCACCTCATCTCAATTAGAGGATCAAATCAGCTGGATCGATTCTTCATGTATGTGTCCAGCAAGAAATATTGTTAGCTTTGTCTCCTTCAAGCAATGTCTTTGATGCAGAATTAAGCCTTAAATTTAAACTTCCTTTTAAGCAAGTAGTTGGTTCCGGTGCTTTCTTAGAGTTTGAGTATGCAATAATTAAGTGATAGTGAGAGCGTCAGCAAAGCGGCAATAGATGAGAGGCATGACACCCGGAGACGATGTTTTGAGTTTTAGCTAGTAGCAGCAAAGTTGGAAATACTGGAAACTGGCAGAAGAAGCTAATGGTAGATCAGAACTGCAAGTGAAGTTGGCGGTGGACTCCAGTGCTTTTTGTCGTAGAAAAGTTGATGAGGTCTTCTTGTGAGATGCAGTACGACCTGATAGGATGGTATGTCTGAGAAGATAAAAATCCATGGGTAGACAAGGTCTCTGTAAGGCCGAGTTTTCTGAATCCCGTTTGGAAACCCTAGTTTGCACACCATTTGCTTCCGAAAGTTTCATACGATATTAGGTTTTGGCGTTTGACCCCAACTTTGAAGCCAAGAGACCAAGTTATCATATGCAAAAAGAATCACTCGATTCGGAGTTGGATATGTCATCCAACCATGCATAAAAATCTGTGATTAGTAATCCCGTGTGAATTTTCAGATCCTCTAGACTTTAGTGTAAGACCCATATCTCCTAGCTCAGGTCTCCACTTGATGTGCTCTTCTGTTATGTCGTAGTAGATACATAGACGAATACTTCTCATGAAGGATGTTTTGACCCGTTCTTCACCGATTGTTGTCGATTTCTTTCTGAAAATGATCAAGTAAGAGGCGGAGGCTTCCCAGTCGTGTGAGTAATGGTTTAGAAAAGTCTTGTTGCTTGTACTGTTGCTGAATAGACCTTCTAGTTGAGGGATGTTTATTTGTTAAACTTTTTAAAGTGAAGGAGTTGTTAGTCCCCAAGTGTGACTCACTTGGATCTGCTATCTTGAAGAAGGTAACTTTTGGTGTCATCACAGGTCCATGCTTCCGAGAATTCGAGAGGATATGGGAAATCATGAAAGTTGGAGCCGTCTTTTACTGTCGTTGAAGTGCTAGGGCGAGCATCTGATTTGAAGTTGGATCCATCATTGTCGTCCGGGCTATTGAAATGCAACAAAGCTATTTTTCGATGAGGACACAGTGACGTGTCCCAGGAACAAGTCTGAGAGCGGCTGTGTAACACCCGCAATTTTCGCATGACGCTTACTCATGGACGCGTCATGGCCTGGGTTGAAGCTTCATCCTAAGATTATAAAGTTTACCCAGATTTGCATTAGGGTGTGGATGCCTTGACCTAGAATTATACTTTAAAGGCCCTACTACGCGTGATGCGTATCCGAGGAGGCATCATAGTGCAAATGCACTATTATGCCGTGATGCATGATTCAATGCATCACCGAGCCGAAGTTGCATAAGTAGGGGCATCATAGTGCTAAGGCACTACTATGCCGTGATCCAATGCATCACTAAGCCGAAGTTGCTTAAGTTGGAGCATCATAGTGTTAAAGAACTATTATGCCGTGATGCATGACCCAATGCATCACCGAGCCGAAGTTGCGTAAGTGAGAGCATCGTAGTGCTAAGGCACTACTATGCCGTGATGCATGATCCAATGCATCACTAAGCCGAAGTTGCTTAAGTTGGAGCATCATAGTGCTAAGGTACTACTATGCCGTGATGCATGATCCAATGCATCACTAAGCCTAAGTTGCTTAAGTTGGAGCATCATAGTGCTAAGGTACTATTATGCCGTGATGCATGATTCAATGCATCACCGAGGCGAAGTTGCGTAAGTGTGAGCATTGTAGTGCTAAGGCACTACTATGTCGTGATGCATGATCCAATGCATCACTAATCCGAAGTTGCTTAAGTTGGTGCATCATAGTGCTAAGGTACTATTATGTCGTGATGCATGATTCAATGCATTACCGAGCCGAAGTTGCGTAAGTGTGAGCATCGTAGTGCTAAGGCACTACTATGCCGTGATGCATGATCCAATGCATCACTAAGCCGAAGTTGCTTAAGTTGGAGCATCATAGTACTAAGGTACTATTATGTCGTGATGCATGATTCATTGCATCACCGAGCCGAAGTTGCGTAAGTGTGAGCATCGTAGTGCTAAGGCACTACTATACCGTGATGCATGATCCAATACATCACTAAGCCGAAGTTGCTTAAGTTGGAGCATCATAGTGCTAAGGAACTATTATGCCGTGATGCATGACCCAATGCATCACTGAGCCGAAGTTGCATAAGTAAGAGCATCATAGTGTTAAGGCACTATTATGCCGTGATGCATGACCCAATGCATCACCGAGCCAATGTTGTTATTCGATAAATGCATCATAGTGCTAAGGCACTATTATGCCGTGATGCATTATCCAATGCATCACCGAGCCAAGAATGCTCGGCTTTGGCAAGAAATCTTCATTTATGGCCTTGCAGTCGATGGATGGCCCTTACCTTTCAAATATTTATTTGTGGAAATACAAATAAAACATATATAGGGAGGAAGCTTTGATTGAATGTGCATGAGTGGTAATGCACATATAAATGCGATGTAGCATATACGATGGAGCATACTTGATGCTCATCAGCGTGTTTAAGTGTAGCTTACCCGAGAATGCTTCGCTTGGCTTTGGCAAGAAATCTTCATTTGCGGCCTTGCAGTCGATGGGTGACCCCTACCTTTCTAATATTTGTTTGTAGAAATGCGAATACAACATATATAGGGAGGGAGTTTTGTTGGAATGTGCATGAGCGGTAATGCACATATAGATATGCGAAGTGGCCAATACGTTGGAGTATACTTGATGCATAAGCATCAATATTCTTGTAGCTTAGCCGGTGAAGATTGAATTATGCGAAAGCATCTTTCGATCGTGTTACGTACTTGATAATGCATATTTGCATAATAAATATCGATAGTTATGCACAAGCTAGTGCATACCTTGCGAAAGCCCTTTGGCCTACATGGACTAGGCTTTGCATGGCCTTTGGCTTTGCGATGAAGTTGGAATCGAAGTTGGCTTTGACTTAATAGGCTTAAGTTGCTTGTCCCTTTCGAATCGACCCTTTGATGAACTACGGTCATGCTTGATCCCATCAAGGTACGGGTTGGGTACGTAGGCAGCCGCAATGCAATGCATTAAGGTGCAACACCTTGTCGCTCATATCATCTAATTTGGGAGATGATTGCGACATTATGGTAACTCATATCATCTGGCTCGGAAATGATAAGCAAGAGATGATTGTTGCCACACTTGATGAGGTAGTTGCAATTCCATTTGATGGATTGTTCATACTTCCTTGGAACCATCGCGGCATGGAATGGCATGTTCCTGGATGTTGCACTCTTGGCAAGAACAAGATAAGTGCAGACTCCAGCGCATGGTCGAAGTAAAATTGATGAAGCGAAAGCTTTGGCTTGAAATAGCCTAGGTGTTGGTCCAAGGCATGAGTTAGGCCTGTACAATAAAGAGAAATTATGTGATGCTTGCCAAAGGCATCCCCATTAGCTTGTATAGCCTTCAACCCTTGGTATAATGAGGGTAAGTTGGAATGGTATGCTAGTCAAAGGCATTCACCATGGGCTTTAATGGCCTTGCACCCTTTGTAGGTCAAGGGTGTGTTGGAACGATATTGAGACTACGGTTTGAGTACCATGCTTGCAAAGCATGTTTGGAAAGGCAAATATGCCTGGAACGGTATAAACGTAGCTTGAATGATACGTGAACTACGTTTCGAGTATAATGCGTACAAGGTAGGCTTGGAAAGAAAAAATTTACCTGCACTTTCCAGCGAGAAGTTAGGCTTTAAGGTCGGGTTACACTCTTTTAAATCACGCATCGGGGAGTTCTGGCCTGCACAGCGCAGCGCGCCGGAGGCGGAAATTTTCCGGTCCGTGACAGGATGGCTCTGGATCTAATTGTTGATGCGTCCCTGAGGGACATATACTCTTGTATACTTATTGAGGACGGTGCTTCAAATAATATTCATATGTAGAACAACAGTGTAACAAGGAGTGTGCCAATTGAATATCTTAATGCGAGTATTGGCGTTGATTTCTATTTTGACAGGATCCTCCTTGGGACGTGTATGTTATCTATCTTGGATGAGGTTTCCAACGCTAGGTATAGGAATGAGAAGGGTTTAAAGTTCTAGAATGACAGTTAGAGGAAGCATACCTCTGAACAGATCGAGCTAGTCTTTAAAGACTTTTTTTTGTATTGGGCATATGAAATACTTTATGGTTTTTGGGATAGTAGGTAGGCTTTGACAAGTAGTTTGCAAGAGGATTTATTTTTCTAAGATAAAATATTGAAAGGGATTGGCTTCCCATTCACATCACCTAGTCATAGCGGGGTTGGTCTCTAGATCGAGTCCCCAAGCCTCGGTGGGACATGGGATAACCGGTTGTAAAGAATGATGTTGAATAAAACTTACTTGGTCAAGTATAAAAGTTTTGATGAATCCTAAGCTTTCATGATAACGAGGAACTCGCCTTGTTGCTGTGAATCCATAGACGCCTCAGAACCATGATGTAGTCTGGATCTTCTTTGATGATGTAAAACTTTGCATCTTTAAGGTGAGTAGTGTGGGGATTCCCCGGTCGTGTTCTTCATTTTTATGGCCGACCATGTCTTCCAAAGGAAGCTTAATTTAAACGAGAGTATTTTCAGCAAGGGATAAGTATTTACCGAATGCAACACGATTGAGAGAAGTGAAAATATCCTTGTATTGTGCATTCGTATGAGTAAAGAAGCTCGCATATGTACTTCATCAAGGATTGGACTTTTCGGTTGATAGATTCTCCGGAAAGAGTGAAATTTCTGAATCGTAATTTCCAGTATGCGTGCTGCGTCCAACATAAAACCCTCAAAATGCGTGGAGCTTGTAGATGAAGCTGAGAATTATGATCTTGGCATTGCATGGATTTATTATCATCTGGGAGTTGCAAGGGAGCATGAAGTAGGTAGCGCATTACTGAAAGGGACTGGTACCGGGGTGAAGAGGCGGGTACCGAAGTGAAAAGGTCTGGTACCTGAGTTAAAGGACCAGGATGAAAAGGTCTGGTACCTGAGTGAAGGTACCAGGATAAAATGGTTTCCACGTGAAAAGGAAAATTTTAGAATGCCATAGATGGCTTTGGCTCTTGTTGTTGTGGTTGAGGCTGGAGCTGGGGATGAGGTTGATAGTGAGCGTTTGATTCGTGACGCTTGCTGACATGAAGCTTCCATCTTGACCCCTTGTTTTGACAAAACCTCATGGATGATCGGATGTTGTAGTGCTTACTGACCAGACGACTTCTCCAACAGAGATGACACGCTGGGACCGAGAGGAGGCATCAGGATCAAAAGGAGGCGCTGGGACCATGAGGAGGCGTCGGGACCAAGAGGAGGTACTGCTGAAGTGAGACTGGTCCCTCTTTGCCTTAAAATTGTAAAAATATTTCCAAGGAATCTCCTCCTTGAAATTGTCCTCCTTGGATGCAGATCTCGTCATCATCTTGAATATTGATTCTGGTATTGTTGACATTGGTATGCTTGGAATCGTGGCTTGATGCAACTGGTGACAGATCTACTCTGGGAAAAATTGTTCCATTAGAGTCTTGAGGAAAGTGAGTACCTCTCTTAAGTGGTAGTAATGTCTTTCTGTATTATGACAGGAACTTTTGTCTCTGTATCAGATCAACGACGTTGAGCCGTGTTTGGGTGTTCCTGGTGCTTTCAACCGTCGCACAATGAGAAAGTCGGAGAATAGTAACCTGCCGGGGGAGGGATCCTTTGGATTTTAGGAGGGTATGGAGGTTGGTGTTGATGGGCCAAGGGCGAGTCCTCCTTGCCACGATTTCACAAGAGTCTCTCCAGATCTTCACGGGTGACAAAATTGGATTTTTGGTGCCTTTATGGTAGTCGATCAGGAATGATGTGGACTCCCTTGTCTTTTTGATCCTCATGTGTTTCAGCATCAGCAGTCGCTGTAAAGTTGGTTCTGGTCCTTTCTTTTAAGTGATGACGTTGTTCCGGGGAGAGTTGATCCGTCAGGGTCTTGAGACAAGCGAGTACCTCCTTATGAGTAGTAGAAATGTCCACTCTGGCAAGGACTTCTTGTCTTTTCATCAGATCGGCTATGTTGATTAGAGTTTGAGTATTCTCGGCGTCTCTAGTGGTTTTGTCGCCGAGAGGAGGTGTAGTAGTAGAATCGGTATGGGGAGGTTCAATAGCGATAAGGGTTTTTTCAGAATCACCACCACTATTACTCTCTGAACCTTGTATAATCAAAGGTTGATCTCCCAATGTGGTCGCCAATTGTTTTAGGGTGAAAAAAATATACTGCAAAGTGGTACTTTCAAGTAGGTTCGAGAGATCAAGCTTGGACAGGACGAGCCTAAATCAAGAAATGGTCGTTCACGTCCTGCTTCGATTACAAAGATGGAAAGGATTTGGGTAGGTCTTAGGGGAGGGAAGCAAAGAAGGTTGAGAAATATCATTAGTATGTGAAGAAGAATGGATTCTTCGTAGAGGAATCACTAATTCTTTGAGTTTTTGGTTTCTTCATACTGATTGTTTTGTTGTGTGTTTCTGTCTTGTTTCGAATAGATGAGAATCATCTATTTATAGCTTTAAAGAGGAGACACTGATATTCTCATAAGTCGTGGAAGTTAGGAAAAGGTGGAGAAGTGATGATTGTGGAGATTGTAGTGAGTGGTTCCCAAAAAAGGAGGGGAGACTTGTCTGACCACTACTCCTCATCCTCTCAACTGCTATGTAACCGCCCACTTCTTGTTACTTTCTTGTTCGTGGGGGTTATGTCACCACCCACAATGTCGTAGACCGCCAGACCAATACCCCTATGAGAATCCCCCCATGTTGTATTTGATATATCGTGGAAATAGTGGAGTTATAAACCACCATGGTTTTGATTAAGTCAAGTCAAGTCAAGTCAAGTCAAATGACCTGCTAAGCCAGTGAGACAAGTTGTGTGACTCACTGGATTGATAATCAGATTGATTAGTGTCGAGTCTGGGAATTTTAGTGGTCATGTACTTGTTTGAAAGTAACATGACATATTTATAACTAAGTATTAGCTTAAAAGCGAGTTATTGTAAGTCTGAGAGGCATTTGAGGCCAAATGTCATGGAGGTCTCTTTGAGCAAGGAAGCCTGCTAAAATTCAGAGAAGACTCAATGTAGGACCTATATTGAGTGGAAAAACATATTTCTGAGGAAAGTAACTAACAAACCAAAACTAGCTACTTAGTACAAATAAGAAGGTGCTAACTCTCTTAACATAAAAGGCTAGTCTGCTAACGTCTCAGGAGTAAGACCAATATGCACAACTTTTGGTATATATCAATTGTACTAGGGCTAGCAATTTAGCACCAAGGAGGTTTGAAGTTAGCACTTCAATTATATAGTTAACACTGAGGTTTTAGCACAAATATACTTGTGGCCAAGTCACTGAGTATGGCTAAGGGCGTATTGCCCTTAGAAGTGCATTGGGTTTTGCTCGAAATGCATTGGAGCTAGGGAAAGAGTGCCAGTACCAGGGGCGTCGGGCACAACAAGGGCCCTAGTCACAAGGAAGAGCGTCAGCCACCAAGAGCGCTAGTCACCAAGGGCGTTAGCGCAAGGGAGCTATACATCAAAAGCGTTAGGCCCAAGGGCGCTAGCCTCAAGGGCGTTGGCCATGGGCATTTCCAAAGGGGTTTTCCGCAAGGGCGTTAGCCACATGCGTTAGCAAAGAGGTTATCCGCAAGGGCATTAGCACAAGAGCTCTTGTCAAGGGCGTTAGCCACCAACGGCGTTAACGCAAAGGAGTTAGCCACCAAGGGCGTTAGCGCAAGGGTGCTAGCCTCAAGGGCACTAGCCTCAAGAGCTTTGCTTTTGTTACTAAAATTAGGGTTAGCACTTTGGTGCAAAAGTTTAGGTGCCAATCTGACCATACATGGGCTAAGGCCTTATTAGGCTAAAATGTACTAGCTAAGACCATTTTTGGTTAGTGAGCACCTCTCAGGTGCTAGGGTTTAGCGCCAGGAAAGTTAGCTCTTTTAGCGATATTGTGGCTAACTAGTGCCAATGCGATGTTAAGCGAATGGCTAGTGCTATCTTGGCGTTATTATGTGAAAAGGCTAGGGTTAGCCTAAATAAGAGGTTCAATGCATCTTTTATGATATTATTTCTCGACTGTGGCACATCAGAGAGAGTGGCGCATTATTTGTGGCTTATATTTAAGCAAAGTGCTAAAGCAGCATATTTAGGCTCAGAAGAGAAATTTGAGGTGTATTCGTTGCGAATGAAGCGTTAAGTTAAAGTGTTGTTTTGGGGTTTAAGCATTATCTATTCCGGAATTTGGTAGATATAACCAGAACATCGATGCGCACTCGAGACAAGTTCAAGGAATTCAGTCGTGGAATTTTATGCCACTTGAGACTAGTTCGATATGGCATAAATATTGTGAGTATTGAGGAGGCTATGAGGCCAGTTTAGAATGTTTGTAATTGTTCATAGAAAACTCAAGTTTGCTCTATACTAGTAGGAAACATATCTAGGAGCTTAAAACTTATTATGTAGAGATTATAAACTACATTGTTAGCATAGAGTGCCTGTAGCCTTTTGTAGAGACTGTATCCTCAACTCACATGCGGAATATAAGGAGGAATACAATATTTTGTATTTTTTAAGGTGAAGTCAGAAGTATGCGCACAAGTATGTGCGAATATTTCTATGTTCCTGCAAATAGGCAGAAGGGCGATTTTACAATTTTAACCATTGTCAAAAACTCATCATCTACAGCTGTATAATTCATATTATTGCGACAACGAGATTTCCGCAAATCCTCCATCTTTAGAACAAGGCGGGTTCCATACTTATTCTCCTGCTATGACAATGAAGGAATGCTACCAACAACTGGAAATTGCAGCAGGACTGCCGCATCCTCCAAAGTGATTTTTAACTCGCCCCAAGTAAACGCTGCTGAATGAGTTGGACCGCACCAACGTGAGAAAAAAGCAAGCAAACAATTCATGTCTTTGTTGATTTTCAAAGTCTCAGATATCCACACGGCATGGAATATATTAGCATTCTCTAAACCAAGCTTCACCTGAGGATTCTTTAACATAACTTTAGACTATCCTTCACATTCAGACAAAGGAGTTTGGGATGTCTTGAAGTCAACAAATGAAGGCATGTATTATCTTCTCTGCAAACAACACCTAACAAGGCCCTGTGGATAAATATTCTGGGGCTGAGAAGCACTATTGATATTCGGAATAAGAATACTTGCATAATCAGGGGCAATGACATCTTCGACAACACCATCAAAGAACTTATCATGAAAGATGGGCACATCATCTAGAGAAATAACATCGAATTTTCGCTTCCACTGTGACTAGAAGCAGTAACAGCATCATCTTCATGATTATTAGACATCTACAAAGGGTCGAATAACATTCACATCATCAGCAATTGGACAATCATGCACCAGGTTTGGTTCTATTATATATGTATATATATAGTATTAATATGAAAATACATACTTATATATATATATATATATATATATATATGAATTAAAATTATCATAAAAAAATACTATAAAATCCTAGCATACCTGGTTGAAGCTTAACAAGGTTACAGAAAAATAAATGGAGGATATCTACAATCAGAAACAATAATTGTGGAATTAGGGTTTACCTGCAAGAGGCTATCAAGAACAGATCGTTATCAAATCAATACACCAAAAGCATGCTTACCTGATGCAACTAAGCAAACAATGGTGACCGTAATTTAATACTCACGCAAAGGAGAGAGGAGGCGTGAAACAATACTCACGTAAAAACAATAAAAAGAAGGAAGAAGAAGGACATGCTTACCTTTGCGCCTGGTCAACGACGCATGCCCAAGGATCGGACACCTTCTGCTCACGCTTACCCGAGGATCGGCTGTCTTCTGCTGCCACGTACTCGAGGAACGGGCATCCTATGTTATCGCGTGCCTGAGGAAGGATATTGCTTGCCTTGTTACGTCCACGAAAACCTAATTGCTACCGCCAATACTTTCTTCCACCAGCGAATAAAAAAAAGTGAGAAAAAAGAATATTGAGACGGAGAAGCATATATATAGGCGTTAACTTGAAGAGTCCCTGTTCGATTAGGAAACCTAGGATAAGAGGAAAATCTGCGCCAACCAACCTCCTTCTTGTCCGCGGAAATTTGGTCCTTCTTGTTGGCGGCAATTCAGTATTCCTAGCAAGAAAAAAGACGCCTATTATCCCCAACAAGCTTTGTATTAAGGGGCGCATATCTCAAACACCCGAGAAGCTAAGTATACTTTCTTCTACTCTTCAAATTTAAATTATGCACATATAATTGTGATAAGCATACTATCACCATCTAGTGCTTACCACGAAATATATTATTGTTTTGTGCTAAGAAGGGGACTTAATGTAGATGGTGAGTTTTTGACAAGCTAGAGAATTGTAATATTGCTTTTTGCCCAAATGCAGAAGCATGAAATAAATATGTATAAATTTCTGACCCGACTCAAAATTTATTGATATTTATTTATGTCTTACAGTCCGCAAGAGAATTGAGAATACATATTCGTTCTACAACTACAGATTTCCTGTAGCTCCTTTTATATATACCCTAAAATTTCAGAGCTAAACTCAATTAGATTCTCGTTATTTAATGTACATCCGTAAAAAACACTTGTATAAAACAGAATATACTGATTATACAAAATTGTGAACATTCATAATAGAGGCGATGCCGTATCTGAATGGGAACGCTAATTAGATGCATGCCATCTAAATTGCAGAGTCGCATCAAGCATAATTTCAAGATTGCAAACTTCCACGGCTGAATCTCTAGAAGGTTTTCTACATGCACTGCACAAAAGATTAAGCATGAATGCTAGCAATTAAATCTCACAAGTGAGAAACTCTAAATAGGCCATAATTATGGTCAAGGCATTAGTAAATGCCAATAATAATATATAGGCAATAGCCATGGCATCGACAAATACAGGCTTTAGTAAGACCTAGCCACGCTCATGGCGTGAATACGCCAACAAAGCCACACAGGAGCTAACGGAGTCAACATAGTTGACAAAGATACGAAGAAGCAAACAAATCCACGAAGTGCTAGCAGAGACACTAATAGCGCTAGCGGCAGAGTAGCAACGGTAGCGCTACGCCTGGCACTTCCTCCTGCGCCACACTCGCTGCTACCGCGCCTATTTGCTGCTGCCGTAACATTTCTTTCACGCTAGCACCATTCTTCATTACAAGAACCATTACTTAAGTCATTATTACGACAAATGCATAAAGCTCACTAGCATCGTTATTTTATAACGAGGCTCACATCTTTGAAGCCATGACTTCACTCACTCTTACGAGACATCAAATCATGTTATATGGGACAGATAAAACATGGGGTTTGGTTTGGCGGTTACAGCAACATGGGCATATCAATACCCCATGACAAGGAATTTATAGAGTAAGTGGTAAGTTCGAGTGGTTGAAGAGATATTGGAGTAATGGTCTAGAAGTTTCCTGAAACTTCTAGAGACAAAGTGGACGGTTATTACTACAACTTCCACCTCTCCATCTCCCTACAACTTCCACTATTTTGCAAGGAAAGTGTGTGGTATCAAATCATTATAAATAGGCTGCTTATCCAATTTCAATATACAAGACAGAACCGAGAAGAGATAGAAAATCATTCTCACATGCTCTGTTATTTATCCACCACAACACACAATTCCTTCAATTTCCTTTGCTTCCCTCTCCTAAGATCAACCCATCTCCTCGCTTTGCAACCGAAGTAGAAAAAATACATACATCCAACTTGTTTGGATTTATTTTGTACGATTTTGATCCTCGAACCTAGAAAGTACTTCAACAGTACATTGTTTTGCCTATGAGCAATTTTTAGGTACAAACACCGTCTATATGTGTTTTCACTGAAGGAAACAAAAGAAAATCCTTATCTCTAGAAGTACAACAACCTAAACGTATATCGCCAATACCAATTCCAACTCTAGCACCATAGGAAAGGCAACCACATCGAAGGGCCCACCAAATGCAAACGGCACCAGTAACAGATCTAGCACCGCTCAATGTCAATAACAACTAAGGGAAGATCCAGTCTCTCCTGACTTCCCCAACTCTTAGAAGTGTGGATACAGGAGATCACCATCAAGTTACCTCCCATTCGATATCCACCAACTGAATAAGAAATGACAAATACCAAGTATTGCCAATTTTTACTCCCACAGATTTGTTAATCACTCCACAAGTGACTGCAATAATTTGAAGAAAATATTCAAAGAGAAGGTTGATTCAGAAGAGTTGCACTTGGGGGACTGAAGAAGTACACATAAACCTCTCCATGTCAGGAGAACCTATCAATCAAAAAGTTCATTCCATGATAGAACATATGTGTGAGCTTCTCTACTGCTCGAAGGTGCAACACAAAGATATCTTTACAGCTCTCAACCATGTTGTGTCTGGCAGACGACTATCTTTTTGAAAATGAAATATGTCCAGAACCTTCTCAGACAGGTGAGGGGAAAGAAAAGTGTAACCGGGGACTGCTCACCACTATTTGTCTCAAAGATACATAATTCAGAAAGATACTAATTGATCCAGTATGCTGATAAACACAATTTTGTGTCTTATTTGTTCTCATATTTATGTTTCCATTTCTCAATTTATGTACTAATATTATTATTTCGTGTATTTTTAGGTAATTTTGGAAGAATAAACTTTTACAGAAAAATCGTTTTAAAAATTGTTAAAGACACCTCTCAAAATGGATAAAGGCACACATGCCTTGGTTAAGGGCACCCACCCTTTTTTAACTTGAAATTGAATTTAGGGGGGAAACTATTCTCACTCGTTTGCGTGAAGTTGTGAAGGTTGAAAATAAGATTTGGAGAAGCGGTTAAGGGATGAATATCTTCTTGCCTGAATTAGAGGAGTTTTACAAGTTTAGAAAGACTCAAAAATCATAACAAAATCTCGTTTAAAATGGTTGATTCTCGTATGAGTTTGATTCGATGTATGAAGAAAATATTCTTGGGATTTTATGGGAGGATATTATTTCGAGTTGATTTTAAGAACTAGGGCAAGAATATTACACAGATTCGGTTGTACAACTGCCAAGTCTTATTTAAAGGAAGGAAAATAATTCCCGAGTTTTTATTACAACCGAGATTTTTCCCCATTGAATGAAAAATATTACTCAAAGAGTTGAGGATATTTGGGAAGTGTATGGTGATTATAATATAAAAGGGGAGTCGAGCAGAGCATAGAGTGAGGCTGGCTCTGCCAAAAATCAAGTTAGAAAAAAATTAAGTTTGAAGAAATTTTGTTTCTGGATTGCAGGCGAAGAGAGGAGGAAGAAGAACAAACCACAGAGCAAAATTATCGTTGATAGTCTGTGGCCTTTGCTTTTGAATTCAGTTGTTATTGCAACGGTATCTTCAATGGTAATCAGCGACAGATCGTGGTACAAATGCTACAAAAAACAGTGATTTTCTAAAATCTTTAGAGAGTATTCCTTTATCAGCTACACAAGTAAGCTGTCAAATTAATTTGTCAGTCCTTTTTGTTTTAAGACACAGTTGATCAGTTCTTTTTCTTGTAATTATTTATAATCAATAAAATGGTTTCTTCCCTATCTTTTTCCATTCTTTTTGCCATGCATAGCTAGAACCCTCACCTAGGATTACAGAGGAAGTCCAATTGTGTTTGCTAGCATGTTCTAATTATTTTTCTACAATTATTCTCTTGGTCCTATTCTTGATTTGTCACGATAATAATTCCTTCATGGGTCTTTTAATGCTTAAATAATTGTTTTAAATATTTTTTAGAGAGTAACATTCTATAATGAATATAATTATTAATCTTTTGAGAAAAGTAATTAGATAAAAATTCCATATTTTCCAAAACATAACATTTTTTTGAAATCGTTTTGAGTATTATTTTGAGAAAATTATAGAAAATGGTTGTAAACATCTAGTAAGTATGATTGTGATGGAATCTCAACATACTAGGTTTTCTTTTGTTTGTCAATCAACTTTAGTATTTTAAGCATTTTTAGAGTTTTAGAATAAAATCACCAAACCGGTTTTGTTATTAGCACTAAAATTAATTAAAAAGTAGGAATTACAATTTCTGAGATCCCTGTGGAACGAACAGTACTTGCATGCTATCAACATCATCGCTGTCAAGACACTCAAAGCCGTAAAAATTACTCGTCGTGAGGTTGCCAATGTTCCAATAACAATCAAGGATACTGGAAAAAAAATCCATAAATACATATGGTTACATCACTCTTGAAGTAAAAACGTCTTCTGCTTATACTGCTACCAGATTTTACATAATCAGAGAAGATCCAGGACTATAAATAACGAGTACATCCATATAGATACTGGTGCAGCGGATAATAATGAAAAGAAAGAAAATAGAGGTTTTTTTCATACTTCAAATATTCCTAGGAATATCGACTATGAACAATGATAATTATTTAGACTTCGGTTTCCCGACTTTAAATAATAATCGATTAAACTTGAACAAGTTTAAGAAATTAATTCTTATTAATCAAATTAAATTGTTTAAAATAATACATGGAGGACTCTTTTATAGACTTGGGGAAAAACCCTAACTTACTAGTCAAGAAATGATGAAAAAAAAACCTAAACCGACTCAAACCCTAATTTGTTATTTTTGGAAAATTTTGGTCGACCAAAAATAATGAAAGTACTCATAAAATAAAACTATTTGCTGCAAACGGCGACCCAAACGGACTCCTAACAAAGAAGTTATTAACAAAACAAAAATTTTCCTAAAATAGCAAAAACGCATGTTTGAAGCCCTAAACGATGGAATTTGGCTAAAATATAAAGACCATGCAACAGTGCATGTCTTGATCGTTGGACCGTTTCCAATCAAAATGGACCCCTCTTGAGCTAAATTACGACACTCGGGTCTTTAGCCTCCAAATAGGCTATAGCCTGCTCACCTGCATCATTCTACCGGGGTTGAGAGAAATTCGCCATCGAATTTTCTTGGTCATCATCAGAATTATCACTATTATACGGCACCAAGTGTTTGACATTAAAAACATCAGAAGTCCGGATATGACTTGGAAGCTTTAACTTGTAAGCATTAATATTAATCTTCGCGACAATTTCCAAGGGACCAATCTTGCCGGCTTCAGTTTGTTATGCTCGGCAACTGGAAAACGATCATTTGTCAATATTTCCCACTCGAAATATCCTAATGCAAAATCCACAATTGTGCGTTTCTTATCTGCCGCCTCTTTATACCTCTCATTAGCTCAAATAATTGTTCTTCAGCCAACTTGTGAACCTGTTGCAACTGTTGGATACGTTCTTCAGCATGAACTTCAATTCTCTTCAGATCATGAATAGGTGCTAAATCTACCGGTGCTCGTGGATTGTATCCATAAACAACCTCGAACGAACTCATACCCAGACTATGGTTTACTGAACGATTAAATACAAATTCATCTTGGAAAATTTTCTGATCCCAACTCTTCGGATTGTCTCCAACCATACACCGTAGTATATCACCCAACGAACGATTCACAACTTCTGTTTGGCCATCACTTAGGATGATACGCACTACTGAAGTTAAGTCATGTATTAGCTAATTTCCACAAGGTTTTTCAGAAAAATCTAAGGAATCTTGTGTCTCGATCACTAACAATTTAACATGGCAATCCATGTAGACGATACCCTTCACGGAAGAACAATTCAGCTACCTTCAGTGCATTAGTAGTCTTCATGCAAGCAATAAAATGGGACATTTTTGAAAAACGGTCAACAACTACAAATACTGAATCATTTCCCTTCTGAGTTCGAGGTAAACCCAATACGAAATCCATGCTCAAATCTATCCAAGGCTTACTTGGAACTTTCAATGGTATGTACAACCCTGCATTAGTTGCTTTTCCTTTTGAAACTTGACAGATTCGACATATATCCACGAATTTAGCAACTTCACGCCTCATTGTTGGCCAGTAATATGACTTCGAAACAAGTTGGAAAGTCTTATCGCTTCCTATGTGACCCTCGTCATGTAACTCCTTAATAATCTTCAATCAGAGATTAGAATCAGGAATATACAATTGGTTACCTTTGAAGAGAAATCCTTCATGCATTAGGTAATCACTTTGTTTTCCTGAACTGATATCATCCACAATCTCCGCAAAGTTCGGATCAGTTAGAATATGGTTAGAGTATGAATCAAAATCTATTACCTCAGTTTGCATGGTGTTGAGTATCATACTCAATCTGCTTAAGGCATCAGCAACTTGATTATGTGACCCAGCTTTGTGCTTTAGTATAAAAGTGAACTCTTGCAAATAACCAGCCCACTTACCATGTCTAGAAGAAAGCTTATCTTGACTGTTGATGTGCTTCAAAGAATCATGATCAGAAAACATAATGAACTCGTTATGAATTAGATAGTGACGCCAATGCTTCAAGGCTTGAACTATAACATAAAACTACACATCATAATTACTATAGTTTAGCTTAGTCTCATTCAACTTATCACTGAAATATGCTACAGATCGTCCTTCCTGACTCAAAACATCTCAAATTCCTACCTTCGATGCATCACAGTGTAGTTCAAACGACTTGCTGAAATCAGGTAACACCAATAGTGGTGCAGTTATCAGCTTTGTCTTGACAGCTTCAAATGCTTCGTCAGCTTCCTTAGACCATGAAAACTTTCCTTCTTCCATGCATTCAGTAATGGTGCCATAATAGTGCTGAAGTGGGGAATAAAGCGCCGGTAAAAAGAAGTGAAACCATGGAAACTTCTTACCTCGTGTAATGTAGTAGGTGTAGTCCAATTTCTCACAACTTCAACCTTGGACTCATCTACCTTGATTTCATCCTTGGTGACGACATAACCGAGAAATAGAACTCGATATGTCATGAATGAACACTTTTGATGGCCACAAATAATTTCTCCCTGCGTAGAACTAAGATCACTTCTCGAAGATGTTGAACATGCAAGTCCATGTTAGCACTATAGAGAAGAATATCATCGAAATAAACAACCAAAAAAGTACCGATAAAGGGTCTGAGTATTTGATTCATGATATAAATGAATGTACTTGGCGCATTGGTCAACTCGAATGGCATAACCAGCCACTCATATAATCCTTTTCAAGTTTTGAGAGAAGTCTTCCACTCATCACCTTCACGAATTCTGATCTGATGGTACCCACTTTTCAAGTCGAGTTTGCTAAACACATTCGCTCCACACAACTGATCTAACAAGTCATCCAATCTTGGAATTGGAAAACGGTATTTGACTGTGATTTTGTTGATGGCTCGACTGTCAACACACATTCTCCACGTTTCATCTTTCTTTGGAATCAGCAAGGCTGGTACTGCACAAGGACTTATACTCTTTCGGATCAATCCTTTATGTAACAAATCTTGCACTTAACGACGAAGTTCTTCATGCTCCTTAGGACTCATTCTGTAATGCGCTTTATTTGGCAAGCTTGATCCAGGAACGAGATCAATACGATGTTGTATATCCCGGAGAGGTGGTAGCTCGTCCGACAACTCGTTAGGAAAACATCCATAAATTCCTTAATTAAAGGTTGAGCTGCAATGGGGATACTACTTTCATCTTGTTGTTCTTGTTTGACAATCAACACATACAATTCACCTGCATCTTCTACCTCATCTTCAAACTGCTTAAACGACAAGAGATTCGCAGCTTCTCCAGTAGATGGTGTAGGTGCAATCTCTTTACTGGGTACAAGTACTATACGTACGTCGTTCTATAAAAAACTGTAGGTATTCTTATACCCGTCATGACTACTTTTCCTGTCAAACTCCCATGGACGACCCAACAACAAGTGACAAGCATCCACTAGTAACATCACACCATATTTTATCTTTATATTTGTTACCAATTAAAAAAGAAATCAAGCAACATTTGTTTACTTTTACCTCATTCCCTTTCTTAAGCTAAGAAAGCTTGTATGGATGTGGATGCGCCTTGGTTTCTAGCTTGAATCATTTCACGACCTCTTCATCAACAACATTCTCGCAACTTCCAGGATCAATAACTAGACAACAAACTTTTCCTTCGATGGTACATGTCGACTGGAATATATTGTTACGCAACTAGCTGTCCATATGCCCTCTGGAAAAAGGGTTGGCGTTATCATCTTCTTCTTCCTGCCGAAGGTTATACCGACCCAGCAAATCTTAGACGTCTTCAATGAATTCTTCTCTAGATTTCCATGCAATGAAACCTTCTGGACCTCCTCCTCGACCTCGACCCTGACCGATTGCTACTCTTGGTGGCATCTTATCAATCCTAGAATCGACTTTGCTCTGATACCAACTGATGTAGCGGATAATAAATAAATAAAAAGAAAATAGAAGTTTTGTTCATACTTCAAATATTCATAGGAATATCGACTATGAACAACGATAATTATTTAGACTTCGGTTTCCTGACTTTAAATAATAATCAATTAAACTTGAACAAGTTTACGAAAATAATTCTTATTAATCAAATTCAATTGCTGAAAACAATATATGGAGGACTCCTTTATATACTTGGGGAAAAATCCTAACTTGCTAGTTAAGAAATGATGAAAAAAAACCTAAACCGATTCAAACCTTAATTTGCTATTTTTGGAAAATTTTGGTCGACCAAAAATAATGAAAGTACTCATAAAATAAAGCTATTTTCCGCAAACGGCGACCCAAACGGACTCCTAACGAAGAAGTTATTAACAAAACAAAAACTTTCCTAAAATAGCAAAAATGCATGTTTGAAGCCCTAAACGATGGAATTTGGATAAAATATGAAGACCACGTGACGAAGTGGTATGTCTTGATCGTTGGCCCGTTTCCAATCAAAATGGACCCCTCTTGAGCTAAATTACGACACTCGGGTATTTAGCCTCCAAATAGGCTATAGCCTATTCATCTGTATCACATACTTAGGAGAATAAACGTGTCATCAGCAGATCGACCACCTATGAGGTGCAGAGTCAGTCACGCTCCGTATCACAATGCTTGACAGACTCGATGTTAGCGTCGACTTTTACTTCCATTCAAATTCTTGCTTCAGCTCTGGCAGGTCAACAACAACCAATAATGCACAGGAAAACTCGGATATCTTCCTTATTCTATATGAGATAAAGTGGCTAGAGGCATGATATCTCTGTCAAATCATATCATATCTGATTTAGTGGTGGACTCCAATTGAGCTACACTTGGGGACTGATTATTGGCATGGAGCTTCTATTCCCTAACAGATTACCATCTTTAAAAGACCAATTAGTCAAAGAGCCAGATCGTTGATTAAAAGTTTGAAGAAAGCTCATTCACTCCCTAAAGACTCAGCGCAGTCATCAATTTTAATCACAATCAATAGGATCACTAATTAAGTTCAACAACATACAAATTATGAATTTAATTAGGCTACTGTTGTTGGCCACATATGCTTCCCATTTTCGACCATCTTGGCTGGTCAAAAGGATTTTAAAATGCCACCAACATAATCAAAACAACCACCTCACCTCTGATCAACCTGCAATACTGTCATATCCACTGCTCCTTTCGATATCAGTTGTTGTTGTCACTTGATGCTTGCTTCACCTATTTTATGATGAGGAGGTCACCTACTTGAAATCTTCAGGGGTTACTTAGATTGTTGTTGTTTATCTTCCCAATCGTTCGCCTGTGACAACTCCTACCAGTGGGGAAGTACAATGCAACATCCAAGCTTCATCTTTCGTCATATAATATTCTAATGGAGCATCAGGAGCAGGATACTCAAATGGATGCAGGATTTTTCTCTCTTAAAGATGAATACTCATGAGCAGAGGACTGCCTGTCTTCTCTAATTGCTTCTCTAGAATTAACATCGACCACTATACCCATATCAATGTTGGTTGCTCACCTTGGCTTGACGCATATACACATGCATTTCCACTCTTGGGGTTACAACACATATAAAGTCAAGATACTCTTACAGAGTCAAGAAAAATAAATTTTTTCAATCAAACTGTTTTGACATTGATGAAATTCAATTACAATTTAGACGGGTTATTTGTACTCTATAGTGAAGCGCGCCTAAGCTGGAGTTTGTCTACATCCATAAAACTATCAGGGTCCATCACCAGCTTCTCCTGACTTTGTCCTCCACTTTTCTGCTACCAGATATAACTCAAGTCATCTTCTCATAGTCATCGGTGCTCCACCTCTTGTCTACAACTATCTACTACTGCCAGCAACCCCTTATAGCATCAACTCTATGAAAAATCCAGGCTACATCAAATTCAAAGTTCTTGGGCACCCCCAAGTGATATTTCCAGTTTGATAGCATCACTTCATTTATAGTGACCCTGGTCACAGTAAACATATCGGTCATAGAAATTATCTCAGCTACACACTTCACCAGAAAAGAACATTCTCCAAACTTCTAGTAGAGTTGTGAATGTACTTATGTCATATTTGACTGTAGAACTCAGCACATTCAATTGGAAGGCCAAACCCTCTAGCAAGTACATTATTTGGAATATGCATGCTGAATGGATGATTAAAAGCAAAGCTAGTAGTAGAATACTCAACCATGTCATCGCTCTTTCAACTTTTAAAGTGCTGCCACCTTGAGTATTCATATCAACCACCATGTCATAGACAACGTCTTCACGTCCCTGAATTGGAAGAGTGGTGGCATCCTCAACTTCATCAAGTACAACTATTTCCACATCGTCTCCTTGCTCATTCTCATGTTCAGCCTACAATATCACCTCAACAAGTTGGAGAGCTCCAAACATAAAATTCAATTATCAACTATAAAATTAAGAGCATGGATGAAATAATGAGCCAAAAAATATATTCATCTTTAAGCATTCAATGAACAAAACAAGTAGGCCAAAGGCATAACAAGGTGTTTTTCAAAACCCACGTCAGAAACACTTTACATGGCCTTGTACGGTTTCAACAACTGACAGTAAATGGTAAAGAAATTAATTGGTGAATTATATACCTAAAAACCGCATGTGTTTCTACTACAACATAATAAAAGTGTGTCTTATTCCGAGTAACGTTCTAGGAGATATGAACCGGATTTTAGATGAAGTACAATCTCAAAACTGTCAGAATTTTACCTCAAATATTCCTGGAAAGTTTTTGTTAACCTTGTTTAACTATCAAAACGAGCTTTAAACCTAAATATTTCCACTTGGGGAGATAACTGGTCTTTCTCAATTCTGAATTGGGATCAACTATCGAAAACGGATATCGTATGACGATTCTACAACGTTTTTCCTAGACACTATACTTCTGAAATTTTCTGACGATGAAAAATCCTACATAAGTTTATATATTGATCCATTCATTCATTCATTCATTCATATGAAGACATTAATACGATTTCATAACAAATAAAGATATTAAAGAAAGTTTTGGCTCCATCAAAATGGCCATGCCAAACACAAAAGTGTTTAATTATGAAAGAATACCTACAAATCATAAAGTACGAAGGTGAAAGATACTGTTCACTATGACAATAGAAGTATGCTGAGAAATCTAATAAGAGGTATGGGAATCTGAATCAGATTCATATTCATACTCATCGTCATCCTCTTCATCTGATTCATTTTTCGTCTTCTTCTTCTTCTTCTGAGTCTTCTTCGAAATTTTCTTTCGGGCATTCATCGGGATCTTATTCCGTATATTCTTAGGGATCTTCATCGTCTACAGGATCGATTGAGCCCATCATCAAATCATCATGGTTATCTTGTCTTGTCCAACTTTTAAATCAGCCTGAACTAGAGGCTCTAATGCTATGTCTGGGGAATACGGCTCATACTCATGCTCTGCAGGCTCCCAGTCAAAGAGGGATTCATCTGCATCAGAGTCAAAGGCTAACTCTTTCGCTCCGTCTTCACGATCCTTGCTTGTATATAAAGATATTGCTACTGCTGGTAGATAACAAGTCGTTTATCCTCAGCTCTCTTTCTCGCCTCAGGATAAGCCATATTTACTCTCTTGTTTGTACGATTCGTCTTTTTTTTCGAAGAGTCAGAATCACGATTTTGATCAGAAATTGCCATGGTCTACTCAAACAAAAGCAACAAGGTACTACAACAATAAAAGAATTATATACATACAATATAGAGTGTTATAAAAAATAACAACATACGCGAGGATCAAATAAAAGTCACCAAAAACCCTAGGTTATCTGGTTAAGCTTACCAGTATGGTTACTACTACAGTTAAGTACTATGTTACCTTGGAAGAACAATAATAGCGCTAGGGTTTGTTTGAAAAGAAAATAATATAATAATACTTTTTAGTATTATCAAGATATATATATATATGTATGTGTGTGATATACGAGCAAAATTAAAAAGCCCTAGTTTTACCTAATAATGGAACTATGGGTAAACTAGCTAGCAAAAACTTCTTTTGTTGGTAGCGTGCCATAGGAAGTGGTTTAAGTCAATGGTGCATACCTAGGAAGCAGGCTCAATCTTCTCCAGTACCACGTACTCAAGAAGCAGCTCAGCACATGCTTACTCAACAGCCTACTCGAGGACTAGTCTGCTCTTGTTAATCGAACAACTCAAGCTTTCACTGCAGCATAATCGAAGAAACAGTTCTGCAAATACAAAGAGCAACAAATCTCTGCTGCTTGCTCGTGGATGTAATAAAAGAAGAAAGAGGAATTGAGAGAAAAACGAGCAATATTTGATGTTGCGCATACGAGAAGTGATTATATAACTCACGTATAAAAAATAATAAAAAAATAAAACAAACAATTTAGCTTGGATAATAACGGATGACCAACACTCAGTCTTTGTCAAATTATTGTTGGAAACGTCAAATGCAAGGGCGCTATTTGCTATGCAGGCGCATGTAGTAAAATATAAGAGGGGAAAGGAATGTGTTCCCTTTTACAGTCGATCAAATTTCTGAATTTGAGAAGAAGAAAGTTTCCTTTATTGGTCACGTGAGATCATGGGCTTCAAAGCCGCCCATCTAGGCGTTAAAGCCCTTAGCAGCAAGATCGTGACTACATCTCCTCCTCTAGCTGTAATCTTTTGCTAGCTCCTTGTTGCGTATGATTGCTATGACTGCTTCGCCAATGCAGCTGCTAAGGAAGTTCAACTACGACATCTCTGGTAACATTTAACAACCAAGCTATGTTATTTTACTTTCGTATGTCATTTCACCATCTAGTGCATACCACCCAACAATTAATGTTTTGTGCTAAGCAGGGATTTATGTAGATGGTGGGTTTTTCCAAGGCCAAAATCATAAAAATATATGTTTCTGACCCGAGTATCAGAAATATAGAACCTTAGTATATTTTCGTTATGCAGAGAGTATTAGGAATATACTAAGTCATGATAGGTGTCCATCCTTGTCTCCTTCTATATATATATATATATAATCATGAGTATCGTATGACTCAGTATCTATCTATGCATGTAATTCTTAGAATAGCACGGGTGCTTTCTGCAATAATCCCAAATATTGTATAATTTCTACGTAATAAATCTCAAGCTCCTAGATGGATTGCCCACTAGTATATAGTAAATTGAGTGTTCTTTAATGCTATATTCCAGGACTGAATTCCTAAAAATTACCTTGTGTCAATACTTATGCTCAACTGAATGATATTGATTAACTATGGTACCCGTACAAACCTGTATAGAAGTATGTAGCAAGTGACATATAAATCTACTTGACTAAAATACCACAACTGTGCTTGGATATCAAGTCAAAAATTATGCTAAACACAAAAATAGAGCTCTGACTAGCTAAATCTAACCTTGGACAAGCTCAGGAGTCACATCTCCCATGACTGGTTGTACTAAAAACCCAATAATAGTCAAAAATCATGAAACCCTAGCTTTTTGGGCCTAAATGATTAATTTGGGCCATATTAAAATCAGGGAATTCCTTTATTACACTTGGACGGCTAACTTGGCCGGCCAAAATTTGCTCCATGGCTGACCAACTTGGTTGGCCACCTCAACCCTCGCCTGACGAGGTGATTGATATGAGTGGCATCAACAACAAATCAATTAGGAGTCATAGTTTAAGCTTAGAGTTGGGAGTCCCAACTCCCACTTTTGCAATGAAGCATTGCAAACATTAATCTTGGAGTCCCTATTCCCTTATAAACGTTGCAAACATTAAAAGTTGGGAGTCTCAAGTTTCCCTTATACTTGAAAAGCATACGAAAACTTTTGTATGTAGCCTCCCTAGTCAACGACTTACCAAGTGTGACATACACTTATGTTGACTAACCACATATGGCTATAAATTCTAACTGAAACGATAAGCCATATTTTCATAAAATTCAATTTATTTTATATGTCATACCATAAATATAATTAATATACGGTTGACCATGGCTCACCATAGCGTCTGTCCAGAAATATATTATTTCAAGTGATTTCACACAATGCTTGACCACTTCAATACTTAAAAATAGAAATTAAAAATAAAATTGGGATTATACTAACCTTTTTTGTAGGCAATTTTCCACAATAATTACAAAATATTACCTGCACAACAAAGACAAGGAGAATACCCAAACAAAATCTAGAAAGAAAATAAAATAAAATAAAAATCCTAAACTAATTAACACAAAATTATAGAAAAAATAAAAATCATAATTTCTTAGTTCCCCGGCAGGTGCGCCAAAAATTTGATGTGATTTTAATGTATACCGCAAGAGCACGAATGTTAATGAGACAGTATGCAAGTACGATTCGTTCCACATGGATTTCAGAATTGCGATTTCTAATTTTTAGTCAATTATTGGGCTAATAACAAAAGAATGATTTTTAATGAATAAATTAAATAAATAAAAAGATAAAATAACTATAAAAATTAATCACCAGGAAGAGAATGCCTAGGGTTTTGGATTCCACTACTTTTGATGTTTGCACAATTAACAATTTAATTTCTTAAATCTACTCTGAAATTTCTCAAAACAATTTTGAACCTAATCTCATGTTTTAGAAAATATAACGTTTAAAACTATTTATACGGCTTTCGTCGTTGCACAAAAGTATAACCTCCTTCGCTTATAAAAAATCAACAGTTTTAAAACCATCCAGCACAATTAAAATGAAGCATTTTAGAAGAGAAATTATTAGTCATTAAAAAAGAACAATAGAGAGTAATTTTGTCTAAGAAATTAAATATTAATAATAAGCATCAAAAATAGCTTCCTCCGCTACCCTAGAATAGAAGATTAGCTACTCATGGAGAAGAAAATGTAAGAAAATTGATTAAAAAAATTAAATTTATTGAATAAGAAAATCTCACAATTTTTCTTTATTTCTTGTCGATTTAACGACGGACTCCAAGTGTAGTACAAAGAAGAACCGACCAGTGGTGTCGTTGAAGCATGCAAAACTTTGGAAAGAATTAATGAATTAACGACGCCTTTTGTGTGATTTAATCACTCAACTGTTGCAGGCACTATTCATAGAACCGTTACAAAAGGTATTAAATTTAAAAGAAAAGTTTACAGGATTAAACGACAGTTTCAGCGACCGTTTTGGTATGTACTTGTTCTTGTTCTTGCTTCTTCCCGACCTGGTTTTGCAGAGAGATGAACTGAAAAAAAATTGTGTTGGCCAAGCCAGCTTCCTCTCTTTGTTCCTCTTAAACCCTATTTATAATACAACGACTAACAACTCCAATTCTCCAAAAAAAAAAATCTTTTCATTCAATAAAAATCTTCTCGGCAGAACGTGATCGAATATTTTTGATGAGAAATAAAATCTCGGTGATTTTCTTCTTGCTTTTCTTTCAACCGAGAATAATAGGAACTTAATGTTGTTTCCTTCGTTTAAGAAACTATCTTTGATTTTGTTGCACTCTTTTAAGAAACAAAATCCCGACAAAACAATTTTCTCCCTTTTTTAGTTTCGAGAAGTAAATGTTTACGACTCTGTTTTGATTTCATGTGTACATCTTGTGTACACGTCTCTATTAAATAGGAATGAACATATATCCTTTACTTAATCTCTTAAAAACAACCCAAAAATATCTTCACAAATTCGATCGAGTGAGAGAAAAAAATTCTCACCAAAATTGAATTTCAAACATATGAAGGTGGGTGCCTTTAACAAACTCATGGGTTCCTTTATTAAATCATGGGTGCCTTTATCAATTCACTTGGGGTGTCTTTATCACTTTTTTGGGTGCCTTTATAACTTTTTAAGCTGATTTTTTCAGAATTTTTTATTCTTCAAAAATACCTACAAACACAATAAAAATACTAATATTAATGCAAAAATTGAGAAAAAGCAATATAAATGTGGGAACAATTAAGAGACAAAAACGTGTGTATCAGTACGAATGTTTTAGGGATTAGACGAATTCTCATAAGCTTATCCTATTTTTACCTTTTTACCCCTAAATTCGTTTTTACCTACAAACACCTAATATACCACCATCCTTAAACCCATCAAAGACCACCAGAACAGCAACAACCATACCAACATGTTGGGTCAACCCTAACTTAGATTCAATTAAAATTAATACAGATGGGGCGGCTAGGGGATAACCGAGAATTGCAGGTGCATGCTTCATATGCAGGGATTCAGCGACAAAAAATGTAGAAGCAATGAAACAACAACCACCTCCCTAATAGCTGAGACATGGACCATGCTAATGGCTACTAGAACAACGTCAGAGAGGAATCAGAAAAATAAAAGTCTAATTCGAAACAGATTCAGAGTACCTCATATGCTTTATAAACTCTGAGACTGAACCACCTTAGTATATAGATGAAATGATTATCGAAATCAAACAGATAATGCGTCAAATTACACAGTGCGCTATCCATCACAACTACATGGAAGGTAACCAGGCATCAGATGGTCTGGCAAATCATGCATCGGATAATAGTCAAGCAGAAAACCTCTCAACAACAATATGGAACCATATGATCCCATCTTTTCTTAATCAAATTGTTTTAAGGGACTCTATGGGTACGACATATCTTCATATAATCGTATTCTAGTTAATTATATAAATTTCATGCTTTAAAAAGAAAAAAGAAAAGTAAATTGGAAGATCGGTCTCAAGTGGTCTTTTACTTACCCCAAGTCATTTTACTTCGACCAAAAATCAATTTTCCCCAGAACCAAGTTAGATTTACCATTATTAAATTTTATAAGAAATTAATAGTAGTGCCCATATAGTTAAGATCTTGTTAGGGTAATCAGTCGTATATAACACCGTTGAAGATGAGAATGTAGATAAAGTTATTTGATATGGATAAGCTTTCCAATTATTGTATGAAATGCTATATAACCTTACTTTTGTAATCGACTGCAGTTTACTCCAAAAATTTGTATTAGCATCACATTCTTTACAAAAAATTATTTGAACAATATACTTTGAAATGGGTCTGATCCTACAACAAAAATTTGATAAAATATTTTAACAACCGCGATATGTTAGATTTCCTATATCTAGCGGCTCGTATCAGTGTTCACGTGGTCGTTTAACTGACTTCATTTTGTGTGTTGGTTTAGTTGAAAATTTTTAGGGAAAATATTGAAATAAAACATGTTATATTTCATATACAATTTTGCACCCAACTAGATAAAATGATAGAGGATGTCTAAATAGATATTATCAGAAATACTAAACTACCCTCAATTCATTAATTAACCATAATACTTAAATAAAAATATAAATTCAAAAATCTTTCCATTTTTTGCTACATTCCAAATCTAACAAAACCCTAAACCAAAAAAAAAATTATTTCCATCAAACTTTCCAAATCCTAAAAACCCTAATCCAATTTTTTCCAAAAAAAATATCAGATCTCTCAATCACTCAATCTAGGGTAAATCTATACAAACTTATACTTCAAATAGCATTTTCATTGATCTAAGTGTTTTAATCTGACTTTTAGTGAACCAAATTCCTGATTTTTTACTAGAATCGTTCTATGTTTATGTATCGTGTCCAACGATTTTGTATGATCTTCATGAACATGAAGAACATGCATCAGAATCATTGGATACGATATAACCACATCAAACGGTTCTAATCCATATTACTCGCTGATAATTACCATATCCAGAATCGTTGGATGAGATCTGTTGTATCCAACGATTCTACCTTTTTATTTATTTTACTTTTCCTCATATGGGAATCGTTGGATACGATTTGTTGTATCATTCTACCTTGTCATTTTTTTTAACTTCCCTGAGATTGGAATCGTTGGATAAGAACTTATGTATCCAATGATTCTACTTTGTCATTTTTTTTTAGTTCTCTGAGATGGGAATCGTTGGATAAGAACCTGTTGTATCCGACGATTCTATTATGTTATATTTTTTTACTTCTCTGAGATTGGAATCGTTGGATAAGAACTATCTAATCCAACGATTCATTCTTACTCGGTTTTTGTACATTTTTATGTTAGAATCGATAAATACATATTATATTAACCACTGATTCTGTTGAGTTGATTTTATTTCCTTACTGATCTTTTTGTTAATTGAATTAGTGATTGTTGATTTTTGTTTCTCTTTAACCATACTTATCTTTTTTTCTTCAATTTATTTTTTGCAGGAATGGAGAACAAAGGCAAGAGTACTAGCTATTATATAGAAATCCATGAATATGATGTGTTTAGAAACCCGAAGCCACCTACTGTGCGGAAGCTATATAAGTTTGGTTTTTCGTTTGGAAGAGAGACAAAGTTTGAGAAAGTCAATAGGCTTCTTGGAGAACTCTATTTGGAAGAGCTTGACGAGGTTATTAGAATCGCAACACACAGAATCGAAGCCATTGATATATAGAGGAAGTTTGAAGTGGCAAATGTTTCTAATGAAGCTGCTAAAGCTGATCAATGAGAGGATGTTGAAAATGATTTAGTTTAAGATGTTTATCTAAAACAATAGTTTATGTTTATTTAGAATGACTTATTATGTTTGTATCGTAGCTACTATAAGGTTTAATTGGTTTTTGAACTAAGGTTTTAATTACATCTTATGTGTCACTTTTCATTGCACATGGTCAAACTTAGGCTCAACGACTAGTTTTTTTTGTTTTTTTTGAAAATATAGTCGTTCCCCCCTTTATGCATATAAATAGGATAACCCACTCTCCATCATATACTACTTCATTAAAACAAATTTTTTTTCAATATTAATTGCTTCCTTCAAAGTAAAACTCTTTTGCAATGGCAAGTCCATCATCAACTACCAATTCAACTGAAGAGATACTCAGAAGATGCAAACGAACTACTCTATCATCATCACCAACTACAAAATCAATAAGGGCTATGGAAGAAGAGATACGCAAAAGAAGCAAACCAATGACTGCCATGGAAAAAGAGGAACTCAAGAAACGAGGTTACGACCAATTCCAACGAAGGGAAAGGTCAAAGTCCGTTGTGGATGAGACGGAATGGATTAGGAATTATTACGTCGTCATGGATCTTCCCGAAGAACATCGAGCTGAGCGTATGTCATAAACCGGAAAATTCCGCCTCCGGCACTATGCGCTGGGCAGTCCAGAACTCCCCGATGCGCGGCTTAAAAGATAGTAACCGGACCTTAAAACTTAACTTCTCGCTGTCATATGCAGGTATATTTGCTTTTACAAGCATGATACTCGAAATATAATTTCCATATCGTTCCAACTCACCCTTATTCTACAAAGGGTACATGACCATTAAAGCCAATGGTGAATGCCTTTGGCAAGCATCCCATAATTACAATCATTGTCCAGGCCTAACTCATGCCTTGGACTAGCACCTAGGCCATTTCAAGCCTAATTTTTCGCTTCATCAATTATGCTTCGACCATGCGTTTGAGCTTGCACTGATCTTGTTATTGCCAAGGGTGCAACATCCAGGCACATGCCATTCCATGCCGTAACGGTTGCTAGGTAGTATGACCAATCCATCGAATGAAATTGAAACTACCTCATCAAGTGTGGAAAAAATCATCTCTTGACTTAGCATTTCCAAGCCAGATGATACGAGTTACCATAATACCGCAATCGCCTCTAAATTAGATGATATAAGCGATAAGGTGCTACACCTCAATGCATTGCATTGCAGATGCTACGTACCCAACCCGTACCTTGAAGGGATCAAGCATGACCGTAGTTCATCAAAAGTATCAATTTGAAAGGAACAAGTAACTTAAGCCTATTAAAAACCTAGGCCAAGCATGTACCATCAAAAGACGTCACAATTGTTTAATGAAATTTAATAAATCAAAATCATGGAATTAATCTATTCAAATCATAATGGTCTGTATTAGATATTTTATTTAATTGATCTAAAACTGTAAGTGGTTTCAACATTAACCCCTAGCTACAAATTAATTAGAACATGGAGATGGGTTTCTCAAAACCCATAAAAATAATTAAGAAAAATAGGAAGAAGATTAAACCGATAGTCGATACGTCACTGTAGTTGAATCCGTCTCCACGCCGCTCTCCAACGTTGTTGCCTGTACAAACCTCCTTCACGCCTCCCAAAACTGTACAGAAAACTATCACCCAGAAAGCTCTTGTACGCTTTTTTTCAGCCGGCCCTCGACTCCTGTACAGACTCCCCGAAACTAAAAGAAAAATCTAATCTAAAGCTAAAAGAGCCCTCCCCTTTTACGCCAGCCTCTCTCTATTTATAATCTCATCAACTAGCCCCCGTACTAGGTCTTCACCTAGCCTTTTGTTCACCTGACGCAGCCTTACTTTCCAAAATTGATCCCAACACCGTACATCCAAGTCACTCTCAGCCAACCTATACCTAGATGTCCTCTTTCACGTCTCCCAATTGAGGTTGACCTTACTAACATCATAGCCTTTTCTTCACACCACACTTTACAGGGTTTTGTCCTACCTTCACATTACACACTAGCCAACACCTACACTCCTCACATGTGTTGACTAGCCTTCTCTTGCTTCTTTCACTTCCGTGTCAGATCACCAAGTACTCAAGAACAGTCAGCTAGTCCTTTTGTTTCTCCACGTTCTCTCTCCTTTTTTCTTTAATACGGCCGCACCAATAGAAGCTTTAACTGATTCCCTGTGACATGTTGCTTCACTTAGCCAGAGCCCCCACTTACTCGGTCATCCAAACTCCAACCTGACGCAGCTAACTAAAAATATTATAACGACACTAACAGTTTAGCTCGTTTAACCGTATTTAGTCGTAACTTCGGATTTTATGTGAACCACCTATTAAAACAATAAAACAGTAAATTAATAAAATCATAAATGCTAACAGATATAAATTAAGAGATAAAAATGTATGATTTAAGCGCCTATCAAATACCCCCAAACCTATATTTTGCTAGCCCTCGAGCAAAAACTAATCTAAAAATAAAATAAAATCCTAACTCACTTTCGTAGGAATCACGACTACATTTAGCATATGTAATAAGCCTTTAAACCCCTAAGTGGCCTTAGCGGACGAGTTATAGTCTCGTGAGGGTTTAGAAGAGGTTTACCCACAAAACCTGTACTCCAAAATTTTAGCTACCTGTGAACAATTTAGGATAGACACTAAACAAGCTATTTAGTTGGCATACTAAATTCCGCGACTATAAGAATCATTACCCTGTATGAATCCAATTACTATACACGACTTTGCACTCAGCGTACTAAAATTCATATAAGAATGCAACTATACTCAAATAATCATCGAACATCCAAAATTGGATGTAATTCACATTGCTCGAAATCAATCAAATTCAAACACATGGATAGATTAGTAGATGGAAATAGAAGTAATGAATGATGCATATGTTGACTAAGGTGAACGGTGTTTCCCATATCTGTCTGAAGGTCAGTGCCAGGATGAATCCTATTTTTATTATTATTATTTATATACATAAATTATTATTTTTATTATTTTTTTAATGACTGCATGATTAGATCTTTTGAATCTAAGCGCATGCTCCTTTTCAGCAGATTACATGATAGTTCTCATGGATCCTGCATTCCACGCTTGCTTAGGCGACGGAGACAGAGAAAACATACACATATTGCTATCAAAGTGTCAATTTTCATCATTTTTTTTTATTATTTTTTTTTTGAATAAGAATTAAAAATGAGCTTGAACTCAACAATCTATTTCATCCTGACGGCGATAACAATTTGATACTGGGCCTCACCAAATCACTTAGAGAAACATAAAATTGCCAAAATAAAAACAGAAAGTGATATGATTATGATGATTCCGAGATATGCTTGTTCAGTGATTATCTTCAAACACCTGAGTGCATTCAAAGATGAATAGACCATTTAGTTGGGCACACCAATTCCTATAAATAAGAGATATGTTTCCATCTACCTAGAATGGTTAGTGTCATCATGAATAATTCACATGTTTCTAAATTTCAGAGTTTCTTTATTGGCATCAATTTTCGGAAACTCTACCCCCGAACCTAAATTTAACATTGTCCTCAATGTTTCAAACCGTGCAATCTAGAATGGTATGCAATAAATATAAATAAGAGAAACAAATGTAAATTAAAGAGAAGGGATTGGAACGTCTCACCTGATTGACGCAAGAAAAGCAGTATTCTCTGTCGCACACATCAAACGATAGTAATAACAAAGAAACTAAAAATAAAAATAAATAAAAATCCTAAAAGAAAATAAAAATAAAAAACTAATAATCTACCTACTGGATATGTACAGAAAGAATCCCCATACAATAATAACCTGAAAAATTTGGGAATCAACCCAAAATACAATATTTGCAAATGATAGTTTCACAATTATATCATGGCAACACGGAGACACTGAAACTATCAAAAATAAGGGATTACCCCCAAACCAAGTTTTTACTACACTGGGAAGTGCGTAAAGAACAAAATATGGGAATAATATTGGGGAAGCATTGATTGGTTCATGCACAGTGTCAGGAATAGGCAAGTCCTCTGGGTATTTGGATGCAAAGTGATCCAACAAAACTTTTGAAGCACATAATTCTAACCCTAAATTAGGCAACTTTTGGAAGTCTAAGGGTCTAGAAACAACCTCTAAGTCGGGTGAATGATCTTGTGAGATAGATTCATCTATAGAATTAGGCAAATCATCTACACAATCATCCACAGGGTCATCTATCATTAGAGGTGATTCGTCACTTACCTCAGGTGAAGCAAGCACTTCATTATGCTGTGGTCGTCTTAATACTTCCCCCAGTGTCATTTTTTTCGTTTCCGGTGAAATATTCAGACAATCCAAAAGATTCCGCTTCCTCGGAAAATCAACCTCATGGTACTGGGGTTGATACTCAGCTGAATAACCACCTATGACGGAACGATGTGGATGCCAAGTTCCATACCTGAGACGATTATAAGCACAAATTTCCTTATATCCTGACCCATATATACATTCCCCAAGTGTCATCTTAAAAGAGCCCTCCCCTTTTACGCCAGCCTCTCTCTATTTATAATCTCATCAACTAGCCCCCGTACTAGGTCTTCACCCTAGCATTTTGTTCACCTGACGCAACCTTACTTTCCAAAATTGATCCCAACACCGTACAGCCAAGTCACTCTCAGCCAACCTGTACCTAGATGTCCTCTTTCACGTCTCCCAATTGAGGTTGACCTTACTAACATCATAGCCTTTTCTTCACACCACACTTTACAGGGTTTTGTCCTACCTTCACATTACACACTAGCCAACACCTACACTCCTCACGTGTGTAGACTATCCTTCTCTTGCTTCTTTCAATTCCGTGTCAGATCACCAAGTACTCAAGAACAGTCAGCTAGTCCTCTTGTTTCTCCACGTTCTCTCTCCTTTTTCTTTAATACGGCCGCACCAATAGAAGCTTTAACTGATTCCCTATGACATGTTGCTTCACTTAGCCAGAGCCCCCACTTACTCGGTCATCCAAACTCCAACCTGACGCAGCTAACTAAAAATATTGTAACGACACTAACAGTTTAGCTCGTTTAACCGTATTTAGTCGTAACTTCGGATTTTATGTGAACCACCTATTAAAACAATAAAACAGTAAATTAATAAAATCATAAATGCTAACAAATATAAATTAAGAGATAAAAATGTATGATTTAAGCGCCTATCAATTGCATTGCAGATGCTACGTACCCAACCCGTACCTTGAAGGGATCAAGCATGACCGTAGTTCATCAAAAGTATCAATTTGAAAGGAACAAGTAACTTAAGCCTATTAAGGCAAAGTCACATCAATTTCCAACTTCATCGCAAGGCCAAAGGCCAAGTAAAACCTAGACCGTATGGGCCGAAGGACTTTCGCAAGGTATGCACTAGCTTGTGCATAATTATCGTTATTTACTATGCAAATATGCGTTCTCGAGTACGTAACACAATTGAATGATGCTTTCACATAATTCAAGCTTTATGGGCTAAGATACAAGCATATTGATGCTTAAGCATCAAGTATGCTCCAACGTATAGGTCACATCACATATATATGTATGTCCATTACCGCTCGTGCACATTCAAGCTTTATCGAGTAAGCTACAAGCATATTGATGCTTATGCATCAAATATGCTCCAATGTATAGGTCATATCACATATATATATATGTGCATTACCGCTCATGCACATTCAAGCTTTATCGTTTAAGCTATAAGCATATTGATGCTTATGCATCAAGTATGCTCCAACGTATAGGCCACATCGCATATGGGTTCAGTGATGCATTCTCAATCATGCATCATGGCATAATAGTGCATTAACAGTGTGATGCTCTCGGATACGCAACATTGGTTCAGCGATGCATTTTTAATCATGCATCACGGCATAATAGTGCATTAGCACTATGGTGCATTCTCGAATACGCAACATTGGCTTAGTGATGCATTCTCAATCATGCATCACGGCACAAATAGTGCATTAACACTATGGTGCATTCTCGAATACGCAACATTGGATTAGTGATGCATTCTCAATCATGCATCACGGCATAATAGTGCATTAGCATTATGATGCATTCTTCGAATATGCAACATTGGCTTAGTGATGCATTCTCAGTCATGCATCACGGCATAATAGTGCATTAGCACTATGATGCATTCTCGAATACGTAATATTTTCTTAGTGATGCATTCTCAATCATGCGTCACGGTATAATAGTGCATTAGCACTATGATGCATTCTCGGGGATACACGTCAAGGCCATTTGTGTCTTTCCCTGGTAAGAGTCATTTTTGACTTGTGATGCATTCTCAAATATGCATCACGCGTAATAGGGCCTTAACACTATAATTCAAGGTCAAGGCACCCACATCCTGATGCAATCCTAAATGAGCTTTATAAGCTTAGGGTGAAGCTTCATCCCAGGTCATGACACATCCCTGAGTAAGCGTCATGCGAAAATTGTGGGTGTTACATCGCATATTTTGGAATCTGGTAAAAGCAGGACCTTACGTTTCCAAGCCGGACGCGAAGTAGAAGGGTACACACCATGATTACACGTCCGACTATGTTTGTTCAAGGACCAAACATGTTAAAAAGTTGTGCATTAAATACAACGAGATTCTCGCTAGGCACAGAGGCGATAAGTTTGCGGCACAAAATGTATTTACTAAATGGAGAGGAGAGCCATTTTATCATTTCGAAGCTGCCATGATAGTTGAGTCTCGTACCGGGAAATAAATATCTCTTAATTCTAAACAAATATGTAATTTTAAGTTATTATCTATTAATGAAAAAATGTCTTACTTTAGAAAGCTTAAGGAGAGTGTCGAATAATTCGATTAACATCAGTTGTGATTATGACAACCATTGTTCACTTTAGAAAGCTTATATACGCCATCGACTCTATTAACTATAATCTTAACGGGCAATCATGCTTCTTTGCCTTCGACTTACTAATGTAGACCCTCGACGTCCTCTTCACATACAATTTGTCCTTTTCTTGGTAACTTTCATACTTGACACTTCTCTCGCAAACAATTTCCAAACGATCACGCTTTGAATGACGGTCTAAGATTAATGCGCATTTGATCTCCATGCCGTTGTCCACAAACCATTGCCTTGCATCCTCCTTCTTTTACCACACCAAATCAGTGTAGTAGTGGGCAGAAGTATCAGACCCCATCTGAGACACGGTTCAGGTTGATGGTCAACCGCTAGAACAATCTACAATATAAATCAAAAAATTAGACCAAGGGAATCGACGGATAGGTACGTTCCGAACGATTCTATAAAATCGGTCTTTAGGTCCTCTCATATCCACCGATTCTAAGTAGTTGTGATTTTAGGAAAAAAATCCCTAAAGGATAGAATCGGCACAAGTGAAATGATTTATGTAACAATTCTAGCAGTCAGCAAAGCGCAGTTCTTTTGGACACTTTTTCGACTAGAATCATTACATAGATCAACACACATCGACCGATTATTTGACCCACCAATTCCCCCAAAAGTGAACCAGAATCGGTCGTTGTTCATGGCCATAACCACCGATTCTGGTTCGTAAATTATGAGAGTAGGTAGAATCGTTGGTTACGATGTCATTGTAATCGCCGATTCTGGGTTATACGGAGGCCAGAAAATAGGTCAAATTTGCAAAAAAATAATAATCACTTTTTGGAGATTATGGACTACAAATACACGTTTGGAGATCCTAAGAACATATACATGACGTTTGGAAGCATTAAGATGTCTGTTTTTTTTTTTTGGTTGAATCTTCATTTTCTTGATAAAAATCTTCATCTATGCTTTGGTTCACACGTTCTTATCCGTCCAACAAAAACCCCAAATCTGTAGGATCGAAAGCACGATAATATGATTTGTGATATGTAGACCACCCCACTTCAAAATTTGACCCACATCAAAAAATTTATCCCAACCTAATATAGAGAATAACGTAGGTTAACTACCATACCGGTTGAAATTATTAACCATTGGATAAAATTCATTCAACGGTTTAGAAAGTTCATCCAACAGCAATTCAGTGCACTAAATTTAAATGGGTATATATTCAAATTGTTTAATTAAATTCCTTTGTAAAAACTTCTTAATAAGGCCAAGCACTATGGTGAGGCATTTTGCTCTATAGTTTAATTATAGCTAAGCAAAAGAGAGGTCCAAAAAGTACTATTATGGGGGAAATCTATCGCTTGAATTACTGAGATGGATACTGATTTTCCGTCCAAATAGTGACATATGGATATTCAGCATACGTCTAAGTCCTTTTTTTTTCTTCTTTATTAAGTATTTTTTATAGATTAAAATCTAATTAAGATAAAAAGAATTGGAGAAATAATAGGAAAAAAAAGAAATTAGAGTAAATAAAATAGTTAAAGAGAAAAATAATAGGAAAAAAATAATTAGAGTAAACAAAATAATGAAAAGAAAAATATTAGGAGATAATATAGGTGAAAAACCGAATTAGGTTTTATTACTTTGAACCAGATTAAAACCAAATGATGCCCCATAGTAGTTGTCTTTCGCTATATTTAAACTATAGCCAAGCGAAATACCAACCATAGTGCTTAGCCATATTTTCTATATGAATTTTACATATTGATTTTTTTATTTTTGCCCGTGTGTTGTTAAAATAATTTTGGTCTAGCAGCATAACAACCAAATCATTGGATATATAGATGGTTGTGATAATATTTACTACCAATATATTTGATAATTAAAAAAACTTGTATAAACTAGATAAATAGATAATATTTACCATTCATATTTTCGGATGATTTTCTGTCATGCTAGATCAGAAAATATTCGAGCAACGCATGAATACCTGCAAGGTTATTCAATCATTTATCCAGTTGATAATAAGATTTTGCATTTACATGCATTAGTTGTTACATGAACTATACTTTCATTAGTAAGACTGTAAACTAAAAATCAATTCAGATTAAAACAAATCTTCAGATGAAATAATCTCTCCTTGTTAAGGTGTTCACTAACATCGCCAAAATATTTCAAATCATCTTTATTAAGTGATGAACATTAAGGTACTAGATAAACTTTAAAAGTAACATGTTACGGTGTATTAATAATAATGTAAATCTTCATAACCTTCGATATATTGTTGTTAGATACTAATATAATATTATCATTATTTTTATATAACAAATACTAAAATACCAAGGTGATTAAATTTAATAGACAAAAAATTCTCCTATAATTGGAATCCACAAAAGTTTAAAATTGAAAAAAATTGATACAAAAATCTCAAATTTTTAAAAAGGTTTAAGTTAGTCATTTCTATTTTTTAATAATACCACAACCATTTTTTCCATACAAATCTTTCTTCCTTCCTTTCTTCTTTTATTTCTTCTTCTTCTTATTCCATCGACTCCTCCTTTTCCTCCTCCCCACCACCACCACCTGCAACAGTAGCTCCGTCACAACCAAATCAATGACCATGCTACCAATAGCATCTTCGCCGCCTCCTCACCAACACCACCAGCATTTCCTTCTCTTTCTTCTACACCACCGCCAAAAGCACCTCCACATCGTCTTCTCTATCTTATACAACCACCACAAACAACTCCTTCTGATGTATCATCACCAGAAAATGATGATGCGTTATTATCCTCAAAATCATCATAAAAAATCGATAATACATCATCATTGTTGAAATCAATGTTTGTGTTGGTAAAATAACAGATTTATGATGAAACCAAAATTGGTTTTATCAAAGAAACCAATAAGTAAAAAACACCAAAAGAGTTGGTTCCAACCTTAGTTAGCAATTCAGAGTACGGAGAGTAGTTCGGGACGGCAAACGTACGAGTATTATACGAATTCGGATAAATCGTATTCGGTCAAAAAACCGGTCAACGGGTCGATATTCGACAGTAGTTTGGAACGTCATACGTACGTGTATTATTCGTTTTACTAATTTAAGTTCGTTATTGAAAATTCATAATGTATTAATTAGTAAAAAAACATTTTTTATTAGTGCGGGAGTATGATTTGTGATTTAAATTAATATATATATATATATAATATAATCCAATAATAGACATCAACAACCACTTGGTGTAGTGGCTCAAGCATACGGTTAGAGAGTTACGTCGGGGTATTCGGGACCTAATGATTGCATAAAATACGCGAACTTTTAATTAAATGAAAGCAGATTGTAAATTCATAAATGAAACTAAAATTGCGAAACTAAAAATCATTCGATTTATCTTTCTGGATCGTTTTCTTAAAGAAAAAATCTTGATTTTTTTATCTTTTTTTTTTACTATTTTATTTTTGGTCAGTAATTTGTTTCGATTTAGGTTAAATTTCTGGTTATTGTGTTTATAAAATTATTTTGTGAAGTAAGAAGAAAAATAGAAAATCAAAATTTATTTAAAATCTGAGTTTTTGATTTTAAGGGAGGAGAAGAGAAGGTTTAAGGGAAATGATCATTACATAAGGAAGATAAAATATATGAAAAGGTAATTTAGAGACTTTATATTATTTGAGATTTTTGTGTTATTTTTGTTTTGATGGATTTTTTATGGATGGACAATAAAATCTTTGGGATTATGACGCACGATCTATTATTTTTATTTTTATTGTATTTTTACCTTTTTGTTTTGAAAAAAAATAGTACTAGCAATTTTTTTTGGAAAACAAAAACAAATGTAATGCAAAATAAAAATGGTCAAAGGTTAATCAATTGTTTTCAGTTTTGTTGACGGCAACGAAAACTGTCAATATCCGTTGACTCTCCATAGATTGGTGCATTTGTCATGAAACTACATTAATCAGGGGTATGCGAGAATTATCAGAAATAATAGGACTTTTAAAAAACTTATGAGTGAAACCCCCATTTGTCTATCTTCTGTTCCACATGAAACCATGAGTCGGTCTGCTACTCAGAAATCACCTCGAAGAAGAAGAAAAATACTTTTCTGGAGAGAGAAAAGAAAAGAAAGAGAGATCTCATTTTTATCGATCTAATCTTCCTTCCCTCTTTTAGTAAATCATCAAATTTTATCAAAAACCCGTTAAGAATCTGATTTCAAAAATCAAAACCATAGAAAATATTATATTTTCTTTTTCTTGAATCTGTATTTTTTTGTTTCTTCTTGTTCTAGACATCAAAGAATCTTTTCAAAATTCCTTTCAGTATGTCAAGCAGAAATCCAACATATAATAACCCAATACCTTGCAAACATCTTACAGATTACAAACAAAACCATGGTTTACAGAGTTATAGCTGTGTTCAAAAGAACCTGAAAACAACCCCAAATGGAAAAACAACCATAAATAAAGACCAAACAAAAATACCCAGATGTAGTATTTGTTTTAAAAATCAAGGTATTAGACTTTATTACTGTTTGATCTGCTCTTCTATATCATGTTGTCAATCTCCTGATACAAATCATGCTTTATTACATTCTCAGAATGAAAGGAATGGTGGTCATGAGATTTTAATAGATATAGAGAAAGCAGAACTATTTTGTTGTATTTGTTGTGATCAAGTTTATGATCCTGATTTTGATAAACTAGTTATGTCTAAACAGATCATGGAAATGCCTACAAATAACAATGGTGTTGATTTTAGAAATAACAATGATGACAATTGTAGTAGTAAGAGAAGGAAGATTATGGTATCATCTACTACTAGTACAGTTGGTTCACCAGATTATAAGAATGGTTCGAAAGAATTGATGTTGATGATGAGAAGGAATTCTAATTCTTGTTTTCCATGGGGTTTGAGAGGATTAAATAATTTGGGAAATACTTGTTTTATGAATTCTGTGTTACAAGCGTTGATTCATACACCTCCTTTGAGGAATTACTTTCTTAGTGATCGGCATAACAGGGAAAGTTGTCGGAAAACATCGGCAGATCGGTTGTGTTTGTGTTGTGATATCGATGCTATATTTACTTCTGTGTTCTCAGGGGATCGAGCGCCTTACAGTCCAGCGAGATTTCTTTTCAGGTCCGCATTGTTATCTTATTAAGTAGCAGCTTTTGATCTTATACTTGTTATATCAGCTCTTTTATAAAAAGTTGATTATTTTCAGTTAGTTTCATTTATTTTGGTTGGAAATGCTGAAAAGAAATTTGGGGGTTGGGATAATGGGCTTGGTTCTGTTAGCAATTTAAAGTCTCAGAGTTGTGGTTCACGAAAAAGAATAATTCTTATGAGCTGCATTTTGGAGGGATTGTTTTAAGCTCTATTGACTGTTGTATGTTTGTTCAACTACTAACCATTTATCTTATTCTAAGTCTTGATTCTTTCCGGATCCATTGCCGAAGTATATATTATTACTCGCAAATGTAGTTGTATCCCTTGGAATTACACTATAGAAAGGATGTCTTTTTAATTGCAGTTTATAAAATCGTAATTTGCCTTCCAATATGGTATCAGATTGTAAATGTATGTTTTCCAAACCATTTGGGGTCTGTGTAGCTTGGACCAATCTTAAGGAATGTCTGTTGTTTTGCAGTTGGTGGCAACATTCAGCAAATCTTGCGAGTTACGAGCAGCAAGATGCTCATGAGTTCTTCATTTCAATGCTTGACAGGATTCATGAGAGAGAGGGGCAAGTAACAGCCCAAAATAAAGGTATTGGCTGGCCAATGTTCTTAGATTTTACTCTTGGATAGTAATTGATCCTACATTTTTAGCGGAGTAAATGCTCCCAAGCTATTCCAATGATATGCCTCAGTTCAGCCAGTTAGGATCCTAGAATCCAGTGTGGTGTGCATGCTGGTCAAGCTGATCCCACAATGTGGTTGGTAAGGCCACTTCCACCTTCCAACTCGGCCATCCTTGTGACAGTCTAAGGGACCATATGGTCCCACTGTTCACACTGTGGGGTCACTGTTTTCCATGCTAAACATTGTCTACAAAATAAACGTTCTCTCTTGGCCTTTAAACCTCGCGTGCATTGTTTTCTAAAGCTACCTTTATTCATGCAGAAAATGAAGATTGCCATTGTATTGGTCACAAAGTATTCTCTGGCATATTAAGATCCGATGTTACTTGCACAACTTGCGGATTCACTTCAACAACTTATGACCCGTGTGTCGACATATCTTTAGACTTAAATACTAGCAGTGTCTCCCCAAAAGATGTAACTGAGAAGCCAACCAAGTCTAACCAAAATGCTGGTATATCTACACTTGTTGGTTGCTTAGATCTTTTCACAAGACCAGAGAAGTTAGGGTCAGATCAAAAGCTATTCTGCCAGCATTGTCAAACAAAGGAGAACTCGTTGAAGCAAATGTCCATTAGAAAACTCCCATTAGTCTTGTGCTTCCATATAAAGAGATTTGAACACTCCCCTGTCAGAAAAATGTCGAGAAAGATTGATAGATACTTGCAATTTCCTTTCTCGCTAGACATGATTCCATATCTATCTTCTTCGATTGTCAGGAACAGATTCGGAAATAGAATTTTCGCCTTTGAGGGTGATGAATCAGATATGTCTACAGAATTTGAGGTTTTTGCAGTGGTTAGTCATTCTGGCAAGTTAGAATCTGGTCATTACGTTACTTATCTCCGTTTGAGGAGCCAATGGTACAAATGTGATGATGCATGGGTAACCCAAGTTAGTGAACGACTTGTTCGAGCTTCTCAAGTATATTTGATATATTACGTGCAGAAAATGTTATATATTAAATCAGGTGAGGATTTTTTAGTGGGGGATCCTGCCTTTCTTCAGACTCCTGCATGCTGCTAAAAGGGAATGGTAATGACTGATAAACACCTAATTTTTAAGAGGATTTCAGTTGTCATTTCGGATGCAAAGTCAGCAATGCAAGCTGGGTTCACATCTGTGGGTCATTTTCAGTGTTCTCCAGTGTGAACTCTATGAAGATCAAATTTATGATTCATGGCAGGTAATGGAGAATCAAATCCAAGATATCATCCAAATTGTTGACTCATAATGAGTACATTTTGAGTCGGTTGAAGTAAGTTGCAACAAAACATTTAATGGATAATCCGTCGATTCCAACATGGATGTCTCACTGGCTTCTTCAGCTGCAGCAAAACTAATCAAGCTTTGTTTGTATTTCAAGCTTTTCCCTTCTCAGGTATTTGACGAGTTGAGGGAAATGGTAAAACAATTTCTGTTTCTAAGAATCCGACTAACTAGGCATTCACTATTTTATAATCGAGTAACCTGATCACATGTGTACACAAAGGAATTTTTTTCTAAGATAAGAGCAATTGATCTAACAATTCAGTATTTCTAGTGTTTGCAATTGCAGAATTGCTAATTCTTATATTGAAGTGTAGTCTGCTATTAGGACTTCAGAGTTCAGAGCATAGCAGATGTCAGTGTATAGGGATGTGAGAGACAAATTAAGCACAGGCGGTTAGGATCGCACACTGTTGTACTGTGATTCTCTGAAAGCCTAAATGGCCTTATTTTTCTACATGCATCCGTAAGAGGAGTAAAAAAACAAATTGATGTCGATAACGGGTTATATATTTCCATTTTTTCGCATTTTTTTGTTTTATTAGCCACACATATCATTGAATTTTGTGTTGTTGTATCAATGACAACTAACCATCTATGAAATGGTTGGTTACACACATGTTAGATCAGTGAAAATGCATCAATGGATCTACCCATCGATGTAATGGTTGGTTATATTTTTTTACTGCATATTATATGGGTCTAAAAAATGTAAAATAAAAAATCATATTTAAGCATTTTCTTTCTTCCTTTATCTCCTCTTCAAAAAAACTAGCCGATAGGAGATAATGTAGTAAACTCCATCAATGGAATCCTGAAGCTTGATTTAATGCTGCCCCTCAGTCAAGGATAATGAAGCCCTGAAGATTCAACCATGACTCATACTTCTCTTTGATTTCAAAGTCTCCGGATAATGTTTTCTTTGATTTCTAAATCTCCGGATAATGTTTTTTCTGATGTTATGGTTTGGTTTTAAAAAGTGCGTTTATTTACTGGTCAGGATTTGTACATTCACAAAATTCATATTACAGTTAAAATATATGTTGTTTGGATAATTGTTAAAATATACGTTATTTGGATAATTGATTGATTATGTATCAGGATTTAGAATATATAATCTATAATTAGGGATTATAAACTCGTTAATGGAAATGAGTTAGAAGAGTAGGAGAGAGAAGTTAAAGATTCAGTTTATTGATGAGAATGTATTTTATTTACAAAACAAGCCTCACTGGCTATATATACAAGAGAAGATCCACATGTTTATCGTGTGATCAGTGGGGATCAATTATATTTCACGTATCCACTGGGACCCAACAGATCACTTTTTATTTTTCGCCTCTTAACTGAAGACGCTTAATCTGTACTCTTGCATTTTCCATCTCTTCAGGTGCTCACCTTGTCAGCTTATAGATAACTCTACTGCTTTCATCTCTGAAATCCAGGTCTCCAATATCTAGCCAACTCTTCTTCCCAAGTGATTTACTCTTTCGTTCCAAACTTTATATTCCAGTTAGATGTAAACATGTTCGTGTAATTCGAGTTGTTACCGTGTGACTTTAGTTGTCGTCACGTGATTCAGATAATGATTGATCTCGATTTTAGATTTCTCCTTAGCTTTCAGTTGTTGACACTGATGACTTCCAGATACAGATATATGTGATATTTTTCCATCTACATATTTGCCCCCAGTTTCATTAAATCTAGTTTGAGACTTAGATTTAGTTAAACTGTTGATTTGACTGTTTTGGTTTACCTATTATGTTCATATCATCAACTTAAACAACTATAATTGCAAATTCGGGACTTGTTTTCTTTAAATATTCAAGGGCATAATTTATTATTTTTATTTTCATTCTCAATCAAATAACCACTTAAATGGGTAACCACATCCGCCCGGACTGCTTTAATTCGTAAAGTGAACGTTTCAACTTAATTACAAACACACTCAGTGGTTTAGAGTTACTTGAATTGGGCAATGGAAGGCCGTCAGGAATTTTCATGTATATCTTTGAATCAAAATCCCCATAGAGATAATTGTAACTACATCCATAAGATGCATTTTAAGTCCTTCTGAAACTACCAAGCTAACTAAGTAACGGAACGTTATAGCGTCAATTACAAGAGAATGTGTTTATTCATAATCAATTCTAGGGCGTTGTAATAAACCCTGCGTCACAAGGCGAGCCTTAAACCTCAAGAATTCATTCTTCTCAGCACTACCGGACCAAATACATGTCTCTTTGCCAGTGATTCTAGTTCTGCCTAGATTATAACTTTCCATTTAGGCCAATCTGCTATTTTTTGGTATTATGCAATCCAGCATGGTCGATATCATCGTGCTCTATGATTTCTTGAGCAACAATATGTATAAACATATCATCCATATGCGTGGAGGATCTTTCCATCAACACGCATACACTCTCACAATCCATAAAGATTTCTTTGTTCTTGGAATCATTTCAAACATCAGAGTGTCCTCCAGTATTGATTCATGGACATAACTAGCTTGACAACCTCATGAGAGTGATTATCCGTATTGATGATAAATGGATCGTGTTGTATCTTATTCACTATTCTCTTTATTGGGTGAGTATCAGTCGACCTCATCTACACTTCCATCAAGTGTAGACTTATTACCCTATCTAAGGTACTATATGTCCCGTATTAGGGATTTCTAGCCCTCCAGACACGTTTGCAGCTGGTTTGTGTGATCTCGTCACTTTAGCGATATCAGTAAATGCACCAGGCATTGAATTTGCTACATTTTTAAGATCGATACTTCACTTTCACATTGTGAAGTATGGGGATCAAGGTGAGACAATGTGGGAAGACACCACGATAATTTCTTTCGTTCCCTTAGAAAATCATTTTTCATATCTCCCCTTAACGACAAGAAGGTTGTCTCATCAAAGTGATAATCCACAAATCTAACAATAAATAAATCGTCTGTCAAAGATTATAAATAGCGGATAATTGTCGGGGTCATATCTAACATAAATGCCTAATCGTCTTTGTGGACCCATTTTAGTACGTTGTTAGGACATAACAGGTACATACATGTCACAACCAAATATACGTAAATGTGAAATATCAGTCTCATATCCAGTTACCAACTGGTACTCATAAAATGGTTGGCTAGTAGTAAGACTAAATCGAATAAATAAAGTTGCATGCAGTAAGGAAGGTTGGTACGCATAACCAGTACCCTAGATCTTATCTGTAATATTTTGATGGTAGCTTCTACGAGACCATTTTGAGTGTGAATGTGGTACGAGATGCTCTATGTCTATTCCATTAGACATACAGTAATCATCAAATCCTTTTGATATGAATTCTCCAGTATTCTCAAGTCTGATAGACTTGATAGGATAATCAGGGTGGTGAGCCTTAAACGTATAACTTGTGCTAGGAGCTTTGCAAATGCATCATTTCTTGTGGACAATAATGCAACGTGTGACCAACAGGTCGAAGCATCTACCAGAACTATAAAATACATTGGTGATTCGTACTATGGATGTATAAGTCCACAAATATCACCTTGTATCCTCTGTAAAAATGAGATGTTTTTACTACACCATTTTATAGGGTTTAGTAAAAGTTTCTTTCTGATACAAAACGTTTTGCAACAACAGCTAGCCATAGCGAACACGGTGTTGCAGATTTGCGCAACAACTATATTACCGTTGCGAAATTGGGGTTGCAATGGTTGGTCACAATAGTTCTAAATTGTTGCGAAACTGAATTTTCGCAATTGTTATATAAAAAAAATGTTTTGACCTGTAACAAAATTAAGTTTCCCCTGTTTATTTGGAAATCAAACTAATCCAATAAAATTATGAAGAAAGTATTATTTCTTATATTTTATCACCATGACATACCGTGATGAACTACATATACACAAAAAGTAAGAAACACATCATAAAAATAATATAAAGGATTGTCATTTGGATATATCTATATCTGTAAGTTCAGTATCACACCAAGGTAATCTTACAAAATAATTTAAAGAAAAAAGAAATCTCACATTGGATGTCCTCATGAGAAAAATGAAAGGTAAAATTCAAATATGTATTGCTTGTTTGGTTAGATGATGAAGTGGCCAGATATCTGCAAAAAAAAATAGTTCGATAGTATGTTAGAACTCACAATCGATTTAATATAAAAGTGAACCATTTTGAAATTTTAATTTCATTTTAATTTTGAGAGTTTGCCTTTAATGTAGAATGAATTAAGAAAAATCTCATATCAAGTCAAAGTCTTCCCGATGATGTTGTTGTGGTATTAGAATATGCTTTGCGACACTAAAATCTGTTGATATTGTTGTGGTACTAGGAATTTGCTATTGTTGATGTAGTACAAGTTGTTGTTGCTGCATTTGTTGCGGTTGTGGTAGTTGTTGATGTTATCACAACAAAGAACAGTTCACAATGAGAATGATGCATGTCGTAAGTGCAACAAATTACTCAAGCTATTTCCCACTAATTAACTAGTAATATAGCGGTAGTAAGGATCGTTCCCACAGAGACCTGTGTAATTGATATGTTTTTTAGGTTAGCAAAACTATAATCAGGAATCAATGAAACGACATCAATTCAAATCCTAAAAAGAAATACTAAGGGGGATTGGTTGTTTAAAACAATTAAAAAGAATAATAATAAAAACAAATGATTAGGAGTATTTTGTCGTTACCAAACGTTGACTGAATTAGTAAACTTATCTATCTTTCGTTAGAACCATTCATCACAAACCAATAGCAGCTAGCGCAGTACTATCCCCAAGACTCCTTATATCATTGTATATCGAAGCGCTCGAACACCAGATTTTATCCAACTGAGCCACCAAGTAGTAGCGCACTCAAGGTGTAAACGAATCAAATGCTTTAGGGTTGGTGAATTTAGGTTGATCCTAGCATCAAAACTCTTAGCGCAAGGTTCTGCTTGTTAATGTTGTCTTCACACGCGATTGCTCCACGGAATCCCTATGCAAGGTCTTAAGTTCTCTACTTGTGTAGGAGAGGCTCGACAATTACAGATCACTCAACTCTATACTAGCATTAGAATGATCAACAGAATAATTCAGTTGTACACTTGAACAATCTAGAAATCAATCATAAAACCTAGATATAGTGAAAACAAACGATAATGATTAAAACTCCAAATAAACTTGTATTACTAATAAAGATTCACGCTTAGAACATTGAATTCATCCTTAATCAACAAAAATTTTAGCTACTCATATTACAAAGAAGGATGTTTCCCCCTAAAGGGGTAAACCCTAGGTTTAAGATGTGAAAGGTGTGATATGAGAGGTAGAGTATAAATAGAGATCCTCTTCCAAAGGTTATATTGTTGAATATCCTTCAATGCTTGTCCCTCAAGTATCCTCTTCTTCTAGGGTTTAGAATCCTTCCGGGACCAAGTTGTATCCATTTAGAAGTCCAAAACACATCAAACGGACCCCATAGGTTAGCCACAATTAGCATAGATGATTTCCATGACCCATGCCGAATCTAGGAGAAAAATAGATCAAATTATTTGTCCCAAAACTTGCTACAGTCGGTATTGTCGATTTCCAATAAGCAATGCCGAAAATTGAGTTGTAGATCACTTTTTGTTGCTTCGGCTGTTTTGTCCATAACTTCTTCGTCCGAACTCAGAATGACCTCATTCTTTTTACGTTCACTTCGTATTCTCGTTATATGCAAGATGGTTTTAAGAACTCCTGGATTTGAATGAGTTGAATTTGGTCTTTGTCCCTTCTTCACTTGTAGAACTCAATTTTCTTGTTCATTTCATGTCGCAATGAACTCCTTTCTTCTTCTTTGGCCTTGGGGTGCTTGAATACTTGGAGTACTTCCCTTGTTAGCTCTTTTTTAGCCATTTTTCACTCTTATTGGGATGATTCACCTAATATAAGACATAAGATAGAAAACAAACGTAATAACAAGTAATATGCAAGAATTATAACAAATATTAGTATGGATTTGACACTAAACCATGTGAATTATGCACTTATAAAATTCCACCACACTTAGATTTTGCTAGTCCTCGAGCAAACTACTATCTAAACTAACCTAACCTAACCTAACCTAAACTAAATAAAACAACTCCATTTCGTCGAGGACACGGTTACACTTAGCATGTGCAACAAGCCTTTAAACCCCTAGGTGTCCCTAGTGGATGAGTTATAGTCTCGTGGGGGTTTACAAGAGGTATACCCATAAAACATAATTTCCAACTTTCAAACATTTCATAGCACATGCATCCAAAGAGCTATGAAGGCATAAAGTTTCTGCACACTAACAATAAGAAGTTAGAAGTATCAAAGAACAATATTTTCATGCTTAACTCTTGAGTTAGGAGAAAACCACCATATGAAAGAATCCAGCCTCAAGAGCTATCGAATAAGCATTCCGCCTTGACTTCTGCTTCACCAATATGGTTTTATGAAACTGACACTCAAAAGAATACTTTATGGTTCTCATGTGTGCATACATGAGTGAAGATAGAAATTCTGCACACGTTGAATGGTGGGAAGGAAAAGGAACCTTCTGAATCATATTAATTTATCCCATAGAAACGTGGGACGAAAAAGAACCTTTTTTTCTAATGATCTCTAAGAAAGGAAATCAACCACTATGTAAGGATGGGAACGCTTACTTACTTTCTCACTTGATTCACAATCAACACCACTCTCACAACATCCAATAGAAACGTCTTCAGTCTTCGGTCTTTAAATGTTGATGATGAACTCTTGAACTTCGTAGAACCTTGACAATTGTAACTTTTTTTTCTCAATTCCTTGTTGTTTAAAACTTATTTATAGATTTCTTCTTCCCAATGGCCTTATTTAATAAATACAAAATAATATATATATACTATACCAATACACATATTTATTATTATTATTATTTTATTTTATTTTGTGAACTATACAAACTGAAAAATAAATAAAATGAACAATGAAACTAGTATGGTCGTGGGATAAGGACTTTACCACTTGATTCTTCACAACTTGTATTATCTCGATATCATGAACTTCACTAACTTTCATATTTTGATTTCTGTCACTCTTGAACATAAGTCTTCAACATGTATATATAATTCTTCTCATTGTATTGTTGCTTTACTTGAATATGAAATTTGCTCTTTCTTGTATTGTTGCTTGTAAACCTTGAACGTCTTCAACTTTCCTTCAAATTTTTGATGCTCCGCTTTTTAATGATAATGGTGTTTTTATAGACATGTTGTTGTCGAGAAAATGGTGTCAACTGCAAACAAGACAGCAAGATAGAGTTAGCGATTCTGATGATACTCCCATGATTGATAGAAATAGCACTCAAGCTGGGTTGGACTGATGCGGACACGACACGACGCGGACTCAAATAAATTCTAAAAAAACTAAGACACGGACATGTTTTTATACTATATATCTATATATATTATTATGAACTAATCTGATCCAAATATATTGATTTACATAATAAAAGAAGGAAAAAAAAACAACTAATATATTTATAGTCGGTAACTTTTTCATCCAAGAATAACAAGGTGACCGAACCCTGAATGCTTCAAAAAAACACAAGGTGAACCCCAAATGTGACAGCACAAGTTAGTGAAGTGACCAAACTGGCTCGTTGGTCACAACAACATCCACCGTTAGATCTAGGTTTTCTAACTCCATAAATTTGTTTTTATAATCCCTTATCAGTATCATTTACTAAATCATATAAAGTCACGACTCACGAGTACAAATCACTCTTCTATCTCTATTCAAACTACCACCGTCTTTGTAGCTATCTAAGCCTCCATCTCTATCTTTTTATTTTACTCAGAATTTTACTTTCAAAGAAGAACATTGATCAAATTACGAAATGAGTATTTTGGGTGGTGAGTTTTGTTTCTATAAGATCTAACCAAGAAACCTCTAGAATTCATTTCAAAAATAAAGATATGCATCAACTGGTCCAAGTTAACTCCTTCAAAGATCTGAGATCTGTCTGTAACGGCAGAAACTGATATATTAATAATCTGTGATCAACAAATGATTAGATCAAACAGTATCAATAAATTTTGAATCCAAACAAGTTGATATTTGGTTGTTAATTTATTTTTAGTCAACTTCAAACCCAAAATAAACGCGTCCTCTGCTAGTTTGATGCTTCTCAAACGCGTCTGAAATATGTCCCTAAAAACAGCATGTGGAACGCGCACGTGATAGTCTGACACACGTCTTAGCCGTGTCGGCCGCGTCCCGCGTCCCACGCGCGTCTGACTCGGACAAGGGTTTAAAATAGCAGTGTTAGTGCTACCCAGTATTCAAGAGATCAAAAAGTAGTGTTGAAATTGGTGCGAAGTAGGGTAGCTCATCATTCTACCCGGAATTAGCATAAGATGACACACACTCTAAAAGACAATTTTTAGACAGCTACAAAGAGTTGAAGGTTAGTGCCTCGCGATATAATAATAGGTAATCTCCATTAATGATTGATCATCTCCTTAATATTGTATTCGACATCGGCGGCTTAAGTCCCTTTTTGTTGGCTACTGCCTCTCAACAACTAATAAACCCGAATGTCGTTCTCTATTACTTCTAAGTTCAACTTTTTTGGTAAGAACTCTGTATGTAGACTTAGCTAGAAGTATACTAAGTGACTCTAAAATCTCTAAAAGTTTGAGGTTTTCATGCAAATATGTACAAAGAAAAAAAATAAAAATTCCATACAAAAGTGAATACTAAAATCAAAATGCTTAACCACTCCCCCACACTTAAATTTTACATTTTTCTCAATGTAAATTGACTCGTCCAATGTAAAATCAAGGTGGGAAATCCTATATTATGATATAAAAAACTAATAAAAATCAAAAGATAAAGATAGAAATACAAAATCAATGGTTGCCTCCCATTCAGCGTTTAGTTTAACGTCCTCAGCCTGACCTTCTGGCTATCGTCCGTAAACCAACAATCCGAAAATTTGGGGATCCACCCAGATAACAATCTGCAGCTCTAATAAAAACTTCACCAATGATTAGCATAAGATATAAATAATGAAATTGTTATTTTATGGAAGTTTCCCCTACGCTTGGTCTTTTCTACATTTGGAAGTGTATAAAAAACATAGAACAAGAGAACTTTTTTGGGTTCCTCTCGGTGAACCTGCACAATGCTAGAATCAAACACATCTAATGGTGGTAATTAGAAGCAAAAAAATTCTTAAGAATTTTAGTAGCACAAATACCCAACCTTAAGTGAGGTAGTTCCTTAAAAATCGGGTTAACAACCATTTGGGGAACTATTTCGATTGAGGGAGGAGGATCAAACGATATAAAATTGTGCAAAGGATTAGACAAACCTTTTACGGTCTCTTGTATTACAGGATCCTCGTCATTCTTAAAGAAATCCAATGAATTATTTACCTCATATATATCGTGGTCCTCTATCAAACTCTTTAAAAGCCATTGTTCGTCAGTTTCTGCTTCAATTAAATCTCAGCATCATTATAATCTTTGGCAAGCTCAATTGGGTCTTCCACGACATCAATTAATTTGGTTTCATTCTCAATCACCATCTCTTAAACACTCTCATCATCAGAATCAAATTCCGCTCTAAGGAGATCCTCTTAAGTGTAACCCGTAGGATAATCGATACCTCGGAAGAAATAACCGGGTCTTCTACTTTCAAATCAACTGGCATAAAAACATTGTAATCCGGATATTCTTTATAACGTTGATATGCGTTTGAGTATGTTACCCCGTTTAGAACAATGGTTTTTCTATACCAAGGCTCCTCCTTTTGAATATGTTAATGATCATTATTATGATTCGGAGTTGGAATAACGTCATCATTGTTACACATTATTTCGAACGGTTGATCATCCTTTTCACTTCCTCCTTCTTTTGATCCATGTCTCTTTTAAGTTTTCTATACACTCTTGGAGTTCTTGGAGTGATTGATCAATAATCTGTTGATTTTAATGTTGTCCATGATAATATTTTTCAATTTGCATGTGAAGTTCTTCCATCATGATACACATTTGTTCTACAGCACTAAAAGAAATATAATTAGAAACATAACTATCTTCCCATCCTTGTGATTGTTCACTTACATACCCGCTGTAAGGTTGTTGGCATGTATGAAAATAACCAAAAGCTTTCATTGGATATTGACCATAGCCAAAAGATTAGTTTTTATTATACCCTTGGTATGGTTGGTAGTTGTCATAAGATTCATATTGAAAACCATATTGATTACCACTATTATATGAGTGATCTTGTGCACCGTACATGTTATTTCTGAATGGAAACATGACGACTCACAAGAATAAAAGAGAAAATCTAAACAAACATCTACAAAAATAAAAACAAAAGTGATACTTACAACCTGTTTTCAGAATTTACCTCCCGGTTGAGAGTTGAACACCTTCAACGAGTTTTTAACACCACGAAAACCTAAAAGTCTGAAATACACTAAAGAAAAAGGTGAAAATATTCTAAACTAATAAAACAAGCTAAAACAAATAAAAAATCAATTAGCAACTGCTCCCCGGCAGCGGCGTCAAAATTTGGTGCATGTCGTAAGTGCAACAAATTACTCAAGATATTTCCCACTATTTAACTAGTAATATAGCGATAGTAAGAATCCTTCCCACAGAGAGCTGTGTAATTGATATGTTGTTTAGATTATCAAAACTATAATAAAAAGAAATACTAAGGGGAATTGGTTGTTTGAAACAATTAAAAAGAATAATAATAGGAAGAAAAGATTATTAGGAGTCTTTCGCCGTTACCAAACGTTAGGGGTGGGACTTGGGTTGGGTCAACCCGCACAACCTGTGCCCAACCTGAATGTTGGGCAGGTATGGGCAATGTAATTCCAAATGTTGGGCTGGCATAGGCACAAATTTTACCAACCCGAGGTAATTTGGACGGGCATGGGCACAAATTTTGCTAACCCGAGCAACTCGCCCAAACCGTAGAACTGTAAAATAATTATATAATTTTTTTTATGTATGGTATTATTATTTATTAGAGTAATTTTGACTGTGATTCTTTATTAATAAAATAAAAATAAACTATATTATAATTTTTTTATTAATAATATTAAGTTGCAAATATGAAAGTTTCTTATATTATTAATTGTAAATAATCTCAAAAGTATATGGAAAATAACATAAATCAAATATTATAATATTATTTTACTCAATTTAGTTGTCATTGTCACATCAAATCTAAAATAAAATAAAAATTATAATATTTAAATTATTTAATTTTATTATTTTAGCAGTTAGTTGGTAAGTTCTCCTTGTCAGTGTCAGATGTGGGTGAAATAATCTAATCTTTGCGGAACTTAGCTTACTATGTCAACAAATTACTTATCACTTGCTCTGTCTTCTTAAATTTACATGTGGATGAAAAAAATCTTATCTTTGCTGCGCTTAATTATCTTACTGTGTAAACGTTTTTTTTTTCATTTGCTTATGCCAATGATTACTGATACAGTGACCCTAAAGTTCATAAGTCTGCGCAAGTGAAAGAAAAGGGTGTTGGGCATATTCACTTAAAGCCTCTCAGCAAATCAGATGGTTGCGATCAAGCAAATACAACAATGGCTCCATGAAAAAGTTGTTTCCCTAACAACAAAAGCACCGAAACTTACTTAATTGTTGGTTATCGTCTAATTTTTTTTCTTTTTATTGATGCTTAATTGTTGTTTCATCGGCCAATCCGAGGAACTCGTAGAACGCGAGATACATCGTGGTCCGTCCATGGGCAAGAGTTCCATGGGTTCTACGGGTTCAATGGGAAATCCGGCCAAGACATATCTAGCACGGTCTAGTCTGACCAAGCCTCCAAACCCGACCAAGTCCCACCCCTACCAAACGTTGACTGAATTAGTATACTTATCTATCTTTCGTTAGAACCATTCATCACAAACCAATAGCAGCTAGCGCAGTACTATCTCCAAAACTCCTTATATCATTGTATATCGAAGCGCTCGAACACCAGATTTTATCCAACTGAGCCACCAAGTAGTAGCGCACTCAAGGTGTAACCGAATCAAATGCTTTAGGGTTGGTGAATTTAGGTTGATCCTAGCATCAAAACTCTTAGCGCAAGGTTCTGCTTACTAATGTTGTCTTCACACGCGATTGCTCCACGGAATCCCTAATGCAAGGTCTTAATTTCTCTACTTGTGTAGGAGAGGCTCGACAATTACAAATCACTCAACTCTATACTAGCATTAGAATGATCAACAGAATAATTCAGTTGTACACTTGAACAATCTAGAAATCAATCATAAAACTAGATATAGTGAAAACAAACTATAATGATTAAAACTCCAAATAAACTTGTATTAATAATAAAGCTTCACGCTTAGAACATTGAATTCATCCTTAATCAACAAAATATTTAGCTACTCATATTACAAAGAAGAATGGTTTCCCCCTAAAGGGGTAAACCCTAGGTTTAAGATGTGAAAGGTGTGATATGAGAGGTAGAGTATAAATAGAGATCCTCTTACAAAGGTTATATTGTTGAATATCCTTCAATGCTTGTCCCTTAAGTATCCTCTTCTTCTAGGGTTTAGAATCCTTCCGGGACCAAGTTGTATCCATTTAGAAGTCCAAAACACATCAAACGGACCCCATAGGTTAGCCACAATTGGCATAGATGATTTCCATGACCCATGCCGAATCTCGGAGAAAAATAGATCAAATTATTTGTCCCAAAACTTGCTACAGTCGGTATTGTCGATTTCCAATAAGCAATGCCGAAAATTGAGTTGTAGATCACTTTTTGTTGCTTCGGCTGTTTTGTCCATAACTTCTTCGTCCGAACTCAGAATGACCTCATTCTTTTTACGTTCACTTCGTATTTTCGTTATATTCAAGATGGTTTTAAGAACTCCTGGATTTGAATGAGTTGAATTTGGTCTTTGTCCCTTCTTCACTTGTAGAACTCAATTTTCTTGTTCATTTCATGTCGCAATGAACTCCTTTCTTCTTCTTTGGCCTTGGGGTGCTTGAATACTTGGAGTACTTCACTTGTTAGCTCTTTTTTATCCATTTTCATTCTCATTGGGATGATTCACCTAAAATAAGACATAAGATAGAAAACAAACGTAATAACAAGTAATATGCAAGAATTATAACAAATATTAGTATGGATTTGACACTAAACCATGTGAATTATGCACTTATCATAGAAAAAATTAAAAGAATCATAAACTTAAATTCAATTAAATATTTTTTCTGCAATGCTAAGGCACGTAAAATTTGTTAAATAACTAAAAGAAACTGCTCACCATCCGGCAATGCACCTCTGGATTGCTCTAGATACAAGTGATACAAAGGAAATATCTCTATGTGTATATATCTTACTCGACATGAAAAAGTTCTCATTGATGATTTCCAGTTCCTTGTGCATACTGAGAATTTGAAAGGTTTTGTCATGGTTTTTAAATTGTGCATACCCGAAACGACTTATTTTCTATTTTAAGGGATCTAATCGTATACATAATCGTGAATCGTCGATTTTTATTATGTATAATAAAGCTCTTGGTTAGCATATTATTTTGTATTTTATTGTTATAAAGTTCTAATAAAGTACTTTACTAACAAAAATTAAAGCGAGGAACAATGGTTCAAAGGTATTTAATGTATATATGAGGTCTCATGTCGAAACCCCCTGCTTTCATTATTTTTTAATGAAATACCAATTCAAATATATATGTATTGATCGAGTCTGGAGTCATTTTAGTCAAGAATCGTTGACTGAAATTGGAATTTTACGGTTCTAAAGAGATTCGATTCTCTCTTACAATGTGACTCGTTTTCCAAATTATTGACCCGGCTCATACAAGTCAACTCGTAACTTGTACGAGTCTAAAAACTATGGTTATTGTTGTTGCTATATATAAATAAGAAGATTCACAACAAATTAAAGAGTTGATTGATAATTTTGGTTCTTATCAGTATCACCATTAACTGAACCTTCGCATCACTTGAGAAAATAGATGAGATCCTAAAACAAAAAGAACCATAAATAACTTAGACAAACATACATAGGGTTAGAGGTATAAAATGTGCCATGTCGTGTCAGTACGTTTACGACACAACACAACACGTTAAAATTTGAGCATAACACTTGATCTGGCACGGTACGACACAACACTTAGTATGTTGTGATAACGTGTTAAGAAAGCACGTTATAACATGCATAAAACACTACATAAAATGGTACAATACATCACATTTTATATATATTTCATAAAAGGGTCTTCACTCTAGCCCATTTATGATATTTTGATTTTGTTATGATAAACTTATTTCTATAATAACATATATAATATCTAAAATATATTTTCTTTGAAAAACATAAAATAAGTGTGCTGGCACAGCACAGCACAACACGACACAACATGGTCATTTTTCTGGCACAACACAGCACAATACCTCATCTAGCACGATACATCACATCACGTCTAAATCTCTGGTACATCACAACACGACACGCCACATTTTATACACGTGATTTCAGGGGTTGTGATGTGCTGTACCGAGACGTTTTACACCTCTACATGGGGTTACTCTTCAGTTTTTTAAAAAAAGAATGATAACTAAGCAAGCATAAAATCATTTCCAAAGTTCTTTTGCATCAAACAAAAACAAGTTGTGCAAAGTACCATGTTTGCAGAAACTTCGTACCCAAATGGGTTATATACTTGATTGTTGTAAGGCTTGGGCATCAGTATATACATCATAGAACTCAACTCCCTGAAAACAGTCAAAACATAAATTAGCATAGACACCTTAACATACAAAGAAATAATTAGAATACTTGATTTCAAAACAAAAGAATAACAATTGGCTAACTAAGGTCTATGAATAGATTTTCTAAATCAAACCAGTCATGTACTATGAAACAGATAGGGAGGAGAGAGAACAAAAGATTTTACTACACTTATAACATGTGAGAATAAACGTTAATATAAATTAAAAACCATATCGTGGAAATATAATTGGCGTACAACTAGTGTATTGTTAACTACATATAAATACGACATCGAAAAATAAATACACAATGCACATATAACGACCAACACATCAACCATGTAATGGAAAGATGGCCTAATTCGAGTTATAAACAATGAGCAAAATGACTCAAAAAACAAACTACATGGTTACAAAGTGACATCCTGATGTAGTTATAAACATCAGAAATTCTACAACAACTCACCTTGTTACACGTGTCATCCCTTTGTCCATATAGCCTAGTAGACTGAAGAATAACGACCAATTGCAATGAGGAAGTATGCTAAATCATTTAAAGTGGCATAGAAGAGGGATCCAGTGTTCTATGTTTGTAAAAAAATAAAAACTATTATTAGAAAACAGTTCATAACTACAAAATTATCATTTCTCATTTCATTTTAATAGACACTCAATAGTCACTGCTAACCCCGTGACAAATTGAAGTAGATGGAACAACTTAACAAGCATTTAAAATTTCAGGCAATTAGGGAAGAACAATGTAAAGCAACACAAAACTATTAAAGCATAGCAGCAGCTCTCATGCAGAGAGTTGCCGCCTACAACTTCGACCACAACATCATATGTTACCCGTATACATGTGAACAATGAAATACAAAAAACCCTTTATTAAAAAAGCAAAGTATATAGCACTCTATGATATACATCAATAGTGAAATATGGAATACATATGACTTAGAAAAATACTTGTCAATATGATCCAAAGATTATGCAATCAGAATCTGTCAACAAAACTGACATCATAACCCACAACTGAAGTACTTCCAGATATTTGCATTTACGTATTTTCTCAAGCATTTATCGTAGAATCCATAACTGACACCAGAACCTACAAATTTAGAAACTACTAATAACCATTGAGTGAATAAGTTGATGAATAGAAATATTAGAAATAAATATGCCAAGGTCAGAAAATCCTTACAAAGGATAATAACTTATGCCTTATCCGTAAGATACTAAGTTTAAGAGTATGGTACTTAGCTCTTTTTGAGATAAGTCTGGTGTTGTTGCATCTTTGTTGTAGGTTGATAACTTTAACCACGACTGTCAATTATTGTAGCTTGTAAGCTGAATAGGTTTGAGCTTTTTGAGAAATTGTCCTGCAGTAAAAATAAGTTGGTTTTTAAAGCAACAATATCTATAGTGAAAGCTCTATGACCTTGAAACCAAATTTAATGAGTTCATGTATAAGAATTTTATAATTAAGAAAAAAAAGTCATATATAAGCTATCTTACAGCTAAGCAATAGCAATTAGTTGATCATGACAATAATATAATGAGATAAACGCTACCTTATACAAATTTAAAAACAAATGATGCTCTCGGAATGTGGAGCTAAACTTTAGAAAACTTCAATCATAAATAAAGAGTTTCATGGTCGGTTTTCAGCCAAGCAAAATTAATTGAAGTTCTTTACATCACAAATATGGATTAAAGTATAGTAGTAAGAGCAAGTTCGTTCCTCGGGGAGATATGGGTTGTTATGTATTTTGATTACTTTTATAAATAGGGGAGTTTTGATTTATAATTTAAGCTAAATTAAATTAATAAAAACAATTAAAGTTATAAATAATATGACGAAAGTACTGGTTAAAGAGTTCATCTTCCGTCATCAGACTTGTGATCAATCAAACTCGATTTTCCCAGTATCAATAACCCTAAAGCACCCTATCGCAGGTCTACTCCGCAAAACTCATTTTATCATCAAAGGCGCAAGAGCCACTCTTTGAATCCTTTTCACTAGATAAATTGGTGCAAGAGCCACTCAAGTTTAACCCGATGAAAGCAATGGTCTTTGTGAGTTGAGGTTATTCTAGGCAATCCAGCGGAAGAGCCATTCGTATTTAACCTAGGTCAAGCTTTTACACATAATCGCATGGCAACATCCCGTCGTTAGAAATTATGTCATGCTACTTGTAACGAGGATCTTTCGACAATCCCGGATCTCAAACCCTAGTTTAGCTATAGATATGAATATATGGTCATTTAATTCGCGACTTAAACAAATAAATACTCAATCATACATGGCGTTATTAATAGTAGAATACGAACGATACTAAAAAGATGATGAAAATTAAAAATGAATAACTTTAATTAATAAACATGTCCTAGACTTTGATGTGGTTTATAAACAGTGGTAAAAAAAGTATCATTCACTCGGACTTGTGAAGACTGATTTTAGACTTAATCCTAATTTAGACTAGAAAATAAATAAAATGATGACAAAATTACAAGGGACTGGGACTCAGGATTCCACCAATTTCCATATTCATGTGGTTTAAATATTAATTCTAGACAATTCTTGCTCATATAAAAGATATTAACTCTAATTCTTTTCCAAAGTAGATTTTTACAACATTAGATGTAAATTATAAGCATGGTGCATCAAAAGTACTTACTATTAAGCATACACTATCAAACAAGATCACAACTAATTAAGAAAAATCATTTGAATTAATGCAAAAGTCATAAAAGAATTAAATATATTTACCACACAATTGTGAAATATGGCTTCCTCCATTGTCCCAGTGTTGGGGTTTAGCTCATCACGCTCAAAACACTCTCAAATGATAGGTGCATAGCTCAAAAGTGTTTGAGCAGAAGGAAAATACAAGAAGAACTGACCAACTGAGTCGAAGAATGAATTAAAGGCTTTAATGAATAAACGACTCACTTCGGGCTCAGTAAATAAAGGACTGTTCTTTTATGTATAAAGCTTAGAAACTGTTATAGATATTATTCACAGAACTGTTACAGAAGATACTAAAATTAAAATAAAAGGCGACAATTATTAAAAACAGCTCACCATATTACAACGGTTTCTTCAAACTTTAGGCAACAATTTCTTCATCCTCTTCTTCACGAGTAGAGATGAATCTGATTTTTTTATTTTCTTCATCTCTTGCCTCTGCCAGCCCCCAAATTGATCTCTCGACTTCGTAGATAAACTAGAAACCCAACAGGCTTGAAAATCTTCTCCAAATCCTTGGTAATAACTCCTCAAATCTTCTTCTTTCTTTGAAAAATATTCTTGGACGGGAAAGAAACTTTAATCCCGATTTTCTTTCCTTTTTCTTCTTGACAGGTTGTTTATATTCTCTTTGCTAGCTCGAAGAAAATCCCAATGAAATATTATCTCCTTTTATTACATAGATTCATACAATCACCGAGAAATATCTTGTTTCCTTGTTTTTTCTACAACCTTTATTTCAAGAGATTTGCTTTTGATATTTAAGAGTTTCCTAAACCGAGTAAACTCTTGTTACTCACGGCAAGTTAAAATCTTGTTTTAAAGCTTTGAATATCTCTTCAAATCACGTAAGCCAACTGTCGCAAATTAGAAGAATTGATTTCCCACCAAAATTCCAATTTGAATTTGAAAGAGAAGTGGGTGCCTTCACCCAACAACTGGGTGCCTTTAACACTTTGGGTGCCTTTAGTAATTTCTTGGGTGCTTTTATAACTTTTCAAGCCAAATTTTCCATAATTTTTTATTTCCAAAGTACCTAAAAACATCACAATTAATAATAATAATATAAAAATAAGTCACAACAAATAGAAATAAGTTGGTAAAAATGTATAAATTATGCGTTTATCAGACTTCGGACTACATCTCTAACCAATAAAAGAAGTTAGCTACACCTAGTGGAGTTAATAAAAATCAACTTAAGGAGAGTTTAGAAAGCAAACTAATATTGTAACGAGCTTTAGCTACCCCGTTCTAAGCCAACTTCTGGATTTTCTTCTCTGCCTTTTACTTTTCTCATCTATCTTTATCCTTTTTCTGTCTCCCCAAAAGTTATATCCCAAGGTGTAGTTCACATCCTTATTTATAGAGATTACTTAACCGCCTCCTAAGAGTTTCTCTTTGAAAAGGATTCTCCTAAGCACTACAATCCACCGACCAACGAAACTCTCGCAATAGACACGGATTCAGCCACCTCACACTATAATTCTTCCCTTAAATAGCATACGCTTTCCTATTGTCCTATAATTCTGTCCACATACTTCTTTTAGTTCGCAGTAAGAACTTAAATTCCAACATAAGAGCAACTCCAGTGGGGTTGGTATATTTGCTAATTTGTCAATTACCACCCCACAGTGGGATGGGAAAACTCAAAAAATGGATTGCCAAATTGGTATTTGGGGTGGGGTTTTCCTATTGAGGCTCAGAGAAAGTCGATTGTCTATGTTTGAGACGATCGACTCATATTGAGCCGCTCGGCCCATGCTAGGTCGAGGATCGTTTTTAGTTGCATCGACCGTCGTCCTCGCAAGGGCCGAACGGCTCAATGAGATTCGACAACGGTCGAATCTCAATGGCTTTCAATTTTCCCCTATAAATTCAAACATTTTCAACTCCAAAATCACACATTCTCCACTCAAAAATTCTTCTACTTTCACTTCAATCTTAAGTTTTCCATCTCAAAATATCTTTCTTAACCTTTGTTAAAAAAAAAAATCAGAAAAAGTGGTAAAAATTGCAACCCAATTTGATTTCCCAACCCAACTAGATTTTTCTGGAGTCATACTCGAAGATGTTATTAATAAGATATGTGATGGTTATAAGAAAATTGATAATGAGAAAAAACAAAGAGGTCTTCAAGTTTTAGATGTTAACCAAGTCAAATCTGCAGCTATTAGGAAAAGAAGAGTTTAAGGCAAAAAAATTGAAGGAAAAGAAAATTTGAAAGTTAACCATACGACTGTTCACAAATACCAGGAAAAATCTTCTCAAGAGCGCATCGAATGGAAGATCCGTCAAATGAAGATAAATAGGAAGCCCAAAATTATCAGAGATTTTTACTGAAGGGTTTATTTAATTTAAGTTTTTACTGCCTTAGTTTATATCTTGTAAAAGAGCGCAGTGTATTAAATTAATATAATGGAGATTAATGTTTTAATAAAATTTTAATTAATTTAATCTAATTTTAATTTTGGTTAATTTAAGATTGTTCATTCCTTTTGAAATCAAAGTATATTTAATTTAAAACTAGATGAACGGCTAAGATCCAAATTATAAATTATATAGTCGTTGTCGTTGCAAACTGAGACGATCATCCTAGGTTGAGCCGACAACGACTAGTGGTGTGATTTTATATAGTGGTAAAAAGAGGTTCGTTACTCGAACTTGTGAAGGTAATGATTTTAGAAAATATTGGACTTAACCTAAACTAATAAAAATCAGGAAAATACACTAGAGATGATTTTTAGAAAATATGGAAAATACCAGGAATCAGGAATCAGGTAATTCTAACAATCTATGTGATTAATCATGTAATTCTTTTTAACAATTTAATTCAAGTTTGCCAAAAATATGTTTCCTAAAAGAATAATTGTAAATCCTAAGCATGAGACATCAAGAGTAATTAACTAAGCATGACCCATCAAAAGAGAACACAACTATTTAATAAAAATATTTTTTTCTAATTTTTAAATCCATGCAAATAATAATAAAAGAATTATAAATAATTATTAGAAAATAATTAAATCACATAAAATTGAGAAAATACCTTATCCATCATCCCAGTAAATAAACTTACCCCATGGTGAAGAAAACTTGCTCAAAAGTTGGTTTCATTGCTCAAAATATTGATTACAAGGTTTAAGAATAGTGCAACAGCTGAACAGATACGTATATAAGTGTCACAGAACAGGGTTCAGCTGTTACAAAGAGCTTTAAGCAACAGAACGTTCAAAACTTAACGCAACACGAGCAGAGCTGCAACAGTGGAACAGCAACACTTATAAATGTTACTGAGTCGTCTTCTTCGGTAAAGGTCACCGGCGGCACCGGAACTTCACCGGATTTTCTCTGAATTGCTCCCTAGGCTTCCGTATATCTTTTTCTTCGATTCTTTTGGTATTTATAGACTTCACAAACCCTAGAGAGAGTTCTAAACCTAATAGAACTCTCTCGAATCACTCCAATTCTTCAATCCCAATCCAAACAGGAACCGAGTCCTCATTCCGGCCAGAAATGGGTTTCTCGAGCTGATTTCACGGGATTTCTTGATGTCTTTCGATTTCTTCCAACTCTAATTGCAATGGGTCATCTTCAATTGCCGAAAACAACCCAAAAATCGCAACCAAATCCATTCCTGTTTGAAACAGGACTTTCCTGATGAGTTGGATCGGCCGATCCTGGGTTAACTCGCTGGCTCGCTGGGTTGACCCGATCCAGCTCAGCCCGATCCAAGGGTGCCCCAATCCAAAGTGTGGGTGCCTTGATCCATATTTCCGGGTGCTTTGAACACTTTTTGAGCCAATTTTTCCACAAATCTTTATTCTTCTAATGTACCTACAAAAGCATAAAAACACGTAATAGACACACAATCGAATACTAACTCACTAGAAATTAAGGTGTAATTTAGACACTAAAATGTGTCTATCAACTAGTTCCATACAACGGCTATAAAATAGTTCTATATACTCAAGCATTTTCACTTCCCAAATCACACCTTCTCAAACTTCTTTTACACCCATATGGCTCAACCGTATATTAATCAGACAGAGTTTACCATTGATGAAGATCTATCTATATTTAAAAACTTTGTTGCATGCTACCCGGCAAGGAATGAGGAACGACGGCAAAATGGTTTAGTGAGTATGAATTACTGGAGCAGAATCTATGAGAACTTTTGCACTGACACCGGTGGTAACTCGAATAACCGTAATATAGATGGGTTGTTTTGTCAATATCAAACTATAAGAAGACAAGTGGAAGAATTTATAGCTATTAGTTCGGGTTGTCAATCGATATCGTTAAGGGGTGAAACCAATACTGAAGTTGTATTGCGAGCTCGAGAAGAATGGCGAAGATGGAAAAGGACAAGTTTTGCTTATGAAACTCATTACGCAATCCTGAAGGATTTTTTGATTGTACGTATGAGATAAAAGTAGGCTTGCTAATCCAGAAAAAACTTTGTTATATTTTAATTGAATGTGAAATCAAATTAGTAGTTTTTTTTTTGCTTTATGAAGCTCATTATGCAATTTTGAAGGATTTTTTTATTGCACGTATTGGAGTTGTAATTACATGCTCTCTGGCCTAGCATACCTCGGTCGATTCATATTGCATCGTTTAGCCAATTCCCTACTGCCCAAAACCGAGTTTACCCATCCACCTGACTTCGTATTTTGGAAAATTTACCAATGCCCACTGGAATTTCAAAATTTGCCAATGCCCACTGGAATTTCTCTAATCGAACAAAGCAGGTCCTATTTAAACTCTCTTTCAGCTCTTTATTTCACGTGAACAAAATTTGAGTTTGGTTTGAATAGTCTCGCTAAACTAAACTAGCAGATCCCATTTAAACTCTCTGTCAGTTTATTCTCAACTTTAATAGCGAGCTTCTCTTCCCTTATTAACTTCTCATCGACTCAATTGTAACCCTCAATAGCCATTATACTCGAGCTACAGACAACAGCTCAAACAAAATCATTCTCGATCAATATCAATTCTCGCCTTGTTCTACTTCTCTTTGAGTTCAACTCTACTTTCGACTCTGACCCAACATTTCCAACAGTTCCATTAACTCATTGAAACCACTCAAACTTGAAAATCAGGTTGAAATCATAACTGGATCATCATGATCAATCACATCAAAACCATTCTCCTCCTTCACAGATTCACATCACTACTATCATCTACCGTGAACGCAGATCCTCTCCCATTGATCAGTGATAATAGCAACATCCGATTTTCGAGTCTCAACCTCACTTCTTCCGCAGTTCAACACAGAAACATCAACCACCATCGCTGCCAATATCATTCAGTGTTATCAAGTTCTTTCTTTCAACTCTCAGTGCTGCCATGCTTTGTCACTGAGAATGTTGTTCCCTGTAATTCATTATGAAGCCATCTGTTTGCATCAATCGAACAAAATCGATGATTGCAGAAACCCTAGCTGAATATTCCCCATGTTTGAATATTATGAATTAGTGAAGAAGATGATCTTGTCCCTTAACCAAACTGTTGGCGCCTTTTAACGATATTTGAAACTTGGCAGCCTTGAGTAGAATGGTCGGTGCCATTAACGGTACTTGAATCTTAGTTTCCCCTTATCAGAGTGGCAAAAGTAGTTTCCCTTGAAATGACCATTTTGCCCTTAGTTCTTGTTTTGCTTATTTTTATACAAAGTCGGAATGACTTCATTCTTTTTCCGTTAGATTCGTAATTCAATTATCTACAAGATGACAACTAGAAATTCTGGATTTAACTGAGTTTCACTGGGTCTTTGGCAATTCTTCCTTTGTAAAGCTCTATTTCACTTCTTTTAGAGATGTAACCTAATAAAAGACATAAACTACAAAAGTAATAATAAAACAAGATAATTCACACAAAAGCTAGCAAATAACTGTAAGCAAATGGTACTTAAAATATGTAAATTATGCACTTATCATTTCAACAAGATCATCAAGTGTGCCTCGAAAAGCTAATTTAGACTCTAGTTTATGAGGTCAGGTCCTTGAGTAAGATCAAAAGACTTTTAAGAGTTCATAGACATTAAAATCAAGATGAAAGATATATTTCATCATGCTCTTGCAATCTTATCTGTTTGAAGAAAGATGACTTTGAATAGTTGTATATGTGGAGACATATCATAAGAGCCGCAGCTGGGTCCTGCAGGGAACTATTAGTGTTGCGTTATGCATCTCTTGAGCATAGATCATGGATTAAGATCCATAACTACATAATAGATTCAAAGAGCTACCGAAGTTCATAAGTTTAGCTTCAGAGCTGATTTAAGATACATACTTATGAGTTATATGATTTACAAATATAAAATTCATAGCTCAATTATAAGAAAATAAGAGGTAATTGAGTCGCATTCTTTCACAAATGAATATTGCACATTAGGTCTCTGAAATTGAGACTCAAAAAGTTGTATTCAAATAATTTAAATAAGATTATTGATAAGTGCATAATTCATATGATTTTAGTGTCAAATCCTTACTAATATTTTTTATAATTCTTTAATATTACCTTTTATTATGTTTGTTTTCTATTTTATATCTTTTGTTAGGTGAATCATCTAAAAATAAGCTACAAAGTGCTAGAATAAGTAAGAAGTGAAACACTACAAGTGAAGGAGAATCCAATATCAAATTCTACTTACTCAAATCCATGAATTATTATCATAATCTTTTATAGAATAGAAAGACGGAGCCAGCGCAAAAAGAATGAGGTCATTCCGACATTGGACAAAAATGTTATGGGCAAAACGAGTTTGAAAGACTTGAGTGTACAAAGAGAAGTTCGGCTGATAAATGTTCACCATGAGTCAGTCGAACCTGGAGGTTAAAAATCACTTTTTCAGCAGAGTATACAGAGAAATGTTTGGCTATAAAGTGATCCAATCAAGTCATCCGAACCAGACACTGCTCTGGGACTTATTTGGACGTTAAATCGACTTCTAACTCAAGGAAACACAGTCCCGGAAGGATTCTAAACCCTATAGAGGAAACTTGAGGACCAAGCATTAAAGGCTATAAAAGAAGACATTTAAGGCTCAAACAAGGAATCTCAACAACCATTCTACCCTCATACTACAATCCACATCTAAAACCTAGTGCTTACCCCTTTAAGGGGAAACATTATTCTTCATCATCATCTTCTTCTTTGTAATATGAGTAGCTAAATATTTTGTTGATTAAGGATGAATTCAATGTTCTAGACATGAATCTTTATTAGTTATACAAGTTTATTTGGAGTTTTTATCATCTTGTCGTCTGTTTTCACTATATATAGGGTTTATGATTGATTTCTAGATTGTTCAAGTGTACAATTAGATTATCTATTGATCATTCTAATGCTAGTAGAAAGTTGAGAGATCCGTAATTGCTTAACATCTCCTATATAAGTAGAAAAACATGAGACCTTGCATAGGGATTCTGTGGAAAAATCGTGTGTGAAGACAACACCAGTAAGTGAACCGAGCGTACTGAGTTTAACTGATGGAATCAACCTAAATTCACAAACCCTAAAGCGTTCGAATGAGTTATACCTTGAGAGTGTACTTCTTGGCGGATCTGACGAATAGAATCTGGTGCCTAAGCGTACCTATTATCCGGTGATATAAGAAGTTTTGGGGATAACTAAGCGTACATGTTATCCTTCGGTTGGTTATGAATGATTCTACCAAAAGATAGATAATTATATTGATTCACTTAAAGTTTGGTAACAGCGAATGACTCCCTAATCATCTTTTCTTCTTTTTATTATTCTTTTTAATTGTTTTCTAAAAAACGAATCCCCATTAGTAGTTCTTTTTATTATAGTTTTGCTAATTTAAATAACATCTCAATTACATAGCTTTCTGCGGGAACGATCTTTACTACCTCTATATTACTAGTTAATTAGTGGGAAATATCTTTAATTTATTACACTTACAATACACACCAATTATAAACATCATAACATCATTAGAAAAAGGTAAGATTAACTAATAAGATAGAATTTCAGGCATGTTCAAGTATATTTAACTCAGAAACACAACATAATATGTCGCAAGATGTAGATTTATTACAAGAACATTTGAGTAAATCTTATCTATTGCAAGGTTATTCAAAGGTGAATAACATACAACAGCTTTGAGTTTTTACATATGCCATACATGCTCAAAAATTTGCTCAAAAATATTCAAATTATGAGGCAGATAATCTCTTTAACTTATGCATATGCTGTAAAAAAACATCAGATAATACTTAAAGAATCTAAGCTCACAGGTAAACCGAAAAAAGTACTCGAGATGTATATCATTCTAAGATAAACACTATACATCAGTTTTGCTTAAGAGTTAGCGATAAAAACTTGTAACATTAGGAGATAGTGAACACTTATCTTTTATATGATTCAAAGAATGGTCGAACCCTAATAACCCAAATGTGACAAGAGGTAGAACTGCTAAAGCATGCATCACCACAAACCCTAATTTGTAAGACCATTTACAGTATTGAAATTGAACATTATAAAACCCTAAACTTAACAAAAACGTTTTTTCCATCTTACCTTATTCTCCATCTGTCGATTCATATTCATCAGAATATTTGCAAATATATTCAGAAAACAAACTGCATGGACAAAAAAAAAACCTAATTAAAAATTGAGCAACTGAACTTTGAAAATACAACAAACTATTCTAAGGTTTAGAAAGTAAAATCCATTTTTCAACCGAAATCAAGTAACAAAATTATATATCTAGTGTTCTAAATAGTTTGTTTACCACATTGATTTTAAGATCGGGGGTATGGGAGTATAGATCAAGAGTTTGGATTTCATCAATATGGGGTTAGGATGCAACAGACAATGATGGAGAACATAGGTTTTCATTTGAACGATGTAAAAAACTTTTTTCGAATGGTTTTATTTTCTGAAGGAGGTAGGGATCTAGAGTAACAATAAATTAGAAATGAGTTAGAACTTAGAAATGAATTCGGTAATAAAAGAGAAGCGAAAGAATATCAAACATAGGTTATTAGATTTCAGATCCTTTACCCATTTCGAAGATATCATGCGGCTGATGTAGGTTTATGGAACCGCGCACATGATTAGCACTTATTAAAAAAATATTCCCAACCACACTCACGAATGGCACATGTGGTGGTCAAAACTATTGCGAATCATAACAAACCAAAACAGTTATGAATTTTGTAACCCTAATGAGCCGTTGCAACTATTTTGCAACATAAATATTTAGTTGCAAATTCACAACAAGAGTTAAACTGTTGTGAATTTTTATTACTATTTTCCATATTTGGTGTAGTGTTTATTTAGTGTCTTTAGCATAGGATGGTCTCGATCCTGTTTTTGCTAAAGAACAAGCTTTGTAAAATGAACGATGTAATTTTTACATAGTCAACGAAGTAGAATGAGTGAGAGGTTATGCATCATTTGCTTGAGAAGGAAAACATTGTGTTAGAGCATTTTGACCAGTTTGTGGCTGGTAGATGTTGTTACATTGCACAGTAAAAGTATTTTGTCCAAATTTATTTTTCCCTCAAAAAAGGGATATCCGTGTGAGTTCTTTCAAACTCAGATCATCATATCACAACCTAGGTTCCCTAAGCATTCGTGATAAAACATGTATGAGTCATTATTCAATATCACATCGTTGGTAACAACACATGATTCAATATCCGAGTAGTAGTGAGGTACAACCCACTAGATTGACTCATTAGTTTCCCTAAAATATGTTGTCTTCCATATTCATTAGAGGTAACATTTATGTATTCATTTATATTTTCACAGTGAGTTTCCAAATGATAAATATTCACACAAATATCTTTGAAACTTAACAAGGTATGGTTAGCTCTCGATGCATAGAGAGCTTATTTGACTTTAATTATCGTGTCATTTGGAAATTCCAATCATCGTAGTCACATATGTGTTACAAAAAATCAAGTTACAAACAATTGTCTATTTTTTAAGATAAATGGGTAGTTCCACTATCAGCCAGACATTCAGTTTCTCATTGGGTCATTCCTACAAGTAGATAATGTGGCATTGTTACAAATTATGAATATCTTATCTTATATATTTTGGAGAGTTTCAGTCTAGAATGATATACTTTTCATTCTAATATACATTTAAACAACAGATTATCATAATCAGATTAAAAATCAATTAAAATATTACCAAAACATGACTAGGAAAATAAATACTCATAGATAATCCAGTCATCTAACATAAATAAGATAAACGTGAGTTTAGCTTAAAAAAAACACCAAAACATTAATCAAATAATAATCAAAGATAAACATGACGACATATAAAATATTCCAATTCATCAAAATAAATTATTTAAAACAAAGTCTACTAAGTCATAAAACACTAAAATAAATGTCTAGGATCAAAAGATAACTAAAGGCAACACCCGATCAAAATTAGATGTATTCATTAATGGGGTATGACTCTTGTTGCCCTGGAAGTTTTAAATTGGGAGGTTGACGTCAGGGGTAAAATCATTTTATTCCATATAGTAAGCTTTTTGTTCTATATACTCCCTATATTTCTTGTAGATGAATGTGACTTCGTTACTACCCTTGCATTGATGATACTGATCTCGAGTATATCCACACCTATAACAAGGTTCGTTTCCAACTTTTTCTTTATTTATAAGCGGACTTCTATGAGGTTTTTTGACCCTGGTGCCGCCACCACTTTAGCCAGAAGCTCCACCGCTGCACCAAATATTAGAATTACCTTCACGCACTTGACCTCGATTGTGTCCCTTATGTCCTATTCCATGTGGGTTGCTATTTTCACGTGTATATGGATCACGGGAATGTGAATGATCATGATATATAACCCTCTTTTCTTTTGGGTTATTTCTCTATTGACCTTGCCATAGTTAGCTTTGGTAATTTTCTTTTCCAAACACCTCTAGCATTGTTATTCACAAGGATCTCATTATGTCTCTCGGAAACTTGCAGTAAGTTAATTAGCTTACTAAACATAGTGATCCTTTTATTGTCAACCTACAACCGATACTGGTTTGCTAGTATCATGGATGAAGTACGAAAAATGGACAACGTTTTCTGAATAATTTCAACATTTGTGAGTTTCTTGTCACAGAAGTCAAGACGTGCTTGGAGTTGTAGCATGTCTTTTTGAAATTCATACACTTTCACATAATCCAGGAAACCAATTTTATTCAACTGGAAGGTTAACTAGTGGGAGCAACGAGTCATGGATGTTCCCAAAACGTCTTGCCAGAGCATCCCACAACTCTTTGGGTGTTTCCAATTGTGGTAACCCTAATGTAGGTTATGGTCAATATATCTCTTGAGAAACACAAGGGCATGGGCTTTGTCTTTTTTATTCACTGCAATGACATTGGAAGCGGTAGACGGTTTGATAGTGGTAGTGTAGCCTTTTTCCACGAAGGTGCTCTCCACATTAGCTACCCAAAAATGATACTCAAGTCTTACTGAGTCCAAAGTTCAAAATCAGGTCGAGTTGAGTCTATCTACAAAATACAAGAGTAAAATGACATTAATATGACTAATTATGTCACTATATTCCCAAGATTGGGTTTCTTAATGGTCAAAAATAGATTTTAGAAACCAAATTTCTTAATGGTTCTATAGTTGACTCGGTTAAGTCAAAGTTCAATCAGTGATCATAATAACCTCTTTAATGGTCGACAATACTTGCTCAACCTCCAACAAATAATGCAGATAAAATAAAACATACCAAAATATGAAAAATGAATACATTATTTACACTAACCAAACCCGAATGTCAAAACGAGATATTTCTTATGTTGTTACGAAAAATAATTAAAAAAAACAACTAAATATAACATGTGAATCAATTTACCGAGCAAGTTAAGCAAAAAGAGTAAGACATATTGGGCAAACATGACATGTTGTAACAAATAATAAATAAATAAATAAAAACAATACAACATAGGTTGATTGACGACATATAGAAAATAAAAAAAATAGCACATAACAAAGATGATAATTTGATTTATGAAAAAATAAAAACTAATTAATCATGGGATAATATCAAACGGCACAAAGTCATGGATATTAGATATGCAATATCATGTATGTTTGGCAGTGCAACATCAAACAGCACAACTCCACCTTTTAGCAATAAAAAAAAATAAAATAAAAAATAAAATAAGTTATCCAATTAACACAAATCTTCACCTAAAAAGGTAATAAGATGACCATGCAAACACGACAAATTCATACACACATGCATACATACTAAAACAATCAGTTATTATATTATACATATTTTATTTATATAATAAATATCACTTTATGTTCACATACGAGATTAAAAAAAACACGGGGAATCATAATAAAAAAATTAGACTAGATCATGTTCAGAACAAACAATATCATAAATATCAAATGATACATTTTAACATTAAAATATGTCACAATTAAAAGTTTTAATAAGCATCATGACATCAAGTATGACAGTACATGAAGATGAACAAATCTAAAAGCATATTATGTGAAAACACACCAAGCAAAAACAAATTTGACCATCATGACAACGTGTACATGAAAATGAAGGCTACTTTAGATATGTGTAAGATGCACATGATTACAAATCTAACATGATAGAAAACTGATCGTATATCACGTGTTATAAACAAATAAAAATTCATAAAAGTAAAAATAAAAAGACAAAAAAACATGTTTCAGTATACCTTCTAACGTATTTGATAGAAAAGGAAAGAAGAAATACGAAAACCAACTAAGACGGAGTTTTCTAAGATGGTATTTGTGGTTTAATGATAACCAAATAAAAATCTTTTGGGCTGAGTTCTCATGCTGATAACGTGTTCGAGTAAAATAGAGACAAACCTAGAGAAAGGATAAGTATCTTACTAATAGATATCGGTGGTTGTTATATGGATTTAATCCTTTATATACAAGCACAAGGTAAAACTCTAAGTAGTTAATGTACCACACATATATGAACTGGTTGTCCAAATCAAGGTAGTCGGTTCTGTCTAGGTTGGGATCGAGACACTAGTATAATTTTATCTCATGGAGATTCTTAGTGAAATCTCGGTTTCGAATCTTATGCCTATAATACATATACCAAACATTTTAAACAAGTATTCAATCAAATTAGAAGAAAACCCAATATCCATACTATAAAAGTTAAGACGGTTGATAGACACATTTTAGTGTCTAATTTGCACCTTAATTTCTAGTGA